>VZTE01001507.1:41070-120493 GCA_013397775.1 Eulacestoma nigropectus
TTTTTTTTTTTTTTTGGGTGTAATCCCCCTTAGCTCTGCAGCCACACTGGAGCCAGTTACTCCAATTATCTGAGATTACAAGATTAAATTTTGCATATTCATAGTCTTGGGAAGAAGGGGAGGTCATCAGGATGATGACAAATGTTGCTTGTTACAAGAATAGGTAACATTTAACCTGATGACAGCATCATGCACAAATACAAATGAACAAGGCCATAGTTCTGAGTGAAAGCTCCAGGTGCCACTGGAGACATGTTTGAATTAGATAAAATAAGCAAGAAAATCAATGTTTTGAAGATTAAGCATGGGTCAGTATAACATTATTTCCTGAATATTCAGGCAGAAATAAAATATTATTTCCTCTAAAATTAAATGGTAACATATTTAAATTAGGTTGACTAATACATGTTATTTCTATGCAAAGATAACCAACAAGGCACTGTAGGTGCCTTTTTCTAGACTAAAAATGAACCTAAAAAATGAAACTTGCAATTAAACCCCTTTCATTTATGCATTCTTCATCTTTGTAATATCCTGCTATAGTTGCATTCTTTTCCTGATCACTGCCAGCAGTAAGAAATGATCTTGCCCAGAAATGGCATGTACATCTATTTCTCTCTTCAATCTGTTCCATTCTTTTCTCTGATTCTCCTATTACTTTCTTCTGGGATTATTTCTTATCTTCTGATTCATTGCAAATAGAGTCACAGACTTTGAGATCCTTGGGGTCCACTTCATCAGTATTTGTTCTCAGTTTTTTTGTTCTTAGCAATGCAATACATGGCTAGCTTGTATTAGCAGAAGACAGAACTCCATAGATACCAACAGCTACATAATGCAGAAAAAATCAACAGCATGAATTTGTTCTGGCATTGCATATGGAGAGAGAGAAAGAAGAAAATGGCATAAGATACTGAAATACCACAGATGAGATTTAGGCAGAAAAATGGCTTAGTAATCAGTGACTACGTCTTCCTCACTGAAAGCTGAAATATAATGTTTCTCTACTATCTTCCTATTCCAAAATGGAAGCAAATGTTCAATTTCAGTTTAGAATTGATTTGGTTCTTCCTTAAACTTGCTGCTATCTGTCTCGTTGCATTTCATTGCATATATCCATTTTTAAATTATATCTCTATTTTAATATTTAACAAGTAAAATAGGTTTAAAGAGCTTAACAAAGCACTTAACAGAAGTCTAAGCACTATGGCCTTTCCATTTGACTGGTAGTCTTCTTTCAGAAGTAATGACTTTGAATAGCAAAAATAGCAGAGGATATTGGGTAAAAAAATAATTAATATGGCAAATAGGAAACTCCTGATTTTTCCAGTAGTTGCTTATGTGACTTTGGATCAATCACTGACTCACTGTGCACTCCTTCCTTTGCTTATAACACAGGCTCTGTAGGGCAGGGACTGCTTTCTGCTCATGGTTTTACGGCTGCAATGCTTCTCTGACACCTTGGATGCAGGTGGTCACTAAGGATGGACCTTACAGTTTGGGATGTCTGGGTTTTCTAAGACCAAGCATCACAGAGCAGTCAGAACCAATGATTTACTGGATACCAGCTCTTCTAACTTGCTAAGATAACTGAAGAAGCACAGACAAGGGCATCCAATGCATTAGCTGTTTTAGTGAGAGAGAAAATAATGTCATCGCTTAGTGACAAATGCCATATTAGCTTGCTGAACACCACAAGCAGACTTCTAATAGTCTTGCATTATGTAGGATTGTAGCTAAGATAAACTGAGATTTACAATTTAATACAAATTATTTTGCTCTGGAAAAATTAACTTATTTTTTATTTCTGTTATGAGGCAATAACCAAATCAAACATAGGTGTTTAAGCTCTCATTCTAGCCACTAAATACCTGATTACTGCTTCGCAAAGTAACCTGAATATCATAATCTGCTACAACTACTTTGTTGTTCAAGTAGGTGGTAAGCTCTGGGCAAATTCTCAGTATCAGTTCCAAATCTCAGCTAAAGAAAACTATGTGGTAATGCAAGGATTCATAGCTGAGCTCTCAGATTCTGGCATACTCAAAGCATATTCCATTTGCTAAGATTTGTGACAAAATTTTCAGGCCATGTGCCTAGATATGCAGATTTGTGACAAAATTTTCAGGCCATGTGCCTGTGGATATGCAGACTAAGGGTTTTCAGGAATTCCATTAGGAGATGTACAGATGCAGTGCTGGGTCTACAGAAGCTACACAGATTTGTTTTCTCCATTTTAGTCTCACGGCAGACAGGAGTATAAATAAGGTCAACATACACCACTGAAGTCAGAAATAACTGGAGTTTTCAAAGGATTTTATGATTACAAAACCATCACAGTGATTCTGCATAATTTTTAATATACTTGTGTATTGTGTAAAATCTCCCAGAGAGTTCACTTTTGTTTTTATGGAAGATGTCTTACAAAAATATTTGATCATATAATGAGAGAAACCATAAATAGAACTAAAATTAGAGCTCTGATAGAATGAAGCTCTTCAGGAATGAGGAATGCCAAATATTTTAGACTTTTCTAAAAATTAACAATATTGTGGTAAAGTGACTTAAACTACATGCCACCAAAACCAGTTTCAATTTCTGCAGAGTGTTAGTTGTTTATAACTGTAGAGAAATAATTTTAATGTTTTGACAGTAAATTAATCAAATAAAGACTTGAAATATTAATTAAAATGAGATTATTTCAATACATGATTTTGATTAGAAAAAAAAAGAAAGAAATTCTGAAATTGCTGCAAATGAAATATATAATTTCAACATGCCTAAACCAAGCTTTTTTTTTTTTTAATTTGAAATGACATATGTTTACAATCTGATTCACGTTTTTTAAAAAGAAGAAAAATGCCACAGAGTGTTTTATAAAAAGGGCTAAGTACACAGGAGAGAAAACAGAAGCACTGAGTTTATGGATACAGATTTTGAAACATTTGGTGTTGATTCAAAATTGAATGTTTGTGTTTTATTTTGTAAGGAATCAGAAAATCTTTTCTAATTCTACCCAAGTAAAATTTCCCTTCTCCCATTCTCATCTCAAAAATTTCTCTCTAACATGGAAAAAAACCCCAATAGATTACATAAGTCAAAATCTAAGTGTCAAAGAAATCCATTGTCAAGATGTGAAACTTTAGGTCTGAAAAGACTTAAAAGACACACTTGAAATACTAGATTGAACAGACACACCACAAGACCTTCATGTAGCCCAGGTACTCCTGCATTCAGTGTGCAGGGAAACTACACCTTCTGTATACTTCAGATAAAGTGTAAATACTCTATCAATGTTTAAAAATGTCTGGATACGCAGCAGAGGAATCAGGGGTTTTACACAGAGCGGTAGGCCTGACTGAGCCGAGAAAATCCTGGTGTTGCCCAACATACCTCATTTTTCAACACTGACCATTCCTGGAATAATTGGATTTACCTTATGGCAAGTGTGCCACATCTGTGAAGCCCCACTGTAGACCTTAGCATAGGCCACAAGATCCCCAGTGGGTTACTGCATTAGCTCAAGATTAGTTAAGTCTTGGAACTAACACTGACAGGATGTCCAGAAACTGATTTAGAGTAAACAATTTTAAGATTATGTGATTAGCAGGTAAATTGTTATATTTATTTCCTCAAATGCAACATCATCACACCGTCCATTTAACCACTGTTGCCTCTGCATAAAGTGGAATGCAATTATGAGATAACTAAGAGGTTGCTTGGGCTGTTTACCCAGCAGATGAATGTTGTTTCAAATGGTATACATTTCATTTAGTTTTCTTCTCAAAGTTATGCCACATATCACATTTATATTTTCATTTTTTGTTGATGATCCTACAATAAAATGTTATGCACAAACATAAAACTGAAATTATTTTCCCAAAAGAAAATTTTCAGTGAAAAAAGAGGAAAAAGAAATTGTAAAACTTAAATGTCAAATTTCTAGGCATATCACAAAATTGTCATGAAAAAAATGGAATTTAAAGGCCTGTTTTTTCAGCTTCTTGTTTTTTTCTGAAAACAGAAAGTACATTTTAATCTGCAGAAATCCTGAATGTTTTTCAGATTCGTTGAAACTTCCTCCCCCAACCACATTTTCTCTTCTCACCATCCTCAGTGCAGATGAGAAGGAAAAAAGAGCATGTGAGAAGAGAGAGACAGATACAGGCGGTCACTACCTGAGTGCCAGCCCCAGCCCAATCAGCAGCTCAGACTGGACACAGTGGTTCAGCTGGATAAACTGCAGGAACAGAGCCCCTCCTGTCACACTGGACAAGCCCTTGAGACAAGGCGGAAAGTTTTCTGACAGGTCCATTGCTTTAGAAATGCCTGTTTCAGGTTTCCCATGCCTTCTCCTGCAGCCTCTAATGATGACCATCTGGATTACGTGGAGATTTGGTCACCTGAGGCCCTACAGAAATCCCCATGCTCCTACCTGGACTGCGCAGTGCCGTGTCGGGCTGACGACGTGTCTCCTCCGTGTCCGTCCTGCACCCCCTCTGGCCTGGTGACTGGGAGCTGGCTCTGTTCAGAGCCTGCACAGCAGCGCTGGAGTGCTGCTGGACCTAAAATAAAAGTCTTCAAAGGGGTAAAGTATGGGCTTGTGGTGTGTTTACATGAGTTCAAGGGTTCCTGACCAAAGCTGGTCTGCACCTGCCCAGCCAGAGCAGGGGTGAGAGAGATATGCCATATCTGCCTCCGCCTATGTCAACATGTCCCCTGCATGGCCTTGGAGTGTGGATTGCTTACACAGTGTGACACGAAACAATTATTTCATCTAAGAGGCCCTTTCTTTGCTTGCTTCTATTTTGTTATGAGGACTTAGAAAAGTAAGTTATTTCTCTCCTAGGATTTATGAATCTCATCATCTTTCCAATCCGTGCTTTAATACTCTCTGAATGACATCAGGATTTTATCGCTTGCAAGCAGAGGTGTTGTCTATGCAAAGAGGCTGGCCTAGAGGCCCATTCCAAAAAAAACATTATTTGGGAAGGGATCTCAGTAGGGAGAAACTTTGTTTTGGTTAGTTTTGTGCTCCAGACAAAGACTTCAGTGGCCCGTTGAAATAGAAATGTCGGCTTGCCAACTTTAACATTTCCACACCCCTGAAAAATCTGAGATGCTAACAGTTGGGTAATAAAGTAAATGGCTTGTTTGAACTCACATGGATCAGATCTGCCATTCCAGGGATACCTAGTATCTTCATGGTCAATGTATGTCAGTTGCCCATGATGCTATCTTCATATAGATGCTATCTTTATCCCTTTCATCTGCTTTGTTGCTTTGAAACAAAATGTGTTCTTCTCGGGAGCTAAACTCTTCTGGTGGACCTTAAATGCTGGTTAACTGATTGGAAAAGTAATTCTGAAGTAAATGGTATACACGTATATTAAGCACTTGTTCTGAAAAGGGAAGGAGCATTCTTTGATCAAAGTCCAAACATTTTGTATCTGTGCTCCTCTATCACAAAAAATTGATATTTTGAAAGCACTAAGATTGTGTATCTTCCTAATGCTTGGATCAGAAAGGAAAAAGAAAACCTGAATTGATCTTCCACAAATGCAAAGTACATCATGCAAAGGGCATGAAAATTTCCAGAAGGTGTTTTCTCAAGTTCTGACCATGCAGGGACCAGAGGTTCATGTAATGCAAACCTCCATGAAACCACATTTGTGAGTGGCAGAGGAGAATTTGATCCTGATCCAAGTTGTTGTCAGAACAGTGTTAATTCACATCCAGTTTTTTGTCTTTTGGGTAATGAATACAGAATCATAAGATTATAAAAATATTAAAAAAGGATATCGAAGTATCAGTAGTAATCTCTGATATTCCCTACTCCTTGTCTTTTTCTGGTTTTATTATTTGATTAAAGTCTAGTTGATGAAATTTTTAAAATTTACCTGTTTTCTGAAATGGCTTGAACTTTAAGAGAGAAGGGGTTTGAACATATGCTAGATGATATATCTTGAGCATGGGGAAAAAAACTTCTACTTTTTTCTTCTTTCAGGTGTTGCTTTACACATACACACATTCAACACTGTGGGTCCATCCCAAGACTGTTACTTGAGAGAGATCTCAGGAGCTGAAAGACAGCCTTCCTTATAGGACAGATAGTCTTCTTTTACAACAAAGAGAAGTATTTCGAAGTGGGTGTTGGTTTTGATTTAATGAACACTGTCACAGCTGAGCTATATGTAAGTTTTTAAAAACAAAAGAAAACAACCCAGTGTTTCATGATTTCAACCTAGAGCAGCAAGGTTCTTGTAACATCTCTATTTTTTCAGAGAAAAACCTGAAGCATAAACATTCATTGAAAATATTCTCCACTGATGCAATATTACTTCATTTAAGCATGGCCTCCACTGAACGTTACTGGGTTGTTGCTAAGAAACACTGATACATGACACCAAATTATATTACTGACATTGAATTTTTACTCCTTTTCATGTTATAGCTTGCTTGAAAACAACTGCAATTATCCCATAAATGGAAGGAAAGCTACCAGCCTCTATTCAGTGCCTTTTGTATTTTAGTTACAGGCTGAAGTCCTCATCTTTTACTAGATGTCTCAAACAGTCCTACAGTATTTCAGTTAAAAGGCATATAATACCAACATTATTGATGGTCTGCATCTGCTTCTCCTACACAGTCATCTCGCCAATAAAACAATTGTTCTTTTTGATTTTCACCTAATATATGCCAAATTGCAGGAAGCTTGGTCTTGGGGTTTCTCTATTTTCCATGTTAATGTGACAACCCATTTTGACTTGCAGGTAATAAAATAAGAAACATTCAAACCCATAGCTAATGTTTACAGGGTACTTCACCTTTTGCTTGTTTTGATCTATGCAATTGACCAGTGGAAAGCTGAAAATGAATGGATGTTTTTTAATATGTGTTTTAAAGCCCTGTTCTTTTGTATAGCATATGGATATTTTTCTTCTTAAAGAGCCACTCATCCAGTAGTTGATATATAGAAAGTACACACAGCTTGTGCTGTTTGTATATCTTCATTTATACAAACATATCTGTTTGATTATTTTTTTAATATAAAAACAGAACCCAGAACACCTGTACCTGAAACTGGGATCTCAGCACAGCCAGCACTGCAGAAATACACAAGTGGAGAGGGGAGCTCTTCTTGTAGGGTTTAAACCTCCAAGAGTCAAAATGGACAAATGCTAAGACAAGTGGTGCTAGAGTCAAAAAGATTTTGCAAATGGACTAATAATTTAAACCATGTTTGCATGTATAACCTTTAAGTAGCTTGCCCATCATTTCTGTTCCAGGGCTGGTGGGGGTCCATCTGTCTGAGATGTGGAAAAGCATCTTCAGTCATGGACTTGGTAAACTGATGAAGAGGACTTTAAACTATAGTTGCCAGGGGAGGGGAGCCTCAATCCATTCCACTCCTACCACTTTCCATTTTGACATCAGGATCAACAAGAGAAGCCCAGAGCCTGGAGAAGGATCACAGGTCAGCAGGAGAGCAGCACAAAGGAATTCCAGCCATTCCAGACAGTAAGGTGGCTTCATCGAGGCCAGCTTCTATGGGAAAGCACTCAGGAGAATAAACAAGACTGAGAGACAGCTCACATCTACAGGGCTATGATCTTATCAGCTTCATGGAGATGTGGTGGAATATCTCCTATGACTGTATTGTTGGAATGGATGGATACAGACTCTTTAGGAAGGACACGGAAGATAAGGAGGACATGTCACCCTCCATGTCAGTGACCAGCAGGAGGGCATTGGATCTCTGCCTGGGGATGGGTGAGGAGCTGACCTATGTCATACAGTAATTACTAAAATATATGGAGGGTGGAAAAAGTAATCACATAACTTTATTGGGAAAAAAATAAGTAATTTGCTTGACAGGAAAACCACAGAAACATGTACACAAGTAAAGATCAAAAGAAATCAGTGCAGTACATAGAACTACATGTTAGTTGGCCAAAAATAAGGAAAAAATACAGAAGGATGGTTGGCATCTGAAGAAAGAGGCAAGAAGCGCAGAGGACTCTACCACATTTCAGGAAATTTGTCAGAATTTTCTGTGGGCTACAAAGACCAAGATGATGATGCAGACCCACTCATTCATTTAATCTGTGGGAGGAAAAGTGACCACCTTTTTCCTGTGAAAGGAAAGTAGATGATCAGGATAAAAACTACCAGTAGAATAATACAAGGAGTCTTTCTATAAACATGCCTGAAGAAAAGTTGTGGAAGCTGTAACAGAAAAATGGAAAACTCACTTTACAATGACAAGCTGAACCTTCCTTAAAAGTACAGCTAAACAACAAAGAGGAAAAAAGGAACAATAAAGGCTGAAAATCTACACTTCTTCAGCGTCATGAATACCAAATAGAAGAGTTCCAGGATGTCTTCTGAAGAGTAGGGAAACACCTCAGCAGAGCAGAGAATAAAACTAAAGGAATTTAACTCCACCATGACTTCTGGGAAATTCTCTATAAAAATGTTACAATCCTTCTGTAGCTCTATTACTCTATGTAATATGCATATTATATATATAACTCTGTTAATATGCATATTTCAAATCTACTAGAACTTACTTGCATATCAAGTGAAACTCCTAGTCCCAGTCAGTCTTAATATCTTAAAAAATATTTTAAACCCAAGGTTGTTTGAAAAATGTAATGCTTATGTCTGAGGAAGAAGAAAAACAATACATAGCTCCATAAAAATATTTCTCATGAATAATATTTTTTGTTTTCCTCCTTGCCTGCAAAGAATGTTTACTGATTGTTTCACTTTCAGCAATAGGAATATCACAATTTTTAAAAATATTCACTATCACAACAGATATTAGAAGCTCTGATTGGTTTTCTTAATAGTCTGAATTGTTTTCTAATTCTTGTTAAAACATATGTATGGATTTAACTGTTAACCTTTCTTGAGATGAAATCCAGAAACCCTGTAAGTCAATGACAAAATTGTGATTAACTGAGATAAACTTCAGCCTTGTTCTTCACAGCTTTGAAACATGTATAGACAGCTATTACACCACCAGTTGCTCCAACTCAATTACAAGGAGAGAGAAAAAAGCCTCAGAACTGGTTACATTCTGCTATGCACTCTGGATTTCTCTTGAAGGATCTGCACTTGTTTAGTGTTTTAAGAAACTCAGGTTGCCTACAGATAGGGTTCAATATTGTTTTGGGATTCTACGTTTTGAGACTACTGAACGGTTATATATGGAATGACATTCTTACATTCAAGTGCTTCTTGAGTTAGTAAGAAACGAAACCAAAAAACAAACATGAAAAGCAAATACAAAAAAGAAACAAACACACATACAAATGCCTCACCCTGAAGCCAGTATTTGTGTTCTATCAGCCTCAGGTTTCTCAAATCTACACAAATGAGTAAACACCATAATATAAACATGAAGATAAATCTTGAGAGATCAAAAATTAGGAACACTTGGCCTTAAGCATTAAGTATTTCTCAATCTCACACAAATACAACCATAAAAGGAGGATGGAAAAAAGACAACTGGAAGTAAATTATATAAATCTTGTTTCAGTAAAAACACAGTGTAGATTGATATACTGTCAAGGTACTCGTTATCCTTAAACAGAGTGGAACTGATGGTAGGAGTCAACTGCAGTAATTTCAACATGGTCTACACTAACTCAGAAAAATTTAATCTATAAAAACATTTTTATCTTGATTCTCTTAGTCCTGATACTAGACATTTGTCATTGGTGCAAGTATCATCTTGCAGTTTGCAAGGACACTACAGAAATAAATCCAAGCAATGGCAGGAACTATTCAATTTATTTCCTATTATTTAGGTTGTCTGTTTAGAGGCCACTGAAACCACTGTCCTTGCAATTTCTGCACAACTCAAGCAGCAGCTCATTCAGAAAAACACTACTCCTCTGAGTCGATGTCTTGTCTGAACATTAAGCATCCTTAAGTTTTATTCAGAACATTCCCGGAAGTGCCTAATTTTCCATTCACTGTCTGCAAACTTTCCCTGCAATTAGCCCTAACTATGATTCTTGAGAATGTTGGTGTTTTCCCAGGGTTCAATAACGTATGTCTGTCAGACTAGGTTCCAAGCAGCTAAAAAAATGCTTGCCTGCCCTTTTCACTCGTCTCAAAGATTGGACAAACATTCAGAGGCAGGAGGTAGCAATTTAGTTTTTTGTCTTTCAGGATGGATCTAAACACACATGTTCTACTTCCTGAAAGAAAAACATGTTATAAGTGCTGGAACTGAAGTCCATTCTGCCCTCCCAGTGCTTTTTCACTTTGTGTGGAGTAGTTGAATATTCGTGGTAAATGATAATGCTTTTCATTACTTCATGCTCTAGAGACTATGGTAGTTTCCTAGGAGAAGGGAGAGCTGGTGTTCTATTCTTGTTCTAATTAATATTTCATTATCTCTATTAAATGGAAAAAAACTCCAAAAAAGAAGAAATCAAAACTCTCTCACTCTTGATCCACTCAGCTCCAGTACAGCTCAAAGTCCAGAAGCAGAAATGTCAATGTGGTCTGCTTGCAATAAAGACGGAATCATCATCAGCCATTTCTGGAACAAAGGAGTCTTTCTCTTTCTTTCTTTCTTTCTTTCTTTCTTTCTTTCTTTCTTTCTTTCTTTCTTTCTTTCTTTCTTTCTTTCTTTCTTTCTTTCTTTCTTTCTTTTTCTTTCTTTCTTTCTTTCTTTCTTTCTTTCTTTCTTTCTTTCTTTCTTTCTTTCTTTCTTTTTCTTTCTTTTTCTTTTCTTTTCTTTCTTTCTTTCTTTCTTTCTTTCTTTCTTTCTTTCTTTCTTTCTTTCTTTCTTTCTTTCTTTCTTTCTTTCTTTCTTTTCTTTCTTTCTTCCTTTCTTTCTTTCTTTCTTTCTTTCTTCTTTCTTTCTTTCTTTTCTTATTTCTTTCTTCTTTCTTTCTTTTCTTTCTTCTTTCTTTTCTTTCTTTTCTTTCTTTCTTTCTCCTGCTATTACATCATTTCAATGCCTTTTGTAAGCATCTTTTCACATGCTGTTTACTGAGTCTAACTGCTAGACACAGCAACACTGAATGTACTCTTGAGACCAGATACCTTGCTGTGCTCTGCACTGTGGTGACAGGATTTCTTTTAACTACAGATCTTAAAAAGTCACAGATAATTGAAAAATGAGCAGTTAGGTAAAATATTCTTATAACTTAGTATCTCAAGAAATTTGGTTTACTCATCAGTAGTGGGTTACAGCTGGGAAAGAAAAAAGGCATGTTAGGAAAACCTTGAAAAAGAATTTTGAAGAGAATATGAGAACAAGAGATCTTGGAGACAGAATGAGAAAAGAAGACATCTTTGGAGAAATGCTATTTCTCTAAAATGTTGGGGTAGGAATGAGAAATTGAGAAATCAAACCCCAAATTCTCATATTACTTTTAATGTTAATTTGCTGTCATTTGAAGTGCCATCCCTGCCCTGACAAAATGCCAAGAATCTGCCCTATAACCCTGATTTTCCACTTTATTTGATATTTCACCATTTATAGGTAATTTTCTATACTAAATAAGGCAGAAATAAAGCATGAAAGAGAATACTTTGGAAAGAATTCTTCATTCTGAGTTCTGGTTTGCAGAGTATCAAAGGTAGTCTGCCACACAAGGTGGAACTTTAAAGCAAAGAGCCCAAATATTTACACACACAGAAGCAAGCAAAAAAATCAGGCTAAATAAAGTATAAATAAACTTTCAAAATTTTTATTTGATAATTGAAAAGCAGCGTAGTAGGAACCCCGGACAAAATGGTTTTTGGATGTTCATGCAAAAGTAAAAGGTTGAAGTACTACATATACATATGTTTTGCATACGAAAATGACAGGTGACATAGCAGGTGCCAGACCAGCTAAGATAGCACAATACACCCAGAAAGTTACTTAGGGTTGCTAGGATAAAGTGGAACATTCTGCTGGTTTTGTGGAAGTGTTAATCTCATCACTCATTCCATTTATGCCCAGTTTGAAACAACATGAATTAATCATCCCCAGTTAATTCCTTGAGCTTATCCATTTATTTGTATGATCAGTTTCAGTGCCTTATTACTATTTTTATTTCCCTGTCCTAGTCACCTAATATAAAAGTTGGGGTTTTCCCCAACCTTTCAGCAAAGTTACTGAGTTGTTATTTCCAAATCAAAAGCAGATCTCTAGTAATGATGTTCCTGTTTTCACCGGTATAATCTAATATAGTTACAGGGCAAGTGAAATACCACAACTTCTGTTTTTCTCTCTTGAATGACAAGGAACAGAATTTAAATCTTTGACCCTCTCTATATTTCACCATGTCATTCAACAACTCAGATCAAGTTTTTGGGATGGCCCTTCTATTTATCAACAGCGATGTGTTGTGTTTCCAAACACTTTTCTTCTGGACCTTGTGACCACAGATGATAAAGAAAAGAACAAAGATGCACATTCTTTTGTGAACCTGCAGCTGTCAGACAAAGGCAGTGACTGTGCTCCTTCTTAGGTATCAAGGCAATTTCCACTAAGCCACTAATTTTCAAGGAACAGGGACAGGTGATGGAATTTTTCCACAGACTACAAGTTGTTATGGCTGCCATTCCCTGTATTCAAGCACAAAGCTATCCTCTTCTGTATGCCTTCTCTAGCATAAGCACACAACAGTTTATTAGAAGCCCTTAAAGAACATTGTACTGACAATATACACAACCTAATCTTTAGCTAGGAGAAGATGATGAGAACTTGGCACTTGTTATACACTAGCAAAAGACACTTCTTAAGACCTCGTAGTCACAATGGCCTAAGAACAGCAAACAAAAGAAGAGATTTCTTTGGTGTTGCTGTTAAGTTGGATAAATTGAACAATTTCTAAAATGTGTCATAGCAGAAAAGTACAGAAGACAAGTCCAAATGACTGATGTGTTCCTAGCTGAGCTGGGGAATATGGATATTCCTCTGTGTCACATGCAGCTGGAAATGCAATTGCCCTTGACTTTGGGGTGGTCAGTATAAAACTGGTTTCTGGAAGCTGTGGCTCCTTGGGAACCACCAGCTCCCTGTCTACCTGTACCAAATTTGACACGAGTTTTCCTGGAAGCCCAGGTTATACTTCTGCAACAATTACTAAAAGCGGAACATAGCTGTACAGCACTTAGCTTTCAATGGAGTGTTTTTCATATGACATTTGGTTTTCAACAGCAAGCAGTTCTAATTAAGACCAAAACAAAACAAAAAATCCCAAACAAAACCAACCAACCAACCAACCAACTAAAGACTAAAAGAAAAAAAAAAAGGAAAAAAAAGAACGGGAAAAAAAAAAGAAAATTACTCACTCTCCCTGAGATGATCTTCAATCTTTAAGCTTGTTTAGTGCCAAAAGCACCTGTTGCCACATTTAAAAAGTCTGTGTATTTCTGATCATTTGTCCCAATACAGGAAAATTAATTCCAGAAAGGCAAGCTGGAAGATGTACTGCTTTCCTCTCAAGCAGCCTACTGTCTTTATGTGTTGATAACAAATTAGATACAAATATAGAGAATGGTTCCGAGAAAGCACCAAGTAAGTGAGCCAGGCATTACAACACCCTGAAGCTCATGTTTTTAATTGTTGTTTAAAACCAGGCCTGACTACTAACAGAACTCAGTTTCTCTTCAGGTAACTCCATGAAGTGAAGCTAGAACAGAGCTCAGGACTGTGGGTGTCACCAGGGAAATAAAATATTCCTGTGTTCGTGGGTGATGAACTCCTGCGCAAAGCTGTGCAATAAAGCCACAAAGTCAAAATCAGCACTTCTGAAGTTTAAAATGAAAGCAACAATGAAGTTCTCTATTCACAATCTTTTAAAATATCATAGTGCATTGACTGTGCACTCTGAAAATGCTCATTATTGTGGTTAAAAAGACAGAGCAGAACAAGCTGTCTTATTCCACTCTTACAGATTTGAAGAAGTCACCAAACTGTATCATGATGTCTCCAACATTTTGAAATATTTTAAGTGGATTTAAATCTTTTAGAACATTAAAATGCCACATGAAAACACAATAATGCTTGTTACTGGTCTAAGGAATGTACAGAATCATAGCAGTCATGCAGAAATTGCAAATAATGAGAAGTGAAGTAGAAAGACTTGATTTTAACCTCCCTTTATGTTACCATTGGAGGGTGAAAATTTATCATGAATATTTAAGCATCTGAACATATGAGATTTGTAAATGTCGTCAGACTCCCACTCTCCTGCCACTGAATCATAGAAGCACCTAAAATATTCAGCTACACAGCATTTACATTCAAAATCCTACGTGTCTAAGCTATATGGGTAGACATCTCCAAATGCTTTCTTAACTGGAGAAGCATGAATAGATATACACTATTGCAACCTGCTGGAACCCACAATCAAGCTGGTTGCAGGCCAGCCTTCGTGTCTGGACTCAGCCCAGGGCCCTGCTTGAAGCTCTGCTTATGCCTTTTATCCAGCCCTTCTCCATGTAAACTATACATGATTTCAATAGGAAATGGAGACCATTTCACGCCTCTGCCACCTGAAAAATATACCATTGGGGAAGCAAGTCACATTGATATCCTACCTACCATTCAGTTTCATCTACCAACTGTTTTAGATCTTTTCAGGCAAAGAGAAATAGTTTTAACAGGAAGAATGTGCAACCCTCTCCTGCTCAGGAGCTCGACTAATTTCTAGAGCTAGAAATTTCTAGCTAATTTCTAGTGTGTTTCTGCAGGCTGATGTGATCATGGAGAAGAGACATATTTTCACTGAGCAGTTTTTGACTGTATTCAGTGTATTATGTTACAATTATGCCTGTGGCAAGGAGTTCGTGTGCCATACAGCTTATGGTACTTCGAGCTAATTCTTTTGAAGTTAATAAAAGATTAGTTCAAGGTATTTGTTTAGGGACCTATCTATTGCCTTCCGGACTTTGAAGATCTTTTTCCCACTGTTCACTAGTGAATTCACTTTCAGTTTTGATTGTTCTTCATGCGAAGTTGAATGATCTCATTATTACATGTTTTAAAAAGAAAAGCCCATACAGGTATATTCAGGTTCTATAAGTATTTTGCTGAAATACTACATTCCCAGCTTGAGAGGTATGTATTAAATTTAACTTAATGGGTTTGATGAAATTCCAAATTCCAAATGCCTGTTTCATAAGTCTATCAAACTCTTAAAAACTATTTTAATGAATGAAGGCATTTCAAATTTACGTTGTCACTCATACGGCAGGTATAATATAGAACAGATTATCTAAACTGTTCTTGTAATAACAGCCTGTTTTTCTTGAAAAAATTACAATTCTGTGTCTTACTGATAAAAAAAAATATGCAGTTTTTCAACAACTTCACATATAATTTTTTTTTAATCGAACATTGACAATTATAAATGATGATACAAGGTTGAAACATGGTAAAGCCTGTATTACAGAAATGCTGTGTGGTTTGGCAAATCATGCCTTCTTCTGTAAATAAAAGTGTACTGGGTTTTAATCTTCTTTCAAACGCTGATTGCAATGATCCTTTCATCATGTTTTCCTTCTCTATTTTGACTAAGGATCTTGGGAGCAGGAACTCTCTCAACATATGTTCGAACAGCAGCCACCAAAATGAAGCACACAGCTCACATGATATGCCTAGATATGTCTAGAACTACTACAGTTAGTAAGGTAGCATTAATTTTTAATTCTATTAAATTAATACTATTAAAGAACTGATATCTTATTCACTTATTCAACAAAGCCTTTTCTGGACCAGAATTCTGTTAACAGGAAATATTTTTTTTAGATAAGCTCACCCACACAAGCCAGCAGGAGCCAGCAAGGGAAGGCAGCTGTAGTCTCACAGAAGTCTTGTAGAACACAGGCAGCTTAGAAAATCCTAGCTATGTAAACTTAGAGGCTGGGGTCAGACTGCATCTGTAAATATATCCAAGTGTTCCCAATTAAATCACTCCTTTAGATGACAGAATACTTTATTAATTTACAGAATCATTGTTTTTTGGTAGGCTCTGCCTGGGGATTTGGGGAGAGAATCCTAGTAACATTTACCATTCTGTGGTGTTTAGATCCTTACAGTAAACAAGCATTCCTTCCAAAGCAAAACTCTAAACAGCCCCAACTACCTAAAAATCTCTTTTA
The DNA here is from genome assembly GCA_013397775.1 of Eulacestoma nigropectus. Lineage (NCBI taxonomy): Eukaryota > Metazoa > Chordata > Aves > Passeriformes > Eulacestoma > Eulacestoma nigropectus. The sequence goes on from VZTE01001507.1 coordinate 57,199, forward strand.
AATATAGAGAGATGAGTTTATTTCTGTCATTCTTTAACCAATCTCCACAGCAATAGCAATATTCTTCCATGACAAATACGGCCAGCCAATGGAACAATATAATACCCATATCATAGGTGGAAGAGAGAAACTGGCAGGTGAATGTGTTCCATTTTATTTTTCTTTCAAAACTCTTAGTAGTGTCAGGTCTTTACCAAGGCAAAAATATTTGGATGTGGTTATACAATCATCACTGGCTGACAGGATAGACATCTTAGCAATCATAGAAAATCACTCACACTTCGGAATTAAATAATTTATTATTATATTTATCTGATGCATAACATAAGCATAAAATGCTGTACTGCCTGCTTCCCAATTTAAAAAGTGCAGGTCAAATAAAATGTCACAAAATGAAGCACACAAGCCTCCTCAGAAGAGTGAGACATGGAAAACATGAGGTTTGGGTATTACATTTAGGTTTTTGGTTTGTTTGTCATATTTAAACTTCCTCCGGAGTATATTTTTTTCTCCCCATTTTTCTCTGTCTCAAACAAATCAGTAACTACACTAAAGAATAATATTATTCTTAGATAAGAATTCTCAGTGTTTTCTACTCTGCTCTAGTGAGACCCCACCTGGAGCACTGCTTCCAGCTCTGGTGTCCCCAGCTGAAGAGGGACATGGAACAGTTGGACCAAGTCCAGAGGAGGCCTCAAACTTGACAAGAGGACAGGAGCCCCTCCTCTTTAAAGACAGGCTGAGAAAGCTGGGGCTGTTTGGCCTGGAGAAGAGAAGGTTGTGTGGAGACCTCATACCAATCTGCCAGTATCTGAAAGAGGACTACAGGGAAGCCGGAGAGGGACTCTGTCAGGGACTCTACTGACAGGACAAGGAGTAATGGGTATGAACTGAAAGAGGGGAAATTTAGGTTAGATAGAAGGAATAAATTCTTTACTGTCAGGGTGCTGAGACATTGGAACAGGTTGCCCAGGGAGACTGTGGATAACCCAGCCCTGGAAGTGTTCAAGGCCAGGTTAGATAAGGCCTTGAGCTGCCTGGCCTAGTGACAGGTGTCCCTGTCCATGGCAGGGGTTTGGGACAAGATGATCTTTAAGGTTCCTTCTGATCCTTAACATTCTATGATTCTATGACTGCTATAAATATTACAAAAATTAATATGTTATTCTAGCCATCTGGAGGATGCTTCCTTTCCTTCTTCAAGTCTTTTTTTCCAGTCCTCCTTACAATTAATTCTCCCCACCAAGCTCCACATCAGCTATATCCTGGGGTCCTCTCACCAGATCAACTCCTGTACACACTGCATTTGTCCCCCCTAATAACCCTCTATTGATTTTTCTCCTGGACTAGGTCTGATCTCCAGCTCTCTTCTGGTTCACCTGCAGCCCCTGGACCCCTGCTCCTCACTGCCCTTTCCCTACAATGAGCACAGAGCAACCAGGAGAATGGTGGAGAATAATTTTCTTGATCTCAAATTGCACATGAGTATTACCAGCATGTTACACAAATTATCACAAAACCTGTAACAATTTTGTCTCTCCGCTCAGTCCTAATGATGCCTCACCCGGAGTCTGTGTCCAGTTCTGGGCTCCTCAGCATAACAGAGACATGGAACTGGAGCAGATCCAGTGGAGGGTGACAAAGATGATCAAGGAACCAGAGCATCTCTATTATGAGGACAGGCTGAGGGAGCTGGGCCTGTTCAGTCTCAAGAAGAGACAACTGAGAGGGAACCTCATCAACGTCTGTCAGTGCCTGCAGGGAGGGGTCAGAGGATGGACCAGGTTCTGTTGGTGGTGCCAAGCAATAGAGTGGCAAGAGACAATGGGCAGTAAGTGCTGCACAGGAAATTCCACCTGAACATGAGGAAGAATTTCTTGACTGTGTGGGTGATCACACACTGGAACAGATTTGCCCAGAGAGGTTGTAGAGTCTCCCTCACTGGAGATACCCAAGCACCATCTGGATGCAATCCTGTGCTGTGTGCTCTGGGATGGCCCTTCCAACCCAACCCATTCTGTGATTCTGTGAATATTATATTTCATAAGATGAGAATCTTACTATTTGCTTTTGTGCTAACAAATATTCTTTTGATAACAGAATAATCTGAACCACATGCACCAGAAAGAAAATTAAATTAATCCCGGATGTGCTCAATTTCTAAATATCTTCTGAGGTTCAACATATGAGTCTTGAAGCTCCTAGTTTTGGAAATACTGGATGCGTAAGGGTGATAAGAAACAATTTCTTTTTGTTGCAACACATTTTCATTGGAAACATTCTTTCATCTAAACCAAAATATTTTGTGGAAAAATGTAATTTTCAGAAAGTTTCTTGAACATTATTGAAGATTTTGTGTTAACACTTTCAAACTCAAACATTTCATGGACCAGAACACTCTGCTAGAAGTCCACAAGTTTATGTAAAGTCACATTGACAAGCACTCATTTCATGTGGGAGAACCATGATTGATTAAGTGGCTGAGCTGTATTATACTGAAACTACATTTTCCAACAGCATTTCATAAGAAAAGATAACTTCCCAAGTCCTCCTTACAAAGTATGAATCCACTTGGGAAGAAAACTAAAAGAAAAGCTGTCAGTTTACTGGTGGTTTCAAAATGTGTGTATAATTTTGGTGTAGGGAAAAATGAAGCAAGCAGATCCTTGAATTTCTCAGAGTTTAACACAGACTGGGTAATTTTGGAAGGAACCACAGTGGGTCACCTGTTCCAACTTCCCTGCTCAAGCAGGGCCATCCTAGAGCACATGGCATAGCATTGCATCCAGGTGGTTCTGGAATGTCTCCAGTGAGGGAGGCTCCACAGCCTCTCTGGGCAACCTGTTCCAGTGTGTGGTCACCCATACAGTAATGACGTTCTTCCTCATGTTCAGGTGGAACTTCCTGTGCATCAGTTTCCACCCTAATTTCTAATACTAAAGTCAGAAGAAAATGGTTTTGAGTATTTTCTAATAGTGAAGTGCAAACCTATGATTCTTCTTCTCCCCCACCCTTTATATAAGATATACTTAAAGTATAAGTACCAGGAGCTAAAAGTAAAACATTAACAGGGGCAGGTGGGTGAGGTGGATAAACAAAGTTTCATGTCCTGGTATTACTTAGGTTTGGAGCACATCTTTTTAGTAATGGAATTTCTTACTCAATCAAAGATTTAAGAGCTTATGTTTTTTTGGGGTTATTTTAATAGGGAAAAAAAACCAAACCACAGGGACTGAAAATATCCCATGATGAACACAGTAATGAACCAGATCTGCAGTTAAGATTGAGAAAATAAGAAATTTGGAAGAAAAGTAGACAAGTAACACTAATTTGGAATTTCCTGTTTAGTAGATAGCTTTCAAACTGGGAAATTTTGTCTCAAAATTTTCCTCAAATTCCAAACATAGGTTTCTTTCACCTGAAGATTGAGGTGATACTTTGTGACTGCATTTTTAAAAGTCTAGAGACGGTTTTTTGAGAGGGTGTAACTTATTCTCTGCTGTCGTTTCTATTTCCTGTCTCTTGAGCTATGTATCTTTGTCCTTAAGAAAAGAGCATCATTAGATATAAGTTCTGATGTAACTTTTATTCAGATGATGCTAAAGTGACCTAAAAGAGAGAAAACTCTATGTTCCAGCCAAGTACGAGAATGAAGTATAACATCCCTTTTAATGCACGTCTCTTTGTTACAACACATGGAATCAAAGCAGGCTCAAATACATAATTAGCCGACATCTATGTCAGCAAACAGAGCTTATGCAATCATCTGAAGTTTTGCACAGCAGGAATATGTTAACTCTGCCATTCTTGTAAGTGCTGCAGTGAATGAGAGCTAAGACCACAGGGAAAAGGAGGGCAACCATTCTTTTCCAAAAGTCTGGCCATTGAGTGTTACACAGCAGCTTAACTTTCTGAACTTTTTTTTTTTGTTAGGTAAAGTGATTGAACTGGCAAGCCAGACAAGAACAAGAAATAACAGTGAGAGAATCTGAGAGACAGTATGAATTTAGCGATTGGGAGTCATGCTGCAAGTTTTTCTTTCGTACTTGCAGATATACATAGTAGCACGTGGATAAAAAAGAAACCTTAGTGAAAGGAAGAAAGATGACATTTGAACCAAGAGCAGCTATGGTGTTTTTTCACGGGGCACTCTTCAAGCCAGTGCAGTTTCACCCCCAGCTCCCATGCCTAGAAGCACAGGCTCTTATTGGCATAGTGAAAAGTTACTGAAGATTGCTTTCTCTGTGACCCAGGTTGTGGTGTTACCTAGTTCTTAGACTTCCCAACAGAGAAACAAGCATGCTCGAAATGAGGTTAAAAAGATTCGTGGAATGAAAAAGGACAATGACAAAGTGCTGTCTGAAACAGATGCATGGGAACAGAGTGCAACATGATGTTCCAGTCCAGCACATCTCTGATTTTTAATTTTAATGAGTATATCAGGTAGGAAAGTTGGGCAGGAGAAAAGAGGAGATGGGCAAGAGAAAAACTTCACAGCTGTGACCGAATATACCCAGGCTAGCTGTGAATGAGGCATCGGCTACTGTAACAGTGAATCCATGGCAAGGTGAAGTTTAGCACACTCCAAATCAAACAATTTGCTTGCATTTTTGGGTAAATGTTTAGCTACAGCATCTTTCCAACTGTGCTGCCTCACCTGCATTGCTGGCAGCGTCTCAGCTGGGAATTTTAAAGATAGTTCAAATGCACTTACACACAAAAAAAAGTCAGGAATATGAGGAAAAAAATCAGGATTTATTTGTCTCTGCTATGCCTTCTTCCATGACCCATTTAGTCTCTGACTAGCTTTCTGAAATTCCTTTAAGACTGTATCTCAGGTGGCAGGGGTGAGTGTGTGAGGAGTAGGAAGCACAACACTAATGCTTTCATAATATGATCTTGCTTTTATGCTTTGATCTTAAAGATCACAGGTGATAGTAGCTGATCCTCTTTTGCTCTATCCCATTCAAACACCAAGCTTCAGACAGCACAACAATCTCTGCTCAGATTTGTCTGTATTCATCTGGTGCTATCAGTCATAATCCTGTGAAGGTATTCATAGAGAAATTGGACTTCCAGAGTTTTTCTTGTACTTGGTGTTCCCTAGCTCTACATTTCAGACATGAATATTTTTTGGAATAGCGCGATCTTATGTTTTTTCTCATTTTTTCTACTTAAAAGTTTTTGTCTTGGAATTATACACTAGATTTAAAAACTGGCTTTAATTTACAAGAACATCTTGTTAACTTGCATTCCTATCAGAATCTTTCATCTCTAAAGCAGATTGCTTCATCAAAACTATTTATCAGTAAAATTTCAAAGACACTTAAATTAAATCAGTGACAACTTAGAATTCCTTCAGCCCCACAGAAAACATAACAATGTTGCTATCCTTTCTAATTTTGTGTTCAAAACTTTTTGTTCTACTTAATAGAGCAGCTGAAGAGAAGTAATCAGAAAAAACATACTTCCTTATAGCAGAGCCAAAAGGAATGTAACAAGCTCTTAAGTGTGAAAACAGTTGTTTTAGCCAGGGTGAACTTTCAACACATGTATGTCAACACTTGTATAGAAAGGGGTAAAAACAAATTTGTGGCTCTAGATCAGTAGGAAGGTTGCTCACATGTCCAACTGGGGGTGATATATGTAAGTAAAGACTAATAGCCCAGGTCCGTGGTAAATATCAACAATTCAAAAGGTCAGAGTTTCTGAAATAAGGACTACAATGTATGTCTCTCTAAACAATAAACTCCACCCATGCTTAACTGGTGTACAGTGAGAGCATAATAAATACAAAACACATCCTCATATTAGTTGGGACGGAAGAAGTGCTTATCCAGATTTTAGAGGCAAAGTCTTCCAGCATCTCATGTATTGTACTTCTAATCATATAATTCCTATTTTACTCCATGTGTTTTCTGCTTTATTTGATATACTCGGGTTTCCAAGGGGTTAATTAAAACATTAATAGAGACAACATGATAGCTTGATATATAGTTTAATGGCTTTGTAGGACAGAAATTAGAACTTTAAATTCAGGTATCTTGGTGGATGACTGAATATGACCCAGCTGTGTGCACTCACAGTCCAGAGAGCCAAACATGTCCTGGGCTGCATCCAGAGCCCCGTGGGCAGCAGGGGAGGGAGCGGATTCTGTCCCTCTGCTCCACTCTGGTGAGACCCACCTGGAGCCCCCCATCCAGCTCTGGGGTCCCAGCACAGGAAGGACAGGGACCTGTTGGAGCGAGTCCAGAGGAAGGCCATGATCAGAGAGGGCTGGAGCACCTCTCCTACAAGGACAGGCTGAGGAAGTTGAGGCTGTTCAGCCTGCAGAAGAGAAGGCTCCATGGAGATCTTATAGTACCTTCCAGTACTCAAACGAAGCTTCAAGAACGATGGGAAAGACTCTATCAGGAAGTGTAGTGATGGGATGAGAGGTAGCCATTTTAGACAGAAAGACAGAAGATTTGCTTTTAGAAAGAGATTATGTATTGAGAGGGTGGTGAGGCATGGGAACATGGTTGCCTGTAGAATCTGTGCATGCTTCATCTCTGCAAGTGTTCAAGGCCAGGCTGGATTGTGGCCCTGAGCAGCCGGATCTTGTGGAAGGTGCCCCTGCCCATGGAAGGGAGGCTGGAAGTAGATGATCTTTGAGGTCTCTTCCAGCCCAAACCATTCCATGATTCTGTGGTAAATGTCTGGTAAAATGAGATTAAAGGTTTGTTTGGCACATTTGTTTTTGTGAAAACTGCAATTTACTTATTTATTACACTATGTGTTGTAGAGGATTGAAAATCCTTATTGTGAATTCACTGTGCCAGAAGAAAAAATGGATATACTTATGTTAAAGTTTCAAGTCAGCTTCTTATGGTTTAAAGATCCATGATTCCAGCTATAACTCCCATTTACATTCTATACCTTAGGAAGATTTGATTTTAACTTTTCATGACAGTCTTGAGGAGTGCAGTAAAGCACTGCATTTATATAGGAGGAAACAAAATAGAAAATATGTGTCATGATATGCCATTATTACATAACCTCTCAAAAAAAAAAAGTCAGTAAGAAGTAGTTTTAGGGAAATAACAGCTCAAGTTCATGAAACAGAATATTGGAATAAATTACAAAAGGTGATCCCATCTTTCTTTTGAACCTTTGTTTTACTGCAGCTAAAGTAAATCTGAATTTGCTATGCACATGTGATCTGCCTCTCAATTCCCTGAATGAATTTGTATTCATTCAGAGGAGATGCTTTTTCATGAAGGATCATTTCCTTGTCTCCCAACATGATCCTGAAAGCAATGTCTGAAGATGTTGCACATAAAGTTTCAACGAACAGGTACACTACCTGTGATAAACTGTTTTATTGTCTAATGAAAAACATTAAGTAATTTGATCCTGCTGACCTTTCAGTGAAAAAAGTTGACAAGAAGCAGAAGAACACACCAGCATGTGCTTTGCAACACATGTCAGAGGATAATTTATCATTCAGGTACATGTCCAAGAGTCTAAGCCCTGACACTTGCAGAGGGGATAATGGGATCTCATATCTTTTGGACTGTGTCAGAGGAAACAGGGCTGAGTGAGATGGCGCAACAGAGTGTTCCAACAGCTTTCTACAGTTGTTGTCATGCCACCATCCCTTGATCTGAACGCTGCTAAAATGAATCAAGGTTCTCTATACATAATTCACTGGCAATGGCATTGCTGCCATTCTTAATTCTACAAGACAAAGAAAACGAAATAAAGAAATACAGAGTAAAGCTACCTCAGTGAGTAGACGTGACTTTACGAGGCTGAGAACTGATATCCAGCAGTATAACCCAGTTACCACCAGAAAGCAACAATAAAAAATTCTGCAAAAGCTACCTCAGGTAATAGAAGTCATTGTTTGGTGCATTATAGAAATGAGTTCTATTTCTGCCTAAAAGACTCCCCCATATTTATCTTCCCTGAAATTTAACTCCTTTCAGTTAAGGACAAGCTTAAGCTTCACACTATTTTCTACAGCAAACAAAATTTGTTTAGAGTCACATATGTCAAGTTTTTCAAGTGAAAAAACATTAGTATTTATCTAGTCCTACCTGAAACTACAAGGAAGATTTTTTGTAGATTTTGTTTTCATCTCGAACATTACAGGTCTGTCTGCAACGCAGACACTACTATTTATTAGTACAGTATGTTCTCTGCTTCTACTACTGTGTCAGAGGTATACGGCATTGACTTGGTGCCTTAAGCAAACAAGAGTAAAAGAATAATCAGATAGTCGATAAAAAGATTTTCAGTTAGACTAGACTTTGACTTTTGTAATTCTTCGCAAATACCAGTTCATTTAAGGTTACCTTGGTTGTGCAAAGTGAGAACTTCTTGTGATGAGGCTTCAAACCCAGTCCGTTCATTGACAGGGTGGATCTCATTAGCAATTAAACGTGATTGAAATTTTTTATGAAAACCTTCAATGTTACAATAGAATGCTAATCAATAATAAACTTCTTCACCAGCTTATCTCTTGGCATTCAAAGGAGTACAAACTAACAGTAGGCTAAAAGAATCACTTTTATCATGGCCACTGTTTCTTCACATGAAAGCTACTGTAATAGCTCATCCCCATTAAAATAAATACAAAAATTAACTCATGGAGATCTGCAGCTGCAAAGACATCCTTTCCATATCAGCTGACGTTTACAAGCTTGAGGCATATGCAAGTTTCCTCCAATCAGTGCCAAATTCTCCTCTTGTTTCAGAATCATTACTAGCCTGAGATATCTTTACCCTGAAACATCATGAAAGAACTTTGGGTGCCCTCCCTCAGGTAATCAATACTACTTCACTACAGGCCTGACAGAAGCAATTTTCTTGGTAAAATAACAACTTAATCAAGGCTTGTGTCCTCCAGGTAGAGTCAGTCAAGAAATCAGAACTGACATATCTTTCTGCTCTGAAATGTTGAGAGAACTATAAATTCATCTGAACAGAAAAAAAAAAGGCAGTGATAAAAATATCCTTCAGAGGGTTCCTCATTCTTACCAGTGGAGACAGAGAACAGGTATTTTCATCAGGCAGAAGAGAGATCAGAAAAGTCTGAGAGATGCTTTAGACAACATTGCTAGCCAAACCAAGGTCAAGAGGAAGACGTACCCAAAGACAAACACCTGGACAGGTATGAGGGGCAGGAGGGTATCCAACAGGACTATGAAACAAATAGATTTAGCAAGCAGGTGACAGGAACAGAGGAAAAAACCAAGTACAACAGCAGTGAGGGAAAAGAGTCAGGCACCAGGAATGAGGAAGGTCATTCCTGCAGCAGCAGGGTCAAGACTGAAGTGGGGGTGATCAAAGGAGTAACAGACACAGAGGAGTGGACATGGCACTCCAGGACATGCGACGTGCCTACATCCAAGGTCACACTGAGGAGGAAAAAAACAAGTTGTACAGTCCCAGCCTATACCTTGTATTTACAGCAAACCATTGGACAGCCTCCTGGGACAACCTGTAGCTGCAGCAGTATTACACAACTGTTCCAATAAAAGGCTGTGGACAAGTGCAGATCTCACATCCTCAGTGAACATAGGAGAGGCTTCCAGCAACCAGAGGACTGGGTGCAAATCACATTTTAGTCCTATAAGATGCACAGGGGTTCAGTTTGTCCCCTCCACTTTCCCATGACCATTAATGGGCAAAGAGATCCAGCACTTAAAGCATATGCTATGAAGAACCTGGGTTTCCAAGGATAGCTTTATTCCAACGAGGGATTTAACCATGGTGATCATGAGGAGGGCTGAACAGTCACAGATGTAAATAAATGCTTTCTAATTAAAAAAACAAAACAAAACAAAACAAAAAAACCACCAACAAAAAACAAAACAAAAAAAACCCACCCCAAAAAACCCCCTGGACATTAAAAAATGTTAAATATTGTACCCAGAACTACACAGGGTTCCAGAAGGTTGTCCAGCTAATTTTATGGAACTCTGTATCACAAGAGACACCCTTACTATTGATATATTGCAATATTAGTGATTTTTTCCTTTAAATCTGCTGTTTTCGTAATCCCTTATGGTTCAGAGTTGCAGAAATTTATATGAAAAAACCTAAGGAAAACAGAAAATGAAATGAAAATAAAATCTATAGACTGGGGAAAATCTTTGTAGTTTCAGGTAGGACTAAATTCTGTGCAACAGAAAAATTCTTGGTGATATCCTTAGTGTAGTGAGATTCTGATGGAATTCATTAGGAATATGGGGATGAAAGACTTCATTCTCTGAAGAAATGCCTGGGCTTACTCATTTACAGATACCAATTAAAATCTGGGATGTCAGCCCCTTGTACCACCATCTAAAATACTATTTGAAAAGGGATGACAGAAAGAACTGTCAAGGGATCTTTCAAACTAGAGCATACCATCAGGTCTATACCTGATGCTAAAATATACTGGTGCTCATGGAAATAAGATTTCCCAGCACCCAAATTGGTGCTCAGTGTTGAACTGTAGGTGAACTGATATACAGACATACTTTTTTAGATGCAAATTCTTGGCTAGATTTTGAAAATTATGCTAAAATATTTATACAAACTTGATACTTTAGTTGTGGAGGTAATATTTCTTAATAATTAGATTTTCTTATTTAAAAACAAAACAGTATACAATATTTCGGAAGTTCACATCGTCCCCTGTTCAACTGACTGTTCGGAGTGCTTCTGAAGTTTCTCACTAAGTGTTTATACACTCTACCCTGTTTGTACAATCTGATTCTCCAGAGGACATGGCCTACACATGCTTATTTCATATCTTCATCCCAGTTCATGTAGAGAACACCCTGCCTGGTACTACTGACATACACAAAATCATTTCCGATATGATAGTCTAAAAACAGACTGTATTTCAACCTTTCAGTTCTTAGAGCAGGCTTTAAAAGCAAGGTAGATACAGACTTTTTAATAGGGCCTGCAGTGACAGGACAAAGGGTAAAGGTTTTAAACTAAAAGACGGCAGTTTCAGGCTAGGTATAAGGAAGAATTTTTTTACAATCAGGATTGTAAAACACTGGAAGAGGTTGCCCAGAGAGGTGGTGGATGTCCCATCTCTGGAAACACTCAAGGCCATGTTGGACAAAGCTCTGAGCAACCTGGTCTAGCTGAAGATGTCTGGGCTGATTGCCAGGGAGGTTGGACCAGAGGACCTTTACAGGTCCTTTCCAACCCAAATCATATAATTCTATGATTCTATAATTCATTAACAAGAGTTTTTACTAAAAAATAAAGATAAGAACAAGGTTGTTGCACAACATAGAGATAATAGAGGTATCTGAATGAGATTAAAACAGCCTAAGAAAAGTAACAGAGCTTTGTTCCTAGGCATATTGCCCACAGTACATGGCACTACATTGTGAGATGATGTACCTGAACATTTGAGTTAGTTTTAGATTCAGGCATTTTAAATGGCTGTATGAGGGAATTCTACTTTTTTTCCAAATATTTACCTGTGGAGCTATCTAATACTACAGTAAACAAAGCTACATAAATTTTTGTACATCAAGTAGAGATGTTATGTAGAAGTAACCTGGGGGTCCTGGTCAATGGCAAGTAGAACATGAGCCAGCAGTGCCCTGGCAGCCAGGAGGGTCAGCTCTGTCGTGAGGGGCATCAGGCCCAGCATCGCCAGCCGGGCAAGGGAGGGATTGTCCTGCTCTGCTCTGCACTGGGGCGGCCTCACCTCGAGTGCTGGGGGCAGTTTTGGGTACCAAGAAAAAAGACACTAAACTATCAGAGTGTCCAAAGGAGGGTCATAAAGAGGGTGAAGAGTCTGGAGGTGAAGCCATATGAGAAGAGGCTGAGGGCACTTGGTCTGTTCAGCCTGGAGGAGACTGAGGGGAGACCTCACTGCAGTTACAACTTCCTTGTGAGGAGAAGAGGAGGGGCAGGCACCGATCTCTGCTCTGTGGTGACAGTGACAGTACTCAAGGAAATGGTCTGAAGTTGTGTCAAGGGAGGTTTATGTTGGGTATCAGGAAAAGGTTCTTCACCCAGAGGGTGGCTGGGCACTGGAACAGGCTCCCCAAGGCAGTGGTCACAGCACCAGCCTGACAGAGCTCAAGAAGTGTTTGGACAATGCTCTGGGACACTTAGTGTGGCTCTTGTGGTGTCCTGTGCAGGACCAAGAGTTGGACTCAATGATCCTTTTGGGTGTCTTCCAACTCAAGATATTCTATGATTTTGTGATTCTAATTCATGCCTATTAAAAGTCAATGAACCTTTGTTGCAGGAATAACAAAGGAAATTCCACCATTCCTATGGCAAGGGTCTAAACTGACCAGAAGTCATTAATCCGGTTTGTAGAATATCTGACCCTGACATATCCCTTTAGATAGTACTTGAAGAGCCAGCAGAAAGCTAGGAACGTCCAGAATTTATCAAGAATTACTGAAAAAAGAAACCTAATTTCACATGTAATATATGGCAACACAAACGTGTGGCTGAAGAAAAAAATGCAAAATTATCAGGGAAATTAAAATAACAGTAGAAGAACTTGAAAAATAATAAAATATATAATATAAACAAACTCTTTTTAAGGTGGCTTGACAGAATTCCTCAAATAAAATGTCCTTGACAGTTAGTATGGTTGAGAGATATTATTAATACATGGTGTATACGCAAGTCCATGCATATTCCGAAAGACCAGTGAAAATTGCCGGTTAGAGAATAATATAGATCTTGTTCTTCCCATTTGAAAGAATGGCTATCATCAGAGCAGTATTCCAAATTTTTATGAGGCCAAGTTTGAAGCTTTTTCTGTAGGAAACAAACACACTTGAAAATAAAAATATTTGGATAATTTGAAGGCAGCAAGGCTCACAAAACCAATGGAAAACCAGAAATAATCATTCTCCCAGGAACTACAGAAGTATAAATATAGATTTCAAAAGATTAAGTCTAATGTGCCTCTCAGTTTTAGACTGTGGAGCTGGTACCCTGAAAACAACTAACCTTCCAAGAACACTAAAGCACACATTTAGAAATGCTCAGAAAGGCACAAATTTGCCATTCTAGGAACAGAGGCCTGGAAACTCAGTGTTGTGCATCTTGATTAATCCACTCTGTGGCACTGAGTTCTGTGCAGCTGAACTGATAGACAAAATGATACTTTGACAACAGAGCTGCAGAGGCAAGAAGAGAATCTTGAATCCCTCTGGAAAGAAAGATCTGTGATGTCCCTTTAAACTTGCAGAGTTAGACCGTTCCCCTGTGTGCTGGGCCTGCAACAGAAAAAAAATCTCCTGTTGACATTCAGCTGAAAAGAAAAATTATCTGAAGTGTGAATCACCATTAATTTGCACCCATGATGTAATTACATGACAGGACCTTTCTCAGTCCCCTGCTCAAGAACTTCAAAGATCATGTAAATATAAAGATCTCCCTTTTAGAGGTGGATTTCTCACTCTTTCTCCTTTCAGAAAGATGGGACTGTAGTATGGAGATTCTTCATAAATTTATCCTGAATAACAGTAATTGGTGAAAAAGAAATAGCTCATTGACTTTATAGAAAGCAAGACCCATCACATTTATTCATCTGACGTACTTCATTAAATTTATGTACGAAAAAATATCCCTGGAGAAATAAAATAGTTAACTTCTTGTATTCATTGGCATATCCTTTTAATTTAAATAGCATTTCTTTCTTCTTACCTTGTGAAGATTTTCAACTTAATCATCTATAATTTATGCCAATACTTTTGTCTTATAATTGGTATTCCTTTTTTTCTAGTGGATAATCAGAGATTTCCAACAGACTGAGGGAGCAAGTAACCCACGAAAAATGGCAATTTATTTCTAGGAATGCTATGAACTGGTCATAACAAAAACTTTTATATTGCTTGACATATCTCCTTATTTGCAAAGGAAGGACAGCAATGTAGAACAGTCAGGAAACACAAGCAGCTCCTGCTGGCCTGAAATGGGGCAAGTAAACAGCGACACTTTCCTCACTGATTCTCCTGCAAAAACAAGACAAGCATTTTTACACCTGAACCAAAAGGTTTTCTACGTGTTTTGTGAAGAAATATCATCTTCTCATTCCTGCCACTAGCCTTCATGAAATAGTTAGGTACTTTTAGCAGCTACTTCTTAACATCCTTTAAACTTTTACTACTAGTCTACACCATTTGATTTGAAACATGCATGCTCTAAAACCAGGATTGTAAACATCAAGCTATAGCAGTGTAGCCACTAGCAGGAAAAATTAATTATCATCAGCAAAACACAGCTTTATCATGAAATAGCCCCTTTATACAATGTGCTACTCTAAAAAGAGTGCTGATATTGAAGTCTAGGGAACCTGTTGACCTATGAGAGCTAATGTTTTCCTGATAATTAAGTTACAGGTACAATTAAAACCATGGTGTTGACAATCGTATCATTATTCCCTCTCTGTCACAGTACATTGCAGTGAAATCCTAGAAATAACAGGCACATGTTTTGTTGCGGTGCGTTAGCTCCATTTGGGGCTGTTTAAGCACCTGCAAGACAACACCCCTGAAGCAGCCTATTAGTGGGACTTTGGGGCAGGCCAAAACTCTCGGGTTAGGGTGACAACCCGTAAGGCCTTGCCCCTCTATGCAAACACCTTCCCACTGATTGGTCCCTTTCCTCTTCTCACTTCTTCCCCCATTTATGGTTATGTTCTAGAGGCTTCTTAGTTACTCTGTTCCCCATTGGCTCCCGGTTATCCTCCCCGCCTACCCCTTATCCCATTGGTTTATTGTATTAATCCCCGCCTTTGTACCCTCCCTTTGCTATGTATTGATTGGTTCCTTATCGTTTGCTCCACCCATTGTGTCGGGGTATAAAACCCCATGTCAGTGTCTTTTCTTGGCTCCTTGCCCTCCTTCTGTAATAAACCTTCCCTGTTGCACCCTGTGAAGAGCCCCTGCCGCCTTCTGTGCCTCCTCCTGTGCCCTTACCATCGGTGGGTTAGGTGAGCCCTGCGTGAGATCTCGCCAACCCTCCCGCTACACAGACGGTCTCCACCAGCAGCTCCCGTGTGGGGAGAAGGTCCGGCAGAATGACCACGTGGAGCTAGCCGTGGGCGGTCAGAGCGCCGCGACAATGCTTCACACAAATTTCTCGACTACGCTTTTGTGTGCCAGGAAACTAGTTAGAAGGGTATCAGGATATTCTTTACCAGTTATTCCATATTATACATATTACACTAATTTGAACAAAAAAGCCAGAAAACAGCAACAAACCCCCTCAATAAAACACTTCAAACATGCTTCTCATAAAACAGATCTGTATAAAGCAATCCATGGAAAAATAAATAATCAGGAGAACTATTCAATTATCTAAAGTAATGGAATAATTTATACAACTAAACAAACGAAAAAAGGGTAGAGGAAGAAATGCATTATTTAAGTGCTGAGGAATTGAAATCCAGAGGTTGCACAATGCCTTCATCCTGGAGTTGGAGTGTTAGTCATATAATAAATTGCAGGAAGCGCCTTGAAAGCTGGTCAACGTAAATTACAATATTAATACACATATTAAGCTAAATTTCTAAACTGTCTGCTGCAGTACTAACCACGTAGTCTCAGGCCTTAGAACTAGAGGATCACACAAATATCCTTAGAGGCAAATATCTGAATTAATTTGAATTCCGTAAATCTTGCTTGGCTTAACAGGATGGCCATTTCTGTGTCAGCAGAGGCTTTATCTTACTCGAAGAAAAGAAGAGTGATTCGTTAATTTCATCATGCTTTGTGTCAGGCTACATGAAAACAGTGACTCCCTGAAGGCAAATCTGTTTTATTTTCCTGAGATGGAAAGAGCAGTAGCTGGGAAGTTCAATAACCTGTACGCAGCACGGTATACAAGGTAAAAGTCCTGCTGATAAAATTTCCCTGTCTGATGTGGGCAAGTGAAAAATAACTTTAAAAGTGGCATTCCAGAAATGAAGAAGAAATCTTGTCCTCAGGCAAGTGGGCAGAAATTTTTTCCATGATATTCAAGAAGGCAGCAGCATTATGTCCTCACCTTTCTTCCATTTATTGTCCCCAGTCTATCATTGTATTTATGGTATGAATCACTTCTGCTGTTGTTTTGTTGGCGGCACTGGCAGAAATCCCAATTAGCACTGTTGAGGCTGTACAGATCTAATACATACTAGCATTTGGTCTGTTTCAACCAGCAACAGAGAGAAGGAAAAAAGATTCTTAGAGAAAAGTGACCTTGCAAAGTACCATATTATTTCCTTTCTATGTCTGTTTTCTTTATTTCTGTACACCCATTGAACAAAACTTAAAAAAAATCCCGGTAGGCAGACCTGATACTCCAGTGCCAAAGAGGCCTCCCCTTTTTGACCTTTTGCACAGTCTGCTCGGACATTGTTCCTAGATGGGACAATTTCAGTGTCTGTGTCTCAGCACACTTGAAAGCGTCTTTGTAACTCTGTTTTCTGTGCTCTGCATGTAGCCCCTCCTGGGAACAGAACTCTTGATTTGTTGATCTCTCTGGTGAGCTCGAACTAGCAAACAAAATAGGTTTTCAGGGGTTTTTTGTTTCTTCCTCATTAAGCCTCAGAATTTTTTTCGTTTCAGATATATACCCTATGGCAGAAAACCAAGCAAATCAGATTTCAGCAGGAGGAAGCACACAACACAACTGTGGCAATTACAATTGAGTGGGTTAGGATTTGTTGCTAGCGTATGGCTTAATTAAATAGAACCCAATTTTAAAAGGTTACCCTGTGTGCAGCTGTTAATATGTAAGCACTCAGTACTGAAGGTGGAGAAAAGCTTCAAGGCAATTTATTCATTTAAACAACAACAAAAAAAGCACCTAAAGAGAAAATTGGAATTGATTTTTTTTTTAAATTCTAATTTTATTAGTTAGAACCAGGTCCTTAGGTAGCAGATTTAAAATCTGTAGGCAGAAAAGTGCACTGTGAAGTCGACAAACTCTTAGACCCATATGCAACAGCAGAAGGAGACAGAATAGGACAGAAAATATTTTTACACAACAAGTAAAAGCTGAGCCTGCCAAAGATGACTACAGTTGCAGCTATGTTACTGCCAACAGTGCATATGTTTCATATGGGCAGCTGAATGCTTTCTATTCAGTGTGTAAGAATCCTGTTCTCCTGGCCTATATTAACTGCAAATGCTCTAAAATTTTCTGAAACAGAGCCATACAGAAACCTCTCACATATAATTACTCACTGCTCTGTAAAACTTCTGAAGGTTTCTTTACACATGTATATATGGGCTATTGTTCTTAGTACTCCAATGAAAAAATAGTTGCCTTCACTTCAAATTTGGAGAAAACAGCCAAAACCCAGTAATTCCAAATATGACTAAATTGCATCCTAAGTGGGCTTCTTGGCAAGCCTAGAGAGTCCAGATGAGGTATATTGTGAGAATATGTTAGGTCTCCCTGCTGGTCTCCATGCCCAGATTTTCTCCTTAGAAACAGTATCCGTATATGTGTGTGTGGGGATGGAAAACAGCACAGATTTTGTCCTACAGGGAATCAACGTGCTCAGGGCAAGTGTCCAGGTCTGGAAACTGGGAAGGTTTCCCAGATCCCAAAGTACAGACATAGACACTGAGAGACAGGGTCTGGCTCCTAAGTTCTCTGGTTTTCATAACCCACTTGTCCAAGAGGGTCTGAAAACTGACCTAAAAATCTTCACTCTCCTCCGGTTTTTGATAAAAGCTGCCTCCAGGAAAGAAAGAAGAATTGTGAATTCTGACATGAAAAGCTTCAGGTCCCAGCTCTCAGGCCCTTGTGAATCAGTTTGTTCAGAAATCAAAATAAGGACCCAAATAAGACAGAGGAGTCTTGATTAAAACAGAGGAGAAAACATCCACCACTAAAGCAAAGCACATGAGAAAACACATTTCTGAGGAAATGCTGTGGTACAGCTGTTGAACAGCATCCTGTAAGCAGAAGAAACAATATAATCCCCTAGCCATTCCTTCTGTAGGCTTAGGAGAGAGCATTCAAAATTAAAAATACATAGAAGAGAGATAGCTACACCCAAATATGCCACCAAGACATGGAAAATCCGTATATTTGCAGCCAACACACTGGCTATAGACATTACATTGTTTCCTCATGTTGAATGGATTTGTGACCTATGTAGTCTATGGAAAGATTTCTAGTCTTATAAATCACCATTTCTGAATGTCAGAGGCTTTTTCAGGCACTTCTCACAACAAACACTAAATTGCTCCAAAACTCAAATGCAGCGGTTTTACATCAAATACGCAACAGGGTGTACAAGTAATATATAAACATAAACACTTTCACATCTCACCAAAACTCTAGATAGCATTTTCTTTCTTAAGAGGTTTTTCACACAAAGCATTGACGAAACTACTTTGCTTGCTATCTGGATCAGTCAACAAAACAATAAATGAAAGTGATGTAGTAGTATAACACAATATTCTCCCATTGTCTTCACAGAAAATATTCAAATAAATAATTAGGTCAAACTCATTTGGAGTGATAGTGATCTAGTCCCTCCATTAAAGTTGTACTTTTCTCTCCATACTTCTGACCATCAGAAGATAGTTAATGGAGCTGATAAAAATTTTGTATGTTAATCTCCTCCAGACTACTAGTAACTTCATCTACTTCAGTGTCATTTGGCAAGGCAACCAACAAATTGAGTCCGTGATAAACAGGGTAATCAATTTTAGTTATTTCCTCTGCCTTTCTCTACTAAGCCAAAATGTCTTTTTATCTCATTAAGCTGATCTAGCATGAGTTTGGTCTCTTGTTCACTTAATACAGCTCTTACAAAGAACAATCCCTCTGCTGCATCACAACAGTAGAGCTTGACAGCTGGGTGAAAACTAGCCATATTCACAAATTGCAAATCAAAGCTTGTAGAAGTGTCACAGCTCTTAGTAACTGACTTAAGAGATGTCCAGCCCTTGATAGGCAGACAGGCAGTGTGGACACATCCACTGGAATTAATTTGTTGTGTTTTTTAATCCACAGCTACATAGAGCTAGCTGAACTGAGAAGGATCAAACCAGATGGAAGTAAATTGTGGGCTTATACTTTAGACACACATTAAATACAGACACCTAATGAGATACAAATCTAGAAAAACATTTTGGAGCAAATTTTTAGTGGAAAAAGTCTTGCTGTTATAGTCTTAGCATAGATAGCTAATGTGGTTACCATTCAAAGTCCCTAAACCATTGTCTGGGTATGTTTGGATGTTTTCATCCCCCTCTTCTGCTGACAAAGACAGTAGGACTGTTTGGAAGGACTGTTTGGAAACTGCTGCCAATGAAAAAGGTTGGTTCTGTTTTGTTCATAACACCTAGACTTAAAGGTGGCACAGAACAGGAAACTACAGCCCTTCCTTGGCTTCCATATCTTCCCAAAAGGTTCAGCTTTTGAAACAGATTTCAATTCCATCGAAAATTTCCTAGCATACCCTTTTGATAGGCATAATTAGTATTTGGATTGACTAATTTAGGAAAGAATAAGAATCCTTCCGAAAGTATCCACTCAGTCCTGTGTCTAAACACTGATACCCATTAATTCTATTTTTATAATGCTATCAGATATTTATTGTATTTTTATGGCATACACAGAAATATCCCAGATAAAGAGATAATAAACTTTTGGAAAGGTTCATTTAAAATTGCCTGGGATAAATATGTAGTTTAAAGATTTAGAACTGCAAGATCCTACCTTACTAGTTGTGGTTTCTTAAACTGTTACTCTTGCCAAGATGTTACCATAGGGAATGGCTTTGAACAGTCCTGAGACCTGTTCTCTCTGCAGTAGCTCTGCCAACCTTCATCAGGCTGGACTATCACGCCCCTGAAACCAAAGAGCTGGAAAGTGTTTGGCAATTTTCTCAGAGCCCAAATCACCTAGTCATGACCTAAGAAAAAAAAAATCTCCTCAGTGTTTAGAATATAGATAATTCAGAGACTTTTTTTTTAATGGACTGTCCTCATATTCAAAGGTCAAAAGGTCTGTTGAGATGTCCTGTTACCAGATTACCTTTTGAGACATTTTACCTGGCACTTACCCAAGAAAACAAATTATTACCAGGAGCCCTGCGCACTTACTGTGACATTGTGACAACAATTCTACAAGTTGTATAAATATTCCGGCCAATAATAAGACATTCTACTTGTTGTTGTTATTATTATTAATATTATTAATCATAATCATAGTTTTTATTGTATTTTGTGATAAGCCATGAAAAAAGAGATAACCTTCTATGAAAAGTATAGAACACCTTTACTCTTTTTATGCTAAGATTTTTGTGCAGTTTTTATCAGATCTTTAATTTTTAAGAGAGAGGGAAATAATTTGTCATGTTATAGTCTACTTATGGGACCATTATTGAAGCGTCATAATGTTTAGAAAGCATGTTTAGCATTTAACACTGGTCTCAGTTGCTTTGTTAATATTTCTTAAATGGAAACATAACTAATAACACAAAGCTGTTAAAAAGCAACAGATATTTAAATATGAATCATTGTTTTAGCACTCTAGCTAATCTCTTCTTTTGTTGATGGCAGTAAAGGAAGGTAATTTACATATATCCTTTGATTTAGCAATTCAGGTTGAACAGATAAAGTAGAGCTCTGAGGAACAGATAATTAAAATTACAAGTTGTAATAATTGGTGGGTTTGGAGGACACCCTCAGTAGATGGCCCAGCCTTCTAATACTCCTCAGGTTCTGTTGAACCTTAGCAGTAAGAGAAATGTGCAAAATAAATTTAAATATATGACAGATGTACTGTTAACACCTTCAAATGCTTTAACATGTCCTTCTGGATTTATTTTTTTCTGATTCTCTGGTAGCACTGAGAGACTGTTGCTACTATTGTTTATTTTTCTGCATGGCGAATCGTGTGCACCGTAGAGCAATCAACTGTGATTCTAAGCACTGAAGAGGGGTTTTCTATCTCCATGGCCTCTGGGGAGCTTTAGCTGCTAGAAGTCCTGGTGATGCATCTGCAGAGATAGAAATTCAAGACTCATCAGTGATTTCTAAACAGTACATCATAGAATGTGTTTACCACAAGAACCACATGGCTGTGAGGAACGTGCTTTGGTGCCAGAGTGCCCTCTTAATTGGCACCATTCACTGTGCCTTGGCTCAAAACATGGGGAGAACTAAGAGCATCCAACCGTCTTTCCTTTCAGACAATGTCAGTCTGGAAGAGCTTCTCTCCTCTCCTCTCCTCTCCTCTCCTCTCCTCTCCGACCCTCTCCTCTCCTTCCACGCAAATTACTCTCACAGGCACTGCCAGTGGCAGGACCTCTTTAAAGCTTGTGCTTCCTCCCCAAGCAGAACTGGTTCCAGAACTGGGGAGCCAACCAAGAAATGCAGGAAGCTTCATGTTCAGAACAAGATTTATCTGTGGTTCTGGGCTACAACCTCTCTTTCTGTATGCATTGCTTCAGAGGTATGAGGCGATGGTAGGGCTGTGGAAGACCATCTGATGAGCATACAGACAAGTAAAATCCTCTGCATAAGAGGTGGCAGCAGCAAACGTATGAATGGGAAGAAATGCGACTCATAATCATGACTTTTTTGTTTCAGTCCAATGCAGTTTGATTTCACTCTTTCTTCTAGGCATGATCCTTCTTCTTGTCCCTCTCTCTTCAAGTCTTCCTCTTTCTTTCTGTTTGTATTTGCTTATTCATGAGGAGAAATTGGTCCTTAGAGAAACTGTTATCTCATCTGCTCTGTACTTCATCTAAGGCGTATCTGACTAAAGGACAGTGCAACAGAGGAAGCCCTAGTTATGTGCTTAAAAGCTTGCAAAGTCCAGTCCATGATGGGATAAATGAGTAGCCTCAGCCCACTGTGGCATAAATGCGTGGCCTCAGGAATGTTTTAGCAAAGATTTGCACCAAAATAAAGCTGGATCCAGACAAGACTTTTATTTTAAAGTCATTTCGAGGCTGGTAAGTCAGTTTATTTGCCTCGTCTCCTAGGTAGCCAAAACTAAACTGATGTATTAATTTTTTTAAAGGCACCTATACCTTCATCATTACCCTCCTTCCTCACCCCCAACTTCCTCTTTTAAATGGCTACTGGTATGTAGTTAAGACTGAAATAAAGTACTAAAATATTTATCTGTAAATAACAGCAATCTTAAAGGCCCCAGATGTGCTTGTCCCTTCTTTACCATGGATTAGATTGAAAATACATTCATGACAATGACCATAGTCTATAAATTCTGGTTAGACGTTAAATTATTGGTTTTATCTTTTGACCATAGTAAGCAAGTTAAGGTATTCCACTTAATCATTTATGCTGCTGTGACTTTCGTATTTTCAAGCTGATATAAATTAAAATACAGCTCATATCATAAATTATAATAAAATTTTAGACCATTCCATTTCCTATACCTATAAAAATAATTATTTTTCAATTTTAAATTTAATATATGCAGTATAATTATTTGATCTTTCAGAATTATCTATATTGGTTGAAACAGAAATACCAAGTGCCATAACACAAAAACACACCACAATAACTTTATAATTAATTGAGAAACTAAGCATTTATTTCCCACCTGCTTGCAGAGTCCACAAAGTCCAGAGTCTGCCCTGTGCTAAACAAGATGTGCTCCCTTTAATGATATCCATTTAATTAAGAATGAAACCATGATATCATAAAGTAGACACAAAGTAATTTTTTTACAGAAAACCTAAAAGAATACCACCAGAAAATCAGATCTGCCATATTTTTTTTCAAATTACTGCTGGCCTTCAAATATGCAGGGTGCAGACAAGATTTTTCAGACATGTTCACTAGACTCTAACTTTGCCTTGAGGTCCACATTTTTTTATGCTGTTTTGATTTGGGGTTTTTTTTGTAATAGATACATGTTTATGAGATGTAATTGGAAATCTGCCTGGGGTAGAGAAACAGTATTTGCACCCTGATTTGCACTTCTCTGGCAAATGTCAGCTACAGGATACCCATGAAATACTTTTATATCTCATCCCAGACCAACAAAACTTAAAATATCAAGTACATAAAAAATCACACTAGCTGTGATGACATTAATCATGTGCTAAAGTGTGTGTCAGGATAAGGCCTGACAACAGTAGAAGGCTGTGAAAAGAACACAGATAATTCTCACAACCATCAAAGAAGTTACTCATAAAGCAATAATATTCATCATGTACCAAGACAGTAGGATCTAGCCCCATCTAACCACTATTTCACTCAGATTTGAAAGCACTGAAAACTATTCAATGCCCACTTGTTCCTTAATCCATTTTGTGCCAATGTACACTATGAGACATTCTATTACGTGATGGGAAAGAAAAATTAATGACATCTTACAGCATTCACTTGGGGGGTGGGGGGCGTGGATGTTGAAGGTGGAAGAAGAAAAATAAAAAGCAGGCAATTTTTATGGTTTTAGCTTGGACATCTATTTAATCTCAAATATTCGGCATAATGACTTGAAATAAAACAGTGAATAAATTTTATCTCCTTTTCAAGATTAGTTGGTATACCCTCTTGTTAGCTGCCTGGTTTAGGATTCAAGTTAACATTTCAAAATAACTCCTGCAGGCAAATAGTTTTCACTATCTGATGAGACACAGTGTGCTCGCTTGCATGGTGATATTTAGCTTGTGACACTTTTACAGCACTCTGACAGTTTGCAAAATAGAGTCGCCTCTGCAGCTTTTTGAGAATGATAATTACATCACTCCATTTCATTTATTTAGGATGTACAGGCACAGTTATCTTTAAATGGCTGAAATTGCTTGATGGTGAAAAATAAGTCCACCCTGCTTTACTTGTAATTGATCTAGCTGGAATAATCCTGTATTTCATACCTGTATCATCCTTTCATGTAAGTAATCGATCTGAATGATGCTAACTAATACAATACAAGAGAAATAAACTTTAAATGTTGAGGTTTCCACCACAGGAAACATTGTTCTTTGTGTTCAGTTTGATAGACCTCACTCATTAAGTGACAAACGGCAAACAGAGGTTGGTGCTGACAGGCAACTGTTAAACTACACAACATGAGAGCTGTCTGCTTCCCCACGGCATGGTCAGAGATAAACCTTCCTGTCTCTTCACAGTAATGCCCAGATCTTATCTGAGAAGCACAGCCAAACCTGTTCTGATAATGATTTCCATTAGGCAAGCATCCACTTCTAGCCACTTGGCAGTGTTGTCAAGTTACCGCTTTCATTCTTTAATTGTCGGTTAATGATCCAGTGATGAATTTTGTCCCAGACCTGTCTGAAGGACAAAGATTCAGTGCCAACACTGCCTCTCAAAGCAATTAGCTGGAGAACCACTGAAGCCAAGGAAATTTATCTTAGTCTTGACTGGTATTTCTGAAAGAGCAAAAGAGTTCAGAGTACCTGCTATTTCTAAATTAAAAAGAAAGAAGAAGAAGAAAGAAAAGAAAATACTCAGAAAGGATAAAATTCAGACAATTTAAGGACAACTCAATCTTCACTGTCTGCTTGTTTCTCCAGATCATTGACAAAAACACTGAATAAAACCTGTCCTTCACCAGCACTGTGGACTTGCTTTCCACTATGAAAAGCCCTACCCTTCACTTCCTACACCTTAATCAGTTTTCAGTCCTCAAAAGGATCTGCCCCCCAAACCCATGGCAATTTACAAAAGAGAAAACACTCAGAAATTCAGCCCAATCCTAATTACGATCAAGAATTGGGCCCTTTCAAAATTTTTCATGTTACATATGCACATGCAGACACAGAATGAGTTGTTAATAAAACAGGTCAGAGGGAAGGGAGGGAAGAGAGAGAGGGAAAGAACCTCTGCACTTATTCATTGCCTCTTTTTTTTTTGTCAGAGAGTGCTACAGAAACCATACTGGTGATCAGGAATATTAAATAGTGCAAGAACAGTACAGGTGGTCCAGTGCTCTAAAGAACGCACACATAATTAGAGGCACCCTTGAATTAATAAACCATATATACTGTAAAGGAAGTTCCATAAGCAGCCTAAGAATATTTTTTTTTCAGCATTCTTGACCATAAGGAATGCCAGAAAGACAGCTATAATGAAAGAGCTCACAAAGTAAAACAATTAAAATGCTATAGAAAATGTGATTTGGAAAAATAAATAGCTAGGACAAATTACTGCTATCTAGGAAACCTGAAAAAAGTGAAATGACAAGGTAAAAGTATTTATTTTCTCCAGCTGTAATCATAAATCGGGGAAGCTGCTGGTAAATACAAGTGAGTAAGCCCTACCAAACTGCAAAATATGATTGAGAAAACCACAGTTACATCGGAGGGAAAAAACCTTCCTAGTAGAAGTACCAAAATGACAGGCATCGCTTTGTTTCCCCAAAGGCTATTCCAAAACAGGTAGGGATGATGACACTCATTAGATATCTGCATAAATAGAACATGAAAGCACACAGCAAAGATCCCTCAGAGAACAATCACCTGTCTCTGGTCAACTGAGTTTTTAAGCATGACCACAAAATGCTGTATTATGGAATTAGCCAATATGTTACTTGACTTCCGAAACAGGGACAAAATGGTTGCAACATGTAATAGAACCTAGCCATCAGAAAACAAAAAAAACCTCCCAACAAAACCGAAACAGAATAACCAAAAGCAAAGCCCTAAAGAGTGAGAAAAAGGGACGATGAGACTGGAAATTTTTGTTGAAAGATGGCATTTGATGGGCCACAGACATAGACGACGTGAGGAACCCTATGTTTCTTCCTCAGAAGCACGACTTCAAAATTATGTTGTCACTTCAAGAGTATTTTCTTGTTTTGTGCCATGCACTAATGCTGCAGGTGTGTTGACTATAACAGTTTTAGTTGCTGTGCAAGAGTGGCTGAGACTAAATATTTCTTCATACTGAGTCAGCCCCTGTAACAAAGAGCAAAAGACCAGCACACTTGGAAACTTACACAATCTTTAAAGTATATTTATACTTACAATAGGAATCTTTGTCTGGAATGCATTATAAGAGGACTTGAGAGTAAGTATTTTAAATAAAGCCCATTTGCTTTTAGCCATGTATCATGTTGAGCTCATATCATGTTGTATTCTTGTTTAAAGTACCCAAAATCTGTAGATCCAATACAACTGTTACAATGAAACTTGTTTGGAAAAAAGTTAAGAATGCAATGTGGTGCTGCAGAGATTAATTGAACTACCATGTTCCAAGGTAGTCTGTAATGAAATTACTAAAACCTGCCCTGGAGTTTTCATTAGCACTAATACATTTCTGCTTGAGACAGAAATGATTGTGTTTTTCTTAATATAGGATAATTTGGTTAGGAAGCAAATTTGATTATTCTTATAATCTTTCTGTACACTAATGATTTGAAAGCAGTATCCTGTATATTCAACATACCTTACTGAGCAGTGTAGCATGGTTGGCATGGCATTGGCTAAGAGAAATAAGGGTATGTTTTGAGTGGTGAGCTCTCACCCTTCCTTGTTTATCTGTATCTCAGCATGGAGGTTCTGTGGGCCATGCACATGGCCTGGTGACACTGCTTATATTTGCCAGTATCTACACTTGCCAGTCACTCCAGAGCTTGCAGAACTCACGGAGAAGAGTGCAGTAGTGCTGTGGTTTATCCCCATCCAGCAGCTCAGCCCAGCGCAGCTGCTCGCTCTCTCCCCTACTATGAGAGCTACTATGAGGAAAATCAACCCCACCCCAGCCAAAACCTTCACAGTTGTACCTCTGCAGGTCTGTTAGCCAGCTATGTCTAGCTTCAGTAATAGGTCTGCTCCTGGAAAAGGAAACTGAAAAAGAGATGAAGACCTGGAAATTATTCAGAAAAGAAGTCGAAGAATAATCCTGAAAATCGATTCCTTAACCCTACCTGGACAAGATGAAGTGGTCTGTAGCTGCATACAAGAGGAAATCTCTAATGCCAGACAGTTTCTTCATCAACTCCAAAAGGCATAATAGAATTCAGCAATTACAAACTGACACTAGAAGACATTATTGTTTTCCAGCGCTGCAACAATTGGTGTGTGTACACAGCATACGCTCAATTAGTTGAACAATGCAGTTTAAATCATTGATTGGATATTTGTTATTCTGGTACAGAAATTATTGGCTTATGAACATTTGTTTTGCAGCAGGCAAGGATGTTGTATTATAAGATTTGGCCCCTGCTCTTAAAATCCATGGCTATGCCATTTTCATGGAAGAGCATCATTTATTACGAAGGCCACCATCTGGCATTCCTCGGGACTTTCAATACACTTTTTTCCCTCTGGTCATTCTTACTGAACAAGTTTGACGCTATAAGCAGATTCTCAGAGACAGTGATGTCAGAAAGTGAATAAGTAAGAGAAATGAGAATAAAAATGAGTGAGACAGCATCTTGAGAATCCTGCCTACTATTTGTATGGTGCTTTTGCCTTGAAGTACTTTGCAAAGATTTATTACATGATTATTATAATAATTTGAAGACTAGGGAGATTTAGAAAAAACACTTAAATAAAAACGTGTAAGAAAACTTTAAAATGGAGCCCAGCTGTTTTTCCAGGCCCCAACCCTAAGCAAAGGGGACTACAGGGCCTCCTTAGAAACATTAAATATGTCTGAACTATTGACAAAGATCCTAATCTAACAGAGGAATTAGTAGATCATTTACTCAAAAGCCTAATTGTGAGCTTTCAGAATGGCAAGCTCTAAAGTGATAAGCACAGGACAAACCCAGACTGGAAAATTAATACTAAACAGGAAAATAAAAAAAGGCATTAAATGGAGGTAGCACCCATGCATCAGGATTTTTTTTCATACTATTCATCCTAGACAAACAAGGAGGCAACTACCCTGTTTGCTCCAAAACCTCATCAAAATAAAAATAATTTAGCTCGACTGAACTGCAAAACTGTTTTCAAATGAGTTCTCACTCTTTGTTTTGTTTGGGTTTTTTAACAACACATTTTATGGCTGGAATGAATAAATTATACACATGCAGTAAAGTAACACAATGAAGCCCAACAAAACTCACCCGTGACACACATCTTAGTGAGCCATTTCACATGGGGAATGGGATTACCAAACTGCAACATACTGGTAAGCCCACTAAGTGACAAGACAGGGTGAAAGTTAGTGACACAAGGTTTAGCATCCCTGTTTCATATCCAGTCCAAAGGGGTAGCAGAAGCAAGTGTGCCAGGTGCAGTTCCTATGGGAGCAATCACTGGCAATCCCCATACATCCAGCAATGCATGTCCGGGCATTGCTTCTGGGGATCTGTTTTAAACACTGGGGATGTTTCTATTACCAAAAAACCCAAGAACTTGTGCCCTGTGACCGTTTAGTCTATTCTTGAACTGTGAATTCATTACTGAAATAAGTATAATAAGCAATATAATTGCTGAATCAGGTCCAGTGACTAGGTACAATACAAAAAGGGAACAATGCTGATTGTCATCACTGGGAGTGGGTGGCAGGAGTGACTGCAAATAGAAAATATTACATTTGAATTGGCAAAAATTAGGAAAAAAGAAACAAAGAACTAATAGTTGGATTAACAAAAGCATTAAAAGACATTGTCACCCCTGTAGGTACCTAAATTTTTTTAAAAAGTCCTGTTCTACTGCCATCTGTACATGAACGTGTACTAGTCTTTGGTGATCAACATTCCAAGCTTAATGCTAACTAGGATATGAGGGATATGACCATGATACAATTTTTTTGGCAGTTTTGATAATACTAGGCAGCTTATTGCCTTCCTCATACTTTGAAAATACCAAGCAGGCACTTTGTTTCTCTTCCCTGCTTAGGACTATATTTGCACCAGTTTTGGAAGGCTCACCTAAAAGATATCTAAGTAGAAAAATGACAGGCTGTTTGTCCAGAAGCTGTGTGTGATTAAATGTATTTAAATGGAGTTGTGCCTGATACAACTTCAAAACCCACCTTTGTCTCCCAGAAACATAAACTAATTAACTGCTGATAAGTGCTCTCTGAATCCTTCACATGGAAGGATGTCAGTATGAAATTGCATTTTCAGCTATGTGGACAAAATTAGTGTTGCTTTTTGCTCATAGCAGTTCCTATAAGCACATGAATCCAATTCTTCTGTAGTTACTCACCTTTTACAGTTTTTACATGAGGTTTTCAGACCTCAACTTGAATATGAAGAGTATTTGTGCATTTCTATAAACGGTTAACTGAAAACATTCCCCCGCTGAGAAGGCCAGAAAAGCCAGACCTGATGCTGAGCACACTGTTCATATGAGGTTTACTTTACTATATTTAAGTGTTGAACTGTGATAAGAGAAGAATTTTCTTCATGACGTCTGAAGGTAAATAATTGCATTCACATGGTTTACCTCCAGCACCTAGCAATTGAAGTGCACCCTGATACACTTGCTTCCACTCCCTCTTCCCTCAGAGGGAGAAGAAGCAGAAACAAATTACAAGGGCAATGAATATAAATCAGATACAAAGGAATAAGGCTCTTGAGTGTTTGTTCAGAGTAGATTAAAGCTGTTGCCCTGAAGTGCATAGCATTTTCACCCTTTGCTTATGCACTTGGTGTGCAGCACATTGAAAAATCAGATACTGCAGATTTCCCCTAATGCCAATGAGAAGCTTTCCATTTATCTTTTGTCGGTGCTAAGACAAGGTCTTCAGTCATTTTGTCTAAGTCTTTTACTTGCTATGGCACAAAAATACAAGGAGCATGGTTACTGCCTTTAAACTTAGCTCTATCACATTATTCACTGTTTTTTACTGGTACTAGGAAAACGGGTGGTAATCACCCCTGTCAAAGTCATCAGCATGGGGTAAAGCTCTCAGATATTCTTCAATGAAGTAGCACTTAATGCACAGTTCCTTTTCATCTTTTTTTTTCTACAGAGCTAAGCCACCAATGGCTGTGTCTGGTGTCTCCTTAAGCCTTCTCTTACCTCTCTGCTCATTCATGGAAAGAAAAATTGAGTTTCTTTAAAGAATAGTAAACATTGTTTTCAATAGTGATGAGATTCTACCTGTGGACACTCCCCATTTCAATTTGTTGGTTATGTGAAAGATCTTAACAGCTTCTTACTGTTTAGTGAGCCAAAAGAAGTGTTTATCTTTTTCCAGGATATTACATGTGATGTCTTAATGCTGAATTGAGTGCATTTTAGCTTTTAAAAGAAGACACTCTACATGTCTAATAACTAGCATACAGCCCAAAAACCTTACATGAATGAAAGAGACTTACTTTGTTAGGTGTACAGGCATAGAGTCATTATTTACCAGGTATTGATTAACTTTCAAAGAACTGATTAGAATTTACTGATTATTTGCAAAATTATTTTCTCTCTTCATTGCATTCCCTCATGTTGTATTTTTGGTTACTGGTTAGTACCTTTCCACCAAGAAGAACAGGACAAATGTTTTTGACTTTTCATTTATTCAAAGCTCGTAACTAGAGATATACTAATACCTACTTGGATGAAAAGATCAAATTAGGTTAATCAATGTTGTGAAAAATAGGTATTTATCAAATAACCTCTTCTGCAAATTAAATACAATATCTCTCTCCTACAAATAGAGGTGGGCAGTAAGGCCCATGGTAGTACATCATAATTTTTGTAATACCCATATTATCAAAATATAAAACATCGGAAACTTTTCCTCTTTTTGACAGAACTGTTGCCTTCACACTCATCTGTGAAAAAAAACTTAAAGGAAAAACCTAAATCAAGACCAACTTTCCTTTTTTTGTATATAATTTTCAGTTAACAGCTTGGAAACATTTCAGTTCACAGGCTGAAGGAAAAATACAGGGGAATTTTCTTTTTAAAATTAAGCAACTCAAATTCCAGGATTTTTGTGCTTTCTGTCTACCCAGACACAGTACACTCATCTTTTTTATTGAAACTGGTTCATTTGTGCTACCCACACAACAAAGTTACTTACATGAAGCAAGTAACTTGAAAGTCGAGAGACACGAGTGAAGTTCTGAAGATGATAATTTGCTAAGGAAACTTCCCAGCCTGACCATTCCCGAGGCCCCCGGCAGTCTCACTCCCAAAGGCCAGAGACTTTCACTGCTGGGACCGAAGCCCCTCCACCGCGGGCAGCTCCAGTGCCCTGAAGGGTCCCTGCTCGGCTCCTGCACACCCCACTCAGTCAGACCAGGTTTCTTCACTGGCTCCACCCTACATTTCCCCTGGCAGAGTCTCAGATGTCTCATTCCATAAAGCCATTTATTCACAGCACAGTAACGCAGAAACAGCTTCAGCTGCTGCTGCTGAGGAGGGACCCCCAACAGAGGAAGACTTGAGTGCAAGTCTTGCTCTTCCTCCTGAGTCTTCTACCTCTCTCTCCCTGTCCATTTGCCTTGCTGGCATCACACATCTTCATCTCCTTGGTTATCTAAAAGGTCAGCGATTCCCAGCTCCTGCTGTGTCTCAGCATGCATTCACCTGGCTGGCCTCATCCATCTTCATGCTCTTTGTTATCCCAAAGGTTGGCAGTTCACGGCCTCTTGTCTTGGGCTCCCACCCAGAGTTCAATCTGCATGTCAGTCTTGATCTCAGCCTGCAGCTTGTGAGTCCCACTACCTGGACTACATGTATTTCTCCTCCAGTTTAACACAACAATAATATTTTTATAGACTGGGATTCAAAAGGAAAATTCTCAGTGATTTCCTACTAATTCTGTTTATTTCTTTAGTGAGTCACTCTAGCATCTCCTCAAATGTATCACACTTGAAAGACAAGAGGTTCTTGTCTTCCTTTCATCAGCTCAAGTCACTTCTAAGGGAACAAAAAGCTGTTGCCATGAGCTCGCAGAGATGTGATCAGACAAACTGACAAATTTCATGTATTCTGTTATTTATGCACCAGTGGCATCACTTGTTCAATTCCAATTTCAGTTACACTGACAAATAGGAGATTTCCTATAGATAAAAAGGTTTCTTATGCTTCACAAAAATAAAAATGAGAAAAATGTCTGCCTCAACAAAGAACTTCAGATAAGTAAAGAATGCTGATAAAAATTTAAAGAGAAAAGGAAATAAAAAGATACTATAATATCTCAGACTCATTTCAGAGCATAGTTAAGGTGTGGTGTCCTTATTACCATCTAATTAAGACATTAGTGGTCATTCTGGCAAGCTTTCAAACAAAGCTGAACAGCAACATGGTGTATCAAGATCTGCCCACAGGCTGGCAACACAAGAACTATAAAGACTGAAGAGCAATTGAAGGAGCTTTGGAAAGAGAATCTCTGTGCCTGGAGAGAGGGAGATCTGTAACATATAACACATTATGAATGCCACTGCGCAGGAAACATCACCAATACTATTTTTTAATTTTTTTTTTTTTTATTTAGCTCAGATGCTAACAAAAGCTGACCAGCCCTTCTCTCACAGTGGAAAAAAAGTACCTTCCATCTATAAACACCCCTTGTTGCATCCTAATTTAGGTAACAATAAAAAGGACATAAACATTACAATCCCTGCAGGAAGAATTAAACTTAGAAGGAAAAAGAAAATTTATCCCAGTTGTATTTCTGTGTTGCCTTTTTCCACATTTCTGAAAAGAACATACTGAAAGAAGCATCTTCCTTCCTTATGAAAATGCAGATTTCTTCAGCAATCTTGACTTTGGCAATAAAAAACCATTCTTCAGATGGGGTTTTCTAGAGGACAGATATTAGCAGTAACATCTGCTGCCTGCCTGTGCTAGCTGGAAATTCAGTTTACATACCCAATTCTATTCTCAACAGATTTTTTTTTTTTTTAATGGCACATTATTCTAAGTGTTTGAAAAAGCTAAATTCCGTATGACTCATACCTCTTCCTGTCAGAATAGATTAATAGTCACATTTATCCACACAGCACATGCAGCCCCACCAGCAGGAGATGGGCTTTCCCAGACTTGAATATGTAACACTAGACTGCCATCAGCCTTTTTGATTTATTCTTTCAGTAGGAAAACACAAGAATGACAGAGCTGGAAGATGCACCTTTGCTGGTCCACGACTTCTGTTCCTCTCAGATCCAGATTAGGACAGATGGTTCAAATCATCTATTCATAGAATCACATAATGGTTTGGGTTGGGAGGCATCTTAAAGATCACCTAGTTCCAGGGTTGTTCCACTAGACCAGGTTCCTCAGAGCCCCATCCAGCCTGGCCTTGAACACTTTCAGGGATGGGGCATTCACAGATTCTCTGGGCAACCTGTGCCAGTGCCTCAGCACCCTTGCAGTAAAGAATTTCTCCCTAATATCTAATCTGAACCTACTCTCTGTGAGCTGGAAGCCATTTTTTCTTGTCCTGTCACTACGTGCTCTTGTAAAGGGTTCCCTATCTTTTTTGTAAGTTGTCTTCATGTACTAGATAGCCACAATTAGGTCACCCTGGAGCCTTCTCTTCTCCATGCTGAACAATACCAATAATCTCAGCCTTTCCTCATACAGGAGAGGTTCTCCATCCCTCTAATCATCTTGGTGGCCTCCTCTGGACTTGCTCTGTCCCTGTCCTTCCTGTGCTGGGACCCCAAAGCTGATGAGGTGCTCTAGGTGGGTCTCACCAGAGCAGAGCAGAGGGGCAGAATCCCCTCCCTCCCCTGCTGCCCATGGGGCTCTGGATGCAGCCCAGGACACATTTGGCTCTCTGGGCTGTGAGTGCCCATGGCTGGGGCATGTCCAGCCTCTNTCTCACCCACCAGCACCCCCAAGTCCTTCTGGGCAGGGCTGCTCTCGGTCTGTTCATCCCCAGCCTGTGCTGATACCGGGGGTTGTCCCTGCCCAGGTAGAGCACCAGGATTTGGTCTTGTTAAACCTCATCAGATTCCCATGGGCCACTTCTCGAGCTTGTCCAGGACCCTCTGGATGGCATCCCATCCTTCAGGTGTGTCAACAGCACCACTCAGCTTGGTGTCATCTGCAAATATGCTGAGGGTGCACTGGGTTCCTTTGTCTATGTCATTAATGAAGATATTAAATAACATTGGTCCCAGTACAGACCCCTGAGGGACACCACTTGTCCCTGATGTCCGTCAGGACTCCGAACCATTGACCACTACCCTCTGGACACAACTGTCCAACTGCTTTCCTATCCATCTAACAGTCCATCCGTCAAATCTATGTCTCTCCAGTTTATACAGAAGGATGTTGTGGGGGACCCTGTCAAAAACTTTACAGAAGTGCAGATAAATCTGTAGCCCTTCCTTACCCACTGATGTGGTCACTCCATCATGGAAGGCCACTGGGATGGTCAGACAGGACTTGGTGAAGCCATGCTCGCTGTCTCCAGTCACCTCCCTGTCCTCCAAGGGATAGCTCAGCTTCTAGGAGGATCTGTTACATGATTTTCACAGGCACAGACATGGGGCTGGAAGGTCAGTCATTCCCAGGATCACCTTTCAAGCCTTTGTAAAGATAGGTCCAATGTCTGGGACTCCACCTGACTGCCATGACTTCTCAAATACCATGGCAAGTGGCTTGGCAACTATATCAGCCAACTGCCTCAAGACATCAGGTTCCTAGGACTTAAATATATTCAGGATCTTCAGGTGGTCACAAACTTGATCTTTACTGGCATTGGTGTTGTGGTTTAAGCCCAACTGGAAATTAAGCAGTACGTAGCCACTCATTGAAGCTCCTTATCTCCCCTGCCAACCTGATGGAATACAGAGGAGAAAGTAAAGGAAAGTAAAGTAAAATTTGCAGGTCAAGATAAGAATCGTTTAATAATTGAAAATAAAGTAAAAAATACAGTAATAATGAAAATAATAATTATAGTAACAACAGAAGAACAAGTGATGCCCAGTGTAATTGCTCACCACCCACTGACCGATGCCAGACTCCCTTCCCTAACCCAGACTGGCCCCTCTTCAGGGTAATTGCCCCCAGTTTATACACCAGGCATGACATTCTATAGTGTGGAATATCCTTTTGGTCAGTTTGGATCACCAGTCCCAGCTAAGCTTCCTCCCAGTTTCTTTGGTGCACCTCCTCACTGGCAGAGAAAAAAGTCCTTGACTTAGCATAAACACAATTAGCAGAAAACCAAAACATCAGTGTGTTATCAACACTGTTCTCATTCCAAATCCAAAACACGGCACTGTAACAGCTACTGAGAAGAAATTAACTCTATCCGAGCCTGAAGCCAAGACAAGTGGGATGTACTTTGCTTGCCCCATCCCCATGAGGGTTAGCAGCCCTCTAAAAGACAAGTAGCAAAGTTTGATCTATGCAACAGGTCCTGGCCATTTGTAGGCATATAAGGGAAAAGCAATTCAGTTCATGAAGCTTGTTCTTATCTTTTGGAAAAGGGATTTGAATCTGGGCATTTCTCCAGAAGCCTTTGAAGGGTCATAATTCCGTTGGTGGATGGGAAAACAACAGAGCCTTTGAAAAGAGCAATCCCTGTCCCACTGGGAGAAAAAGGGTTTTAAACTTCTTCAGGATAATACTCTGAATTTCACAAATTAAATGGAGATGGTAAAGTAATACTGTCTAACCATATCATATGAACAAGTCTGAACAGAGATGTCTGCAGAAAGTTGGCATAGATCTTCATGATACTGGACTCTGGATCCAAGTTAACTGTATAAAAACCAACTACTGCAATGCTTAAGCTTCTTTTTTTGGAAATCTAGCCCCAGATTCATACATATAATTGTTGCTAGTATGTTTTACTATGTTTACCAAATAAACTGCCCCACAGAAAGTTCTTTCGTACATTTTAGATGTGGTGGTTAGTCCTCTCGGGACAGGAGTGGCCAGCAGCTAAAGCACTTATTTGTCATTGTCCTTATCAAGCAGAAAGACTCCACATTTAAACACATATAAATTAAAATATTGCATAAGTGTGAGGTAGCTATGACTAGAGCCTAGCATTTGCAGGCTGGTTTCTGTTCCCAGTAACATAGATCTCTCCCTCCCCAGGTGGAAAGAACTCACAACTCTCCTTTGCAGGCAGAAACCACCTTCTCCCTTAACAGAACTCGCTGCACTGGCACACTGTATACATTAGAAAAGAGATAGAAAACAGCAGCCTAACACAGTCTGAGGATGGCACACAAGTGTCCCAACTCCTGATTATTCAAAGCCACGGGAACCTAGACATAGAAATTATCCCATGTACCAGACTGCAATCCAAACTCCAGGACGGTCATGACAGAGACCTGGAGGAGTGTCCTTACAGGATCAGTGGTGCTCAGCATGTACATGCCTACCAGTGCTGCAGAAAATACTCTTATTTTTGGTAACATGTGCACGTTCTTTAGCAAGATGTCTTCATTTCTTAATATGTATGCTCTGGAAAGAGACTGCTGAAGAGGCTTAGGCAAGTATATAGAAAGAAATAGAAATTAACATAAAGAACAACAAAATTTCTTGGTTTTCACAGAATCACGGAATGGTTTGGTTTGAAAGGGATCTCAAAGATCATATAGTTCCAACCACCCTGCCATGCATAATGACACCTTCCATTAGACAAGGCTGCTCAAAGATGGTCATGAACCTGATCTTCATTTACCATCTGTTACATCAGCTTTGAGTTGTGATGCAACTGTTTGGGATTTAACTCCTGAGTTTGTGGTATTTGTGCCTGCCAAAGTGGTACAGTTTATACCTACAGCCCACTCACTGCCTTCCCAGAAAGAGCTCTGGATGTGTGAATGCTCCAGGTTTGTTAGCTATTGACAAAACCAGTCACAGGTACCACCTTATTGAGGGCAGAAATTTTCTAGATAAGGTTTGAACATTCTTGGTATTGCCACTACTCTTACAGTGTCTTTTACCTTTTCCACTGTATTTTACCTTTTTTCCTTTACTTTGTGGTACAGTTTGGCTTATATTCACATCTTTAACTGCACCATTTTATTATGCTTGGCAATTTCTTTATTTATCCCATACTTCTGAGTGCATGCCAGTTAATAGGAATCATGCACTGAACTTTCAGAACATACAGGGGATGTATCTACTTCCATTTCTTGTAT
The DNA here is from genome assembly GCA_013397775.1 of Eulacestoma nigropectus. Classification (NCBI taxonomy): domain Eukaryota; kingdom Metazoa; phylum Chordata; class Aves; order Passeriformes; genus Eulacestoma; species Eulacestoma nigropectus. Next base: position 94,153 of record VZTE01001507.1, read on the forward strand.
GCATCATAAAAAACCAGTCTGCAGATACATGCAAAAATCAAAAAAATCCCCCAAAACAACCATTCCAACCCCCTTCCCTGCCCCCCCGATATTCATACACATAAAAATTAATAAAAATAGAGAGATCAACATCAGACACAAACCAGATTGGTTTTAGGCAAGTTTTCACAACACCCCAATACCACAAAACCCAATATAAGACAACAAAGGAAAAATAACTTAATGTTCACAAAGAACTCTTTTCAACATATTTGTGAAATGGAGAATTTTACAGCACTGAGAGCAAGAAAACGAACACATCAGTTGAGACACACCCAACTGAGAAAGGCTGAAAAATGGAAGAAATGGAGATACTGGTGAATGGTCTGCGCTGTGACCATACAGAGGAGGTTGGATTTGTGTAGATTCTTGAAAACAGTAGGACCACCAGAGTTAAGGGTGGTAGAACACAGGAGCACAGGCAGAGTGGACTTGAAACAGTCACTTGTCCTGGGAAAGGAAAAACAATACTTGAGACACAGAAACAGAGTCATGATCTGGAAGAGAAGTATCAAAAATTTGCTTTGAAAATTAAAAGCTGTTCTAAAAATGGAAAGGGCATGAACAGCTAATGTATTTGCAGTAACTTGGATAATAGTTATGGATGTGCATTATCCCTTTGCAACAGCAAAGTGGTAAGTGATATTAAATGATTATGTGCTAGGTGAAGTAGCATGAATAAAAACTGAGCTGCATAACAAGTATATTCATTCACACCTTAAATAAAACCTTAACCACACAAAGGTTAACAGGACATCTTTGGGATGTGCCTCTGCTACTTGCTCCACTCACAAAAGCTTTGAAAATTCTTTACTTAGGAGGACGCAGCAGAGATCAGTAAAAATAGTGCGTGTCAATGGGGAACTGCTTTTGAATATTTCTTAAAACAGAAGAAATAATTAACGCTTTTCTCTGAAGTTTCACTTCAGGATGTTTGATACAGACTACGGAAGTACATTCTAATTACACTGAATCAGCTGATAGAACTCACCCTTTCAGCTCATTGAGGAGGCCAAAGGGATAGGACCAATTCAAGGAATACAGACCATCTACCCCTACTAGCCTTCAGTTTGGTGTGTCCCTAAGCCACTGACTGCATAAATGCAGGGAACATGGCAGGGAAAAGACCAGTCCATGTTTGCTCTTGTGCTCTCTAATAACTTACCACTAATGGAGACCAGGATACTTTGGTCTGATTCAGTAAAACTGTTCTTTAACCAGATCAACATGAGATGATACAGTAATGAAAACTTTATATGGGACAACACATAAAATCCAGAGATCCAGTACAGAGAAAACTATCTGTCTGCTAGCACTCCTTCAACAGAACAGCTTCCTTGAAATTTTACTTTCAAGGTTTACTGTCATTTCCCAATTCATAGACTTGGACAGAGAAAACAAAATGAGCACAAGTCTTTCTACAGACTGAAACTGCATATTTGCTTTCAGTGTTTAGGATTTAAAACTGTACAGCAGAAACTGAACCACAACACATGAAAATGAAAATACTCTATGTTCATTAAATAGTATGAAATAGTCAGTGGAAAAAATCCTGCAGCCTTTTTGCACTTCGCTTAGCTTGAGTTAACATCTTATAAATCCTTTGACCCTCTCCAATTGAAACTGAGCCAAGGTCCAGCATAATTTTGCAATGGCCACAGGCTGGCTGAAGAAGCACATTCCAATCCAGCTATTCAAAGATGATATTTTTATTTTTACAGTTTAACTACAGGAAGTGTGCAGTGGCTTCCACATTTTTAACCACATAGAACTCATCTTGGTTGCAGTAGTAAGGAGTATATACCATCTGATTGTCACTCTCCAAAACTATAGTTGAACAAAGCATTCTCTATAAAATTCAGTGTAAAAAGGTATTGTTTAATTACTTACGGAAAGGAAGCTGAGCCAAATAGTCTTGAAATTAGTTGCTTTTAGTATATGTGATTTTGCTATAGAAATGTCTGGGAAGATTCCCTCCAAAATTAAAAGCCAGAAATATACAACACTTTATATGCTTTCAAAATAGACAGTGGACTAACAGCTCTGCAAAGAGTAGAGTTCAGAGATGTCAAGCAGCTGGTATTATCTTTTTTCTACTGCCCAAGCAAGGAATAGAAAAATACTCCTCTTCACAGTATTGAATACCGTGCTTATTTTCAAGCTGTACATTATGCTGCAAACAAAGCATCATCTCTCTTGCCCTCAGCTTCCTGCCTACTCAAAAGACAAAACTAGAGGAACCAGATAACCCAAACTGTGTGTAATATGAAAGAAAAGGGCAGTTAGTGAGACATTTTTGCCTTTGTCACCATCAGCTTGATTAAGATACCCTGGTCTGATGAGAAAAATCAGACATTGAAGTTCTAAACTGCAAACAGATCCTTAGAAATTAACATACCCTACATGTTGCAACACCCAGTTTTTAAAATTTTTTCTTCACGTCTCATTCACATGTTTAACACTGGTCATTTCAATATAGGGTATGATTTTAAAAAAAAAAATCATTATTGACTTCAAGGTGTGTTTAATATTACAAACTTTGGAAAAGCTCAGCCATTTGGGCCACACGCTTCCCATGCTTTGTATGCAGAGTCATAACTGGTAATTCTGAAAAAAGATACCTGAGTGTCTAAGAAGCAAGTACAGAACAGCTGTGTCTAGGTTAGGAAGCTCACAGAAATCTGTGCATAAATGAAATGTAGTTATGAACTTTAATTTTTTCCACATGGAATTCCAAAAGCCTATTCAGATTTTATTAACAAAGTATGAAATATGTTTGCTTACATCAATAAACTCAATTACAAAAGCCACAACAAATACAGCAGAAATCATATATTCATGATATGCTGTAAACCTTGTTTAACTGGATCTGAGTTGGTTTCCGCCAAAAAGGCACATTTCTTTTTCAGGAAGAATTTCTCCACTGAAAGGGTTGTTAAGAATTTGAACAGGATGCCCAGGAAGGTGGTGGAGTCACCATCCCTGGAAGTGTTCAAGATATGACTGGACGTGGGGTTTAGTGCTATGGATTAGTTGACCAGGTGGTGTTTGGTCAAAGTTGGGACTTGATGACCTTGGAGGTCTTTTCCTACCTTAATGATTCTGTGGTTCTATTCTATGGTTCTGCATATTCCCTTGGACTGGCAGCAGTGCTCAGATGGCCACACAATCAGCTGCTAAAAAAGCTTCAGTTTAATCTAATTCTAAAACTGTACCCTTACAAGCATTTATTAGACAACAGATTCAAAATCCCAACTTTTTTAATCAACAAAAATTGACATAATTTTACTTTTGAAAGCGTAAATATAGAAATGGTTCCCAGTTCACATAATGCATTTTACTGGAAATAGGCATCTACAGAAAGTGATTCATGTGTGTCCTGGTTTCAGTTAGGATAGACTTAATTTCCTCTCAGTAGCTGTTACAGTGCCGTGTTTTGGATTTGGAATGAGAATGGTGTCGATAACATACTGATGTTTTGGTTTTTTCTAACTCATGTCTATCCTAAATCAAGGACTTTTTTCTTGTGTCATATTCTGCCACTGAGGAGGTGCACAAAAGAAACTGGAAGTGAGCTTTAAACCGTCTAAATTCTGAATTTAGAATAGAGTTCCATAGTGATTCAATCCCATGGCAATGATTTGATACATGAGGTTGACAATAAACATTGCGTATTGTCAGAAAAAAAGCTGTGGCTTTACTGACAGTAGGTTCATTGGTGAAACTCACTAAATGCTACCAAGATTGGAAATCCCTTTCAAATTTAGTTGTGCTATCCCAGAATACCTTTCACATTTCAGTAGGAGAGACGCCCTCATCATCTTTCCTTCTAATTACTGGGGCAGTCAACTGTATCCACAATCGATCTTGGATACAAGTAAGAGCATAAGAGATACTGGTTTGTGCTGCACCTAGAGCACTCACCACTATTAGCAGGTGATTCTTTTCATCAGTCCTTCCCCATTGAGCTAATATATCTGATAACAGCCATTGATTAGTTCCTAATGCTGATGAGGAAGATCTAAATGGATGTTCCAATTGGTATAAATCACTTGTTAGTGAATTTATTTTGTTTGCCAGGAGGTCAGCATTCATCTTATTTAATACTCCTAATCCTTTCCCAGAGTGCCTGTCCCATCTCCCCTTGATCATTCTGGAGACGTGTGGGTCAGCCCATGCAACCCTGCTCGCCATCCTGTGTAAGATGTGCTCAGGAGTGCTGAGGAGGCAGGTTTGATTGCAGAGATATTAATCTGCACTGATAATTCCACTCCTTTCAGAGACAATGAAGGACTAAACAGCACTTGTTGCTGGTCTGTATATTTGATGGCATAGGATCCAATAATAGAAATCTGTGGCAATACAGTTTCAATATTCTTATTGGGGGTCTTAGAGATAGTGGAATGCATTGTGTAGACTACGTTAGTCTCTGTTGTGTCAATATACATTGTGCCAAAATACATTTATCCCAGTTACAGTTGTGCATATATCTTCATGTGCATACTACTTCATTTTTTACATTTTGTTTTACTGCAACACTTATTGAACAGCAGCTAGTCTTACAAGTCTTTGGAATATCTTCCCTCTGATTGCTACCCCCATTTCTCTGAACTTGGGGTCCTCTTGGAACCATGCGAATTAGACTCTGGGTAGTGCTGCTAGACTGTCTCTGAATTGCAGCTCTTGGAATGCCTAATGCTGAGACTTGATTACACAGCTCCCTCCATCTCCAAGTCTTAGGTGGATGATCAGGGAGTTCTGGTTGCAGGGAATTATTTGTCTGATCTTCTGAGTTGTATTTTTGGTTTCACTAGATGTATTATCCCATCCCATCTCTTGCCCATGATTTATGATAGCATGCTTTAATGTTACCATCATAGGGATATCTGCACATGGTAGGGCTTCTCCCTCATCTCCAACAATCTCTGTTACAAGCAACAGAGAGCACTGAAATCAGTGTCTATCTCAATTTCATCTCGTTTTGCAATGAGATAACTTTTGAGGATGGCAGGGGCTCCCTTAATTAACAGGTTTAGCACATCATAATTCACAGGCTGAAACAGGAACAATTATAGGGTTATGCTTGTGCATGGCCTGGATACAGGCAGCTTTTGTAATGGCTGTGGAGAGCCCATTCAAGGATCTAAAGGGTATTAACAAAAGCTCTTCTCCCTTCAACCCATCCACTCAGCCCAATATACCACTTTGCTTCTTATCAAGTGGGGAGCATCTGGGGATTTGGGTTCAGAATTTAGACACCATTACCCTAAAATCCATTGGATTCATCACTGTTTAGTAAAATTCTGTTTCCTGTGGCTTGACACACTTGCCATAACTGTTCAGTTTCATTTTTACCTGGCTTACAGCCACGGTGTTCTTACCACCTGACTAGAATCCATGGGATCGTTTTCCAGGTGTGATTTCCTGTTCCACCCAGTGGTCCACTTGGTACTTCTGTTTTTATAATTGGTCTGGCTTCATATTCAGGGAGATTTGGAAGATGTGTTTCATGGTATAACATCTGAGTTCTTGGAACCATCATCATCATCACTGTCGTCGTCATATGAACCTTTAGTTTTAGGGACCAATATGGCAATTAAAGAACATAAAAAGTGACAGCAGGCCTTAAAAAGTGTGAGACACTTATGCTGACAAAGCTTAAATGCCCCAGGATAAGTGGCAGAGTACAACTGATAAGCACAGACACATGCCTAACTGATTTCTCCTCACAAATCTATGATAGTCACTATCGACATGTGTCTGTTACCATTTTTGACTTTTAGGGAAAGAATTCAATTTTAGCCTCAGCAAACATGCTTGTAAATATGTTCTTAAATCTTTGCTACCTGCAAACTTTAGCTGGAAGCTAAATCCTCTTAATTTAAGGTTTCTAGACAATAGTCTACCCAGATTGCTTCATGAAAGTGCATCTCTCCATTGAAAATATGTAGGGAACAATGATTGCTAAGGTCATGTGGCACAAACTGCACTGAAGTCAGATACTTAAAGAAAGCAACGTGAATACTTCTAATACTGCAGTATTTTTATTTACTTACTTCTGTGTATTGAATGCTCTGGGCTACTGCAATACTCAGCTGGGGCCTGGGCAGGGACAGTAATTTTTAGTCAAAAGCAGAGACTCCAGGGGAGCAGTACAAGCATCTACTACAGAAGTGACCTCTCCACACTCTGCTGCAAAGAGGCTTGTGTCAGAGAAGTCATCAACTGCCAAACTCACACAAATCTGACAGTGTACAGTCAGGATATGACCAAAAGGAACCATATTCTGACCCTGTCACAGGAGGCACGTCCTATACAGTTCTTTGAAGTCATATATGCTATCCTGAGATATTACTATAATGTCATTTTCTATGCAAAGTGCCCAAAAGAATGAGGGCTGTGTTGCAATTTGTCAGAGCGGTGCTTTCATAACAGGGAGCTGAAGCTGAGAGTGTGTGCTGAATGCCCAGGGGTATAACACGACAGCACAGGAGCATCTAAACATTCAGCGACAGCGCTTAGAGGGTAATTTCCATACCGACTACCGACTACAGCCTTGGTGCATGCTAACCCTTTATCCAGCCTAGACCAGCTGGCACATGTTACTGGACAGCCAGCCAAAGTCTGGTTGGCACAGTCATAACTGTAATGAGTTGCTTTCTACTGACTAAGGGGACCTTGAGCAGTCCAGTGTCGAGTTTTGCCCCTTGACAGTTTTGTTTTACAATATACAGCCAATATCCATGCCAAAGCATCAAATCTAGAAGAAAACCCTTTATCTGGTAAGGAAATTAATATTTCTGTAGTTATTATTTACTGCCATGGAGGTATGCTGCTCCTGTAAAATGGCCAGTGTCCCAGTCAGTCTCTTGACAAACTGCAACTGCAAGGCTGGGAAACAGCTGTAACTGTGTGCAAAGTTCACTATCTCAGCTCTTTGAAACCTTTGACTCGCACATTGGCATTTGCACAAAGTTACACCCCTCACTACATATCAGAGGACTTGTAACACTGCTTGTAATCTCCAAAGATCAAAGTTACAGTGGAGTGTTGGTAAAAGTTACGCAGTGCTGGTAGTATGCCAGATTGCACATGTGCACCTTAAACAGATTTATCTGTAGGACAGTTTTATCATTTATGAAACTATTGTACTGAAATTCAGTTACTCACCTCAGGTCACCTTGGTTGGGTCACCTGCATATCTATCAGTTTTTATTCTTTTGGAACGTTTTTCTTTAATTATACGTCCGTATTATATGAATTGGCTCATGCTATATGACTCACCTAAAAGAAAACAGGTTCCTTTCGCTTTTCTTTCTTTGTTTGAACAGTCCTAATTAATTTTCATTCTATGAATGATTTAGCTTTAATAGTGTAGAAGATAAATATAAGGCAAATTTACTACAAAATCTAAAATATTTTGTAAAAGTCTACTTTTGGACATAAAGATATTCTAGTCATGATTTTTGCCCCTCCAGTGTTAGCTTGCTAATATTTATAAATAAGATGACAAAAGAAAAGCTTTAATTCTTTTTCTCATTGCCAAGCAGCAAACTTAAATTTAAATATAATTTTAAAAAAGAAAAAAAAAGTATGTGGCTTTAGAAAAGCCACAAGATATACTCTGAGGCTAGGATAACATTGACCGAGTAACTGGAATTTTTGGTTCTTTCAAATTTTTTTTATCATCTCGTTTTCCAATCCTATCACCTTTATAAAAACATATTATTGCAACTGTTAGAATAATATCTTACTTAACCCTATTAAATAAGTTATTGCACATTATAAGTTATTACTTTAGGAAGCTAACGTGAGGCATATCTGAAAACAGCAACATCATTCTGCTCCAAAATTCAAAGAGGAGTGGCGATTTTTGCAGTAATTTGAGAAGGAGAAAACAAGTTTAGGGCTCCTAAAAGGGAAGTAATTGGAAAACTGCAATATTGCACAGGCTTCTTGACAAGGTCCTCTTATAAAGAAACAAGTAATTTTTCTTTTAAAAACCTTAAGCCAGTTCTTGCCTCCTTATCCTGCTAGTGACCCACTTTTCTAACTATGGAAAGAAATGCCAAAGACAAATTAGTTCCTAGCTGAAACCTCAACGGGATGCAGATTCAGATAATAAAACTCAGTTACCAGAGTATGAACAGGTAACACAGAGTGACTGGGTACTCCTTTTTGGGTTTGGGTTCTTTTTTTGGTGTTTTTTGGGTGAAGGTGGGGGGGCTGTTTGGTGAGTTTGGGGTTTTTTTTTCTGTTTGTTTGTTGGGTTTTGGGGGGTTTTTTGTGTTTGGGGGGTTTTTTTTGGCTGGTTTAGTTTTGTTTGGCTTTTTGTTTGTTTGAGGTTTTTGTTAGTTTTTTGTTTGTTTAAGGTTTTTGTTTGTTGGCTTGGGGTTTTTTTTAGTTTGGGCGTTTGGTTTTTTGGGGGGTTTTTTTGTTGTTTTTTTTTTTGCGGTGTAGATGATCATCCAGTGAAAGGAATATTATTCTAAGAAGTAGATTTCAATTTCACAAAAATTCTTGAGGAAGATTTATACTTGCTTTTTTCAGTTTAAAAATTTAAAGCACTAACAATCAATGAAAGAAGAGAAGTGCTATTTATGAAACTGTGTACAATATCAGGAAATAAAAGGCACTCATATAAGGTCCATTCACCTAAGGACTGAAATTCTAGAGAACTGAGGTTGTGTATTTCTCCACAATCTATTCACAGGCTTGTAAAAGTCAGTGAGACTGAACGATAAGAACTCCAATCACTGCCCTTTTATGGGATACATCAGAAAAGACAGTTCAATATTAAAAGATGGATTAGAGCAAAAACTGAATCCTTGACTGTTTTGAGCTCCCCAGCAAGCCACAGCAGAGAGAGACCCACGATTCATGATGGTGCACAAAATTACAACAAATCCTTCAGTCTTTCAGTGAGCATCTTTGGGTCCATGGAGAAAAGACCCAATGGTCTTCCTCACACAAATATCACCCCGCACTTACAGGCCTTCACTCTGCAGCCACTGGAGTGTGAAAAGAAACTCCAGTTGTGAGTGTTTCCCAACAGTCACACACCAGGGCGTGTTCCACAGCCAGTGCTAGTACAAACCAACATATTTACAATGCTGGAATGTTTCTGTAAATACAAGCACTGGGGAAATTCCTTGGCATGCAAGGTAGGCAAGTAACAGCTCTGCTCGTGGATGCATACTGTGCCTTCCTTAGTTGTACCAGCTCATTTGACAGCCTTTATGGCACCCGGGAATTCCACTTTTTGACTTCTCGCTGTGTTTAAAGACTTTGAGCACAGAGATACAGATGCATGCCACAGAGTTTCATTCTTCAAGCCTGGTAGAAGTTCCTTCAATTCTAGTTGAATATTGAACCAAGGGATGACTCAGAAATTTTCTGATGAATGCTCGTAAAATAATCCTGGAATAAGCTCCTTTAGACTACAAATACTTGATCAGCACCTCTCATGCTCCTTTCATCTGGAACAAACTGATTTGTCCTACCAGTTCTTTGGCCACTAATATGATCAACAGAATACAATTTCACTTGTTGCAAAAGACAGGTAAATAACAGCAAAGCATGCCCATCACATTGCCATTTCAGAGGAATAGAAAGATGCCGCCAAAGTTTGATACATAAGGGAGGACCACTGCCCTGCAAAAGACTCCACTGCCATCTCAAGGTGCTGCCAAACATTCTCCAGCAGCCTATAAAAGGAGTCTGATAATGGTTGTTCACACTGAATCCATAGTGACTGTGCAGGCAAAAGGTACCATGTGTCAACACAACATGGATGAACCAAAGGTTAGTTCCAGACCACTACATTATTTATACACACTAGTGGTAAAAGACTCTCCGTTATTGCTCTAAGCTTTCTTCTCTACATAATCATACTTTCTTGTCATGCTATCTTTCCTTCCTTCCTAAAATTTATTTCTGCATCTTATAAATACAGAAAATCTTATAAAAATGTTCTTATATAAGATAATCTTATATAGATAACATCTTATAAATAATGTTTTCCTCCTGTTTTTGTCAGGAAGAACATTTCCTTCTTTCTAGTGGTAATTGTCAATTAAGTAATTAACTGATGCTGAGCATGGCTGTGTCGGAATACTAAGTTCTCTATGCTTTGTATGAAACAGTGGCAACTAGAGAATTTAACTAGTTCTAAACCTGCTTGCTAACAGCATGACAAAAAGTAGGAAAAATTACTTCTGTTTCTATGTAGACACTAGAATGAAAATGACATTTTACGGTTTTATAATCAGAATTCCTTATATTACAAGATAAAATGCAAGTGCATTCATCATTTATTAATATATATTAAAATGAATTGAATATTGATGAGTTGGAAAAACAGAGCAAAGGTTTGTTTGCTTCATCTAAGTGACACATTAAATAAACTAAAGCAGACAAAACAAATAGTCTGGCAAAATGCTAACCGTGGGTCAGGAATTCACTGCAACTGCAAATAGAGAGAATCTTCGTTAGCAGTGAATCACTAATAAAAATAACATTCAGTTAATGATAAAAAGAAGATCTGTTTAGAGATAAGTGAGAATTGACCTGACATTAAATGCTGTGAAAAAAAAAGTCAGCTATTATGAGTCTGCCATCCCTCTCTAGAAGCCACTGAGGCAGCATTACACTTCTGGGGAAAAAAAGGACAAAAAAATTAAATTGTCAATAAAATTATCTGGAAGCTTGATAAAGATGTATGAATACAGCCAGAATTAAGTAAATTAAGAAACCAAATTCCTGAGGACAGAGTATAATGAGGGATGTTATGTGAGTTTTTCCATTATCAGCTTCTGAATCTAGAAGATTATTGAAAATTCTGCATAGTCATCCAGAAGACTACTTTTCCCGGAAAAATTACAAAATAAATCTAGATGACCTGCCAGAAATTGAATCCAGAGGTTGTTTCTCAGTTTACTAACAGAAAGAACTCTTGTTAGAAAAAAAGGCAGTAAAATACAGTTTTTCTGTAAAACAGATTTACAGAAGAGAATCCCCTAACTGCCAATTGCAGTAGGGGGTAAGGAAAAGATGAGGGAATGAATAAAACAATATGGGAACAGGAATCAGTGATTTGTTACTAAGCAGATTTGGTGCCCACAGCACCCACAGTATGCCAGCTACCAGTCACAGGGGAATCAGATTGTGTGTGTCATCTGCAATATGGTAAATTGCTTTCAAAGGGGCTCCCCAAAGACTATTCATAGAATGCCAGACTATTTTAGACTGACAGACTATGAAGGACTCAGTGCTCATGAAGTTCAGGCTACCTCAAATCCTTTAGCTGGTCAGACTTGATGTATGATGATCAGCCAATAAATGAGTGTGAAGTGCTGTTCTTCATAGATTACTAATGATCATAAGACTTCACGGCAGGAAAAATCCGGTAACTTGGCAGTTCTCTAAAAAATGGTTTCTAGATGCTACTCAAGCCTTCAGCACTCAGAAAAGTCCTGGTTGCTCAGCATTTTATGATCTTCTGTGGACTAGCTCTCACACATTTGTTCTTCTAAAAGAAAGGTCTCTAGGTAGTGGTGACATTCCTGCCCATGGCAGGAGGGTTGCAACGAGGTGATCTTTGAGGTCCCTTCCAACCCAAGTTATTCTGTGATTCTGTGAAGAAGCAGTCACAGACATTTTTTCACAGAATGTCTCTAGCTGACAAAGCCTTCCCACTCCCAAGTACTTCCGGCTGCCTGAGCCTGCTTTTTCCTTCTACAACAAGCTTCACGTTGTGAATGAGGGAAACTTGCAAAGTGAATTGAAATCTGATTTCACAATGCTAAGCGCTCCATAGTATCTCACTGATCTATTTTAAGGGATCTAATTTAAGGGAAACCCCAACACTGCAATAATGTATACTCTGTGCAAAGTTTCCCAAGTGGCAGATGAACTCCAGCAGAATGAAAAAGAGAGCAGCACTGTAAAGCCCACCCCTAAACCTTGTCCCTAAGTGGCACATCTACGTCTTATGTATCTCCAGGCACGATGATTCCACCACCTTACTGTGAGCCTGTTCCAGTGCTTGACAACCCTTTCTGTCGAGAAATTTTTTGTAAAATCCCATCTAAACTTTCCCTGAAACAACCTGAGGCCATTCCCTCTCTTTCTGTACTTGTTAGCTAGGAAAAGAGGCTGACTCCAACGTCATTACAACCTCCTTTCAGGCAGTTGTAAAGGGCAGTAAGGTCTCCCCTGAGCCTCCTTCTCTCCAGTCTAAACAACCTCAGCTCCCTCAGCTGCTCCTCATAGGACTTGTGATTCAGACCCTTCACCAGCTCCACTGCCCTTCTCTGGACACACTCCAGCACCTCAATGTCTTTCCTATAGTGAGGGGACCCAGAAGTGGAAAGAGAACTGAAGCTGCAGCCTCAACAGTGCCAAGTACAGAGGGACAAGCACTGGTCCTGCTGTCACACTATGGCTGATCGAAGCCAGAATTCCATTTGTGGCCACCTGGGCACACACTGGCTCATGTTCAGCTGCTGTTGACCAGCACCCTCAGGTCATTTTCCACTGGACAGCTTTCCCACCACTCTACCCCCAGCTTAGAGTGCTGTCTGGAATTGTTGTGAACAACAAGGCACTTGGCCTTGTTGAACCTCACACCATTGACCTCAGCCCATGGATCCAGCCTGTCCAGATCCCTCTGCAGAGCCCTCCTGCCCTCCAGCAGATCAACACTCCCACCCAACTTGGTGTTGTGTGGGAAGAGATAGGATGGAGTTGAGCTGTGGGCTGTGGGATTTGCCTGCAGAACGCCACGACAGCACAGAGAAGCTTGTCTCGGCCTGACCTTGTGGGGAGGAGATGCCACACGGCAGAGCCCTGTAGAGAGGAGCCTGCCGGAAGCTGCTGGACAGGTGAGCAGTGTGTGATCACCCCCATATAAGGACGTTAGGAAAGTGTGTTACTGACATGGCAATGTGTGATAGGTTGCTTAGTGAAAAATATCATATTAGGAAATACTGAGTCTTGAAGAAGTGTCTAAAACCAGCTCGTTTCTTTGAATAAATGTCTCAGATTCCCTGCTGGTCTGAGTCTGTGCCTTAGTCATTATGTCAGTGTTGCCTGCAAACTGCAGCTGCACTCAAAACCCTCATCCAGTTCATTAATAAAGATACTATACAGGACTGGCCCCGATGCTGAGCTCTGGGGAACTCCACTAGTGACCAGGACGTAACTCCATTCACCACCACTCTCCAGGCCCAGCTAGCCAGGCAGTTCTTCACCCACTGAAGAGTGTATCTGTTCACACCATGGGAAGCCACCTTCTCCAGGAGAATGCTGTGGGAAACTGTGTCAAAGGCTTTATTTGAAGTCCAGGCAGACAGCCACTAAGTGGGTCACGTGCCACATAAGATCATGTTGGTCAAGCAGGACCTGCCTTTCACAAACCCATCCGGCTGGGCCTGATCCCCCAGATGTCCTGCATGTGCTGCGTGATGGCACTCAAGACTCTCCACGGCCTTGCCCAGCTCCAAGGCCTGGTTGACAGGTCTGTGTTTCCCTGGATCCTCCTTCCAGGCCTTCGTGTAGCTGGTAAATGTGATCATTTACCAACCTGAGACCTCCCCAGTTAGCCAGAACTGCTGATAAATAATGTAAAGTGTCTCAGTGATCACTTCCACCTGCTTCTTCAATCCCCTTGAGTGAATCCCATCCAGCCCCATAGACCAATGTCTGTCTAGGTGATGTAGCAGGTCACTGAGCATTTCTCCTTAGATTATGTGGGCTTTTTTCTGCTCCCCAACCATGTCTTCCAACTCAGGGGGCTGGGTACCCTGACAACATCTGGGTTTATTATTAAAGACTGAGGCAAAGACAGTGAGCAATGCTACACCTTAGAAGGACTTTTAACATAACCACTGTGGCCTCCAGCCCATCTCAAAGAGATTAATCTGAAAATGTTAGAGAATACCCTTGTTGATTGTGATCTTCCATTCAGCATGGCTGCCTGCACCCATGTAGAGTTAATTATGACTGATACAGCCTCCCTGATCCACAACAACTATGGTAATGTTAAAAGAAAATATATTTTATCAGTAAGAATTATCTGAATCCTCATCATTGGGTCATATCTCTTGCTTTTCTATTTTATTTTATTTTTCACATGTTGCACCCTTACAGCCTGTTCAGTGAGGTCACCGATTTGGCTGCACAGTGGCCATAGCCAGTTTCTTCAGATGGGGTGCATGCAATGCATTTGTGAACAAATCCAAGTGACGGTGTTCCCTGTAGAGCACTGCCCTCTAGTTTGATTTTATGTCAAATGCTGTTTGCACTCAACATTTATGTTTTTTGCTTTGCCAAGACAGATTCATTATACAGTATGTCCTGATGATGCTGTTGTGAAAAAAATGAACACTTACTGCTGGCACATGATACAGATGTACTGTGTCCTTGAAGAATTTTCTAACCAGCAGCTCAATTCTCTTCCACATTTTTGAGCAACAAATCTTTAAGAATTTTGCTAAAAGCATATCAGTTTCACCAGGATATGGAGAGACACAGTTTGAATAACTTGATGGTAGAAACACGTAACCAGAAGATAAAGGAACAAAGCAAGGAGGTCTTATTTATGCAACTGCTTAGGGGTTATAACAGCATTAACATGAGTGTTAATGACAGGAAAAAGTGTTCCCAACTGAAACAGTTCGGAAGCATTTAAAGTAACTTTGGGCAAGTATAGTGACAGAATATTTTGTCCCAATCTACAACACATTTGAGTTGTGAGAAGGATGAACACATCAGTATGAATATTCTCCCAAAGTCACTAAATTTTAAAACATGATTATATCACAGTGTTGTGAGAATTTGTTTTTTTCGGACTGATTTCCTATGGATGACAGGATCACGAGGGCACCAGCAGGCCTTATAACCCAACCCAGCATTAACCTAGGATCTCCTTCACCCCTGACTGTGGCTTGGGATCCTATCTGACATACCCCAGAGCCACAGATCCATGCTCCTTCTTGACTGTGGACCTTGCTGAATGCAATCACAACCCACAGGACAATGTCCTGGCCAAGCCTCAGCTCTTCCCTGAATCCAGGAAAGTGCCTGATGTCCGTGACTGGGGCGATCCACCTCCCTGGCTGGCTGCTAGGGCAGCTGGCTGCTTGGCCTGGCTACCAAGCTCTTGCCCTGCCATCCTGGGGATCCTTTGCAATCCTGTGCAGCTGCCAACCTATGCGCTGCCATGAAAATTCAAATGCAAAAACCTTTCAGAGGAAACCAGGAACACTAATATTTCACAATAAACAAACAAAATATATTACTATAAAATGAATTATGCATAAATTTACATGTTATAAATTTACATGTAATAATTTAATTTGTTTTTATGAACCTGTTTCTTGTAAAAAAAAAAATAGCCCACACTTCTATGTGATTCAAACAGTGTATATTCCTAATAATGATTCCTAGTAAAAGATATGATTAGTACATACTGTTGCATTTTCCACACAAAATCCTTGAGGCATTATTGCAACTTTAACTACAACAAACATATTTACATCTATTTCATACATACTAACATCTTTTCAGTTTCTATGCTTTTACTAATGAGATTAAAATGACAACTCCAATCACTTAATACCTCGATAAGCAACTTGATTGCATTCTTTTATTCCAAGCAGTTATTATTGCATTGTAAAAATCTCAAATTTATATAAAACAACATCCAATGTCAATCAAGTTTCCATCTAGACAAAACAAAATGTACTTCTTTTCACAAGTTACCTTCTCAGAAATTTCTTTAATATTGTTAAAGATAATAGAATCAATGGCATGGATCTGAGTACAATAGGGAGCATTTGTTTCAGGATTATGAAAATTCAGCCCCCTGACCAAACATGCAATAAACTTAAGCATGGGAAATTTATGCAATTTTTCATTGCTTTAATGTCTGGATATAACTCTGCAATTCCTTTGATTTGCATGGATATAGTAACCCTCTGGATTTTCAGTCTTGCATTAAAAAAAAAAACCCATACAATTTCAATTCTGAATGCATACACGTACTTTCTTCTCTTGCTTCCCCTACTGATACTGAAAGCATCTCACTGAGAAATAATTACACGTCAATACACCAAAAATCTGAGGTACAAGCAGATACAGACATGGGAGTATAGAAGCAGTAGGTATCTTAAGATTCAATCCTTCGTTCTAAGCAGTCCAAAAGGAAGTAATCATTTTGTATTGCTTTCTAAGAAGAAAATGAAGAAAAGAATAGATTGAAGGTATCAAAATCCATTCTAACATGATTTTTTTTCATAAAATCATTTTACCTATATAAATGGAACTACCATTCACTTTCTAAATTATTTGAGGAATAGAAATACGTCACGTGTCATGCTATTAATATTAAATTGTGTATCTCTTCACAGTACTTACTGTGATATCACAACTCTGCAAACCTAAATTCTTTGGAGCAGGTTAACTGGAACATATTTAATGGATTAACTGTTACAAAGCTGAAGTATTTCTAGGTCCTAGCAACAGGAGTATTGCACCCACTGAAATTTATTTGGACAAAACGACAACTCCTGCTGTCTTATAGGAATTTAGTGAAGATGAGCAAATGGCATCAGTCAGCTGGTAGGAAATGAGATGCAAAAACAGTTTAAAGGAGGCTGGTTTTTTGTGGTCTTTATCCTAACGTCCAGCGTTAGAAATTAAGTCTCAATGCTGAATCACGGGGAGCAGCTAGTACCCTATAAACGTTCACCTCCTAAAGACTCCTAAGGAATAAATATAATTTTGTCTAGCTACTTCTCTATTCTCGTAGAGTTTCTATTTTCCTAGGAATAAAATCTACTAGCATCAAATAATGGCAAAACTTCAACTGATTTGCAGCCAAAACATCAAGTAAACTTTAGATTATTGTAAGGCTCGGTTCTAAAAGATAGAGATAATACTACCCAATTTGGTCAAGAAGAGAAACAGGAACATTAAGCCTCAGTGGTTTGCCTGGCAATTTTGCAGCCATTCAGTGGCAGAATAATGATTAAAATGTTTTAGTTCCCTTTCTAAATCTATTTGAATAAGCTGTTTCTGTTTGAGAAATCTGGGATCAAAGGATCTCAGTTTTCACCTGCTGCTTTGAGAAAGTTAGCTGCTTCTGTTGCTGGATTTCCAGCATGGCCACAAAATGGCACAATGGAAGCAACACCTTAGGTATAATATAAGATCAGCATGAGAAAGCCCTCTCACACAGCTTTCTACTGAATTTCATTGAACAAACTCAGAGGAATTCAGATAAAACAACAGAAATTCTGAACTCCATTGTTTTATCAATTTAAATATATTATGGTATTTTTTTTAATAATTTCATCTTAACATTATGTCCTAACAACAGTATAAAGAGGTGGAGAAAAGAAGCTGGCTGTAAAAGTGGAACCCATACAGTAAACAGGAAACTAAATATATCAGTCATGACAAGAAGAATCCTAAGGGAAAAAAAGCCAGTAATCTTTCTTGTGAAGTTCCCTTGTACACAAATACCTAACAAAAACTGAAGACAAAGAGAAAAATGTTTTAGCAAAGAAGTTTTGTGATACTTCTTGTATTTTTTTATAGAAGAAACCCATCTGAGATTTTTATTCATCTATGCTTAGGTTTTCTATGATCTTTATTTAAAAGCTACACAGAGAACAACTTCAGACTCACATCCATTGCTACATGTTTTCCATGCTGAAACTGCCAAATTCAAACTGATGCTTAAGGTCTTTCCTCAAATATTTTTTGTGTCAAATTTACAACTATGAACCAAATCATCTGTTCTACTTCTCCCACAACACACAGCATCTTTTGTTGGCCATGAGGACATTTAAATTCTTCTGGAAGATCCATGTCCCCTATGACATCTGCAAGAATGACCATGATGATACCTAGACTTTATGCAATTCAGTTACTTGATAAAATCAAAGGAAACAACAAATGATGCAAAAAGAGAAACTCATAGAAGTTCCCCCTTAAAATTAAGAAAAATTCTGATTTCAAAATATGTTGTCTGAACTGAGGATGTCCTCTATTCAACCTTTGTCCCAAGCTGGTTTTGTTGTTTATTTTGAAATATCACTCATGTTGTAGTGTGTTCTGATGCCACTAACATTCATTATTGAAACGAAATGTTTTCTATTGAAAAGCACGCTTCCTGTCCCTACAGGCTTTCTTCTTAGTAAGGAAAAGAACCTTAATGAGGTTTTCTTGTAAACTAATGCCACTAATAAATGCATGAACTGGGAACAAGAAAGAAATGAGGAGAGACTGCTGATTGTTTTCAGGATCTTCCTTTCAAAACAACATGTTCTCTTTAGTCCTTAAATGCTGTGGTCTCATGAAAAGCCACAGACTTCAGAAACATGAAGGCTTCACAAATTCTCAAACAGGTAACACCTATTTTGGTCCTAGTTCTGTAGGCAGTACAGAACCACAATGTTATTTCAGATTCCAGGTGTAAGGTCCAGTAGAAACATTCAAGAATATCCTTATATGTGAAAGTGAGACCCTGACGCAGACCAGTCCTTGTTCTGAGACTCAGAAAATGGAAAATGAAAAAAAACATTTAACTATTGTTTGTGATAAAGGTGTGTGCTGGAAGCAGCAGCCAGGTGCCTACCACATGGATGAAAAAGAAAGATACATCGTGCAGAAAGATATGTTCTGCAGAAGAAAACACAAGAAGAATAAACCTCCTAAACAGGCCAGGTACTTCCCTGTGTGTAACATGCTTGAACAGTCAGTCTGCTTCAACATGTATTTGCAAATTGAAATGAAACAGGTTACTAAAGATGCTAGTGAGATATTTCCCACCTCACCAGCTAATGAGACATGGAAAAGTATAAAACAGTATCAGGCAAGGACAGGCTGGACAAGCTATTACAGTCTGCAAAAGTTTGAACCCCACAGAAGATTCAACTACTTCTCTATGTATTTTTTGGATTGTACATTACTAAAATGACCTCCAAACGTCCCACACAATCTCTTCCATTCTGCAACTCAGTGAGTACTAATAGAAAATAGGACTTGCCCTGCATATTTCTTTCTGTGATTCTTTATTATAACATACTTCTCAGGATTATCAGACAGCACATAAAGGACTAATGTTTAGAGAGAAAAATGGATTTGTAGTGCCAGAGTTATATAAATATGGAGGACTGGAAAGTTACATTGACTAAAAAGTTCTGGGATTCATGTTGTACCTTGGCAACTTTTATGTATTTTGATGAAAACTATGGTATCTGGCAGGATAAAAGTTTGCTCTCTTTCAAAGGAAGTATAACGAAGACCTTGCACATATCATTCAGCATGTCACAAACAGGGGAACAATCCAAGGTATGCCAAAAAGAATTCCAAGGACTTAGCACAAAACTTGGAAGAGCTAAAACAGTGTAAGATATCATACACACATGATCAGTGAATTTGAGGGCTGAGCAGATGCTGGAGATTTGAATCTGAAATAGATATTCCATAAACTAGTTTTGCTCCTATAATAGCTGTTGTTCCCTGCTGCTTTAATATTCACCCAATATTAAACAAAGAATAAGTGATAAAACTAATACTTACAGCAGTATGTCAATGGCACTAAAACCAGAGCAATACAAGCAGCAGTTCAGTTGCCTTGTTGAGGTCACACTTTCTTTTTAAGTCCACAGTTTTCCCAAAATGGATGATACAAAAGATATAGATAAGAGGAGATTAAACCAGATGCCACAGATGTAAATCTGACATACCTTCATCTTTGACATCAAAAGAATTCACACTGCTTTCATAGCTGAGTGCTTCAGAAGTTTTAATGTCTGTGGCTCTTTATCCTTGTGATGGGCAGATTAATTCTTGACTTAGGTGCCTGATTTCTACTGATTTGAGAAAGTTACCTAAAAGAAGAGGGGCAGGGCTAAAGAAAAGCTGTAAAGAAAAAGAAATTAACTTCTGATTCCTGGCTGCTGGAATATGGGTTTTCTCAAGAACTGGTTCCACCAATTGTGGAACACTAGACTTACTGTAACACAGACCTCTTATTTTTCATATTATCACCAATGCCACAAGAAATACTACATTCATTAGCATGACTCAAAGTCAAAACACAGAGGTTTACGCCTAATTAACGAAATATTCACATACACTTTCCCCATGCTATTTTAGTTACACTCTAAGAAAAGGATATACCTTTAGCTACTTAGATAAGCACAAAAGCTGTGCCTGGTCACATTACACCCTGATTACTGCTATATACTCTTTTCTGACCCGACAAACAACTCCTGTCCTGCTAACGTCTATCCACAATGCTTCTAGTAAAGCAAAAAATGAAGAGGATAGAAAAATTTAGAACATACAGAAAATGCTATGAACTTCTTGTATGAATTTTTCACAACAGGGAAGACAAGTGTCTTAACTTTTATTTTCATTTTCAAGACCTATCAGTCCTTGTCCTTGTATTGCAGGTCTTTATTGAGTATGGACAGTTCAAGTCTCCTCCAAAGAGGCAGCCAGCACCACCTCCTACTTATTTCCAAGCAGTACTTGTTCTTTTTCAGACAACATATTTTGAGGAAACTACTTACACACACCCATGCAGCTAACCTTGTTCGAAACCAGCCCTAGCATAGCTCAAAATATTGTAAATATGCTATTTTTTGTCACAGAAGAAAACGCACAAGTGTGTCCCTTATAAAACCATACTTAGTATTGTAATTGCAATATCCAGTCCTCAGCCCCTCTGGGGAATTGTGACCTCTACTATCTGGTCCTTGTCTAGTTAGTTCTTTCCTTCTAAGACATAACCCCCCACCAACTTTTCATCAGATTGTCACTTGTTAAAAAACAAATGCTATAGGTATTCTAACCCACTAAACACCCTCTCCCTGGAATTCCCTCTGCTCTGCTTCAGGCAGTTGCACCTCAGTATGGGTTAGACTGAGGACTGCCTCCAGTGCCCACATTTTGCTTTCCTCTTTTGCACTAAGATTCTCCTGGACTCCTGTAGTTGGGGCCAGGAAGGTGCTTGAGTGCTTCCCTCAAGCTCTGCCCTCTGCAGGTAAGTCAAATGTGTCTAAGACTCCAATACTAGAAAGACGTGCATTTGCCTAAAAGCTACTATTTCTCTAGGTATTTAGCAGCCTAGAACTACAGCTTTCAAACACCCTTTTTAGATGAGACATGAAGTTTCTCCTCATAAAAAATCATGTTATTTCCTTTCCTTGAATAAATGAATCACTTTATTTATCACTTTCTTCTGGCCAAATTAAGCAATTTCTTGCACAGGGCTAGATCTAAGCTAAAGCCAACCATATAAACTCAGGAACATTTTGTTCTTTTTGACAATGAAATACTGCAACAACATTCAAAAGAGAAGTAACAGTATAAATCAGTACACTATTTCCCCAATTCAGGTAATTTTATTATAGAAGTTGATTCAGCTAGTACCATACCAGATTTTCAGTCTTTTGTATGCTTCCTTTTCTCCTCAATAGAAAAGTGTTTTTGATAAAATTATTTTGCTGAAGGTAAAACTTCTATATTGATTCTCTGATAAAACAGGAGTCAGAACCACCCTGATTTACAATCTCAGCCTTACCTAGTCTCTGTGACGTTATTTCATTTGCAGCTCCAGGTCCCAGGACAATTGTAAGAGTCATGCAGTACTGTTACTAATCCAGTCATTTAGAACCCTGAATTCTTTAAGAATGGAGAGAAGTTATTTGCGAGCTTCTACTTGATTCGCCTTGTGCTCACATTACTCTTGTGTCCATTCCCTTTTTTCCAGCACTTCGGTGTTGAGGAATAAATTTGGTGTAGGTAGCTCTGTGTGCAGCTGCAGTGGAACTGCAGGTTGAGCTCTGGGTGGCAGGAGCCAGAGGCAAGAGGCCATGAATTGCCCAGTTTGTGGTGGGGTGAGCAGGAGTCCAGCATGGACTGTCAGGTCACGGGACTCTCCTTTGGTGAAGGGGGGTTTGGTCCCAGTAGTGAAAAGATATTGTGGGTTTGGGGTTTTTTTGTGATACTCTTACCTTTTCTCCCATTATTCTGAATAAACAGTAACACAAGTTTTAAGTTACAATCACATTAGGAGAGTCATGAACACACACAGGACTCAATACAGTACAACAGTGTGGCACCTTAACATTTCCTAAAAACAAAAAAGCTTGACGGACAGGTAGAATTCAGTGTTCCATAAGTTATGAAAAAAAAGTTAAAGTGATCCACATACAATGCAGTTATACAGTATTCTAGTTAAGGTACTAATGAATTTGGGCAAGTCATATGAATCTCTCACCAAAAGATTTGAAAGTTCTGAGTTTGTTCATGTGCAAGACATTGTAATAAATCTGTGATCAGCAAAATGCACTTCAGAACCTTGACTTTTTTATGACTAAAGAGTGCTTGGAAATTACTGGCATTAACACATTAATTTCCCAACTCTTTTAAAGCTATTCAGATGTTCAATTAATGTGGCTGTGGAAGGGAATTGGAGTTATCGTAGAGTCTATACTCCACATCTTAAGTAAGGATGATTTCTCACCATTTGCATCACTTTAACTCTACAACTAATGTATTTAATTTACTGGTTTAGTACTTAGTAATTATCACAAGACTCTTCTAGAAGTGTTTGCTTTCTTTTTGTTTTGAACAGCCTAATGCTAATAACAATCTAACCTCAAGAGTTTTCAATAGAAATGACTTACCGCTGTATCTCAAAGATCTGTGACATTTAGCTCCCCAGAATAAAGTATGTCTGGAGATTCATGGATGCATATGATTTTATCAAATATGATTAAATACAATTTTGTGTCTGTCTTTATACATATCAAGGTTTTCACACTTAAACGAAATCACAACCAAAATGTATGAAGAGTCCAACAGGCTCCTTTTCCATAACAACAGCAGAAAGACTGTCCTTCATAAACTGTTTTGTAGTTAGTTTTGCCAGTTTGTCTGGGTGCCTTACTCTTGGAAAGTACTGCTCGGGTTAAGTTTTAGTTTTGTTGTAATTGCTGTTCATGACATCTGTTTTTGTACAAACAGTTGGTGTGAAAAAACAGTCATGGATAATGCATTCTTCGTTGTGCTCCCTTATGTTTCTTTGGAGGTATGCTCTGGAAGATGAGACACTGCTGAATTATGCAGCACACACAGCAGTGGTATCTTTGCCCATTTGCTGAATTTTATAGCTCTTCCCTGGCTTTGAAAAGGCACTCCCCAAATTTTTAAAAGTTTTTTCCGTATGGTAATTCAAATGAAGGTCTGGACTGGGAAAGTAAAAGAGTATAGGTTAACTTACATTAAGATTTTCTGGAGAGCTAATGAGATACACAGTGTAAGGCTGGATTTTACATCATTTCGGGTTTTATGCACTTGTGATACTGAAGAGTTCTAAGTAGTTAAAAAATATCTGAGTATACCCTTTCCTCAAGTATTTTGGTAGGGCACTACAGTGCACTTGGTAGGACCCTGCTAAATGACACTTCATTTTCCCTGAGTAGAGCCACCTCCTTGTACACGTTTTGGACGGAACAAGACCAACCAGTTTTTTATAGTTTACATTTGGTTTGTGCTTTGTGTTTTCTCATTGAGCAGACCCCACCCTCGAAACAGTTATACCTGACCTGAAAATCTGGGTAGGAGGAGGCAAGTCCGACCAGTTAAAAGATTTGAGGTAGCCTTGAACTTCATGAGTGCTAAGTCCTTCATAGTCTGCCAGGTTTTAAAGAGCTTTTGGGGAGCTGCTTCAAAAGCAATTTACCATATCGCAGATGACACACCCAATCTGATTCCCCCGTGACTGGTAGCTGGCATACTGTGGGTGCTGCGGGCAACAAATCTCCTCAGTAACAAATTAGTTCACTGATTCCTTTTCCCATTCCATTTTATCCAGCCCCTCATTTTTCCTTTCTTTTCCCCTTCCACTTAACAAACTAATGTATTTTACTGTCCTTATGTCTAACAAGAGTTCCTTCTGTCAGCAAGCTGAGAACCTCAGCTTCTGGGCCCAGTTTCTGGCACCTCATCTAGAAAAGACAATGTAACCAAATGAAACCTCTGGCAAGCTCTTCCATAAGATGAAATACAGACAAATGTATATAAAACCACTGTGACTTCCTATTTTATGAAGTAAATAGGCCACATCACAGTAGACTATTTTCTGTGAAGGTCTGCAAAACTGCACTTAGCTAACAGGAATGAAGAGATTCCCCTGAGCTGAAGTGCAAGCTGAATGGCATCTCTCTACAGGGGGCTGCTTCTTGTTGCAGCCAGGTTAGGCAAATGCTTTCTGTGGCTGAAGAAAACCTGAGAGTCATTGCAGCTCACTGTAGGTACCTGAAAACAATGAAGAAAACAGCCTTATTAGGCAGTGTGGTGGACAGAATCAAAATACCAGGCATGAATGAAGGCTTGGGCTCTTTTTCACAGTATTCAGAGCTCTGCAAGCTAACTTACTACCTGCAAACACAAACTTTTAGCCTTCAGGGAGTCCTATTGAAGACATCGCACTGAGGCTCGACCTTTCAGTCAGATTAGGCAAGAGCACTGCATTGCTCAGCACCTTGCAGAACTGAGGTCTTTAGAAGAGGTGAAGCCCTGAAGCCATAGTAGGTGAGCGATTAGGAGAGGACAGCAGTATAAAAAGCATTTAATTTTATTTTCCAGTATAGGTCACCCAAGACTCTTAGTCTCAATTCAGACTTGGTATTCTGCTCATCAGTCTGGGTGAACAGGTTGTTGCTCTCATCTACTACTGACTCCTCTGCCATTTTTTTGCCTGTGTGGAACACTGTAGTGTTCCTTGGTGGAGACTCAGGAAACCTACTACTACTGCAAATGCATTAGCCAACCCAGAATGTTTTAACAAAACTATGTGAGGCAGCAAAGCCACACCAGTTACTGAAAAGCAATCCAAAACTTGCTGTATTCATAATTCACAAAAAGCAAACTGTAATGCCTTTGAAATGAAAAAACAGATAACATCTCATCTCATCTGAATTATAGCATCTGATCTGCAACTGAAATCCTTTGACTCAAACAGATTTAAAACAAAAACTAGGTACCTAGTCTTTTACCATGACAGCAGGGTACTCTTTCTGTTCCACTAAGTGTATCTAATTACAGTCCAAGGCTGCAGAGGCTTCTTCACCAATAAATAATTTGTTTTTCAAAGCACTCTGAAGAGAAAGAGAATGAGTCAGAGAAGACCAAAAAACATGCTGATTGATCCTCAAATCAGTATGTTTTAATGTTCACTTAGAAGAGGGAGTTTGAAGGCAGATACTGCATAATAAATACTTCCTTTCTTGTTTTTCTAGAGAATTACCTGATCTGACTCAGAGCAGCACCAATAAAAAGAAAGATGAAACAAACAAACAAAAATTTAACTGTTTAAAGTATTTTTTACATTGTTTGGAAAGATTTCATAAAAAAACCCCCAAACCTTTCATCTTTGACAGAAACAGAAAGATAGGGCAATTCCAGACCTCAACCTGAAGGAGACAAATAAAAGTAATAAAAAGAAGGGGTAAGAAAAAGTTAACAGCAAAAATCACAGTATTAACCTTTCTTTCAATGACATTAACTCAAAGCATAAACTGTCCCAGTTTGTTCTTGCTTTCAAGTATCTCCTTTATCGGAGGATTTGCTGCTTCAACTGTTCTATTAGAAATGCTTTGAGGGAAACTGCCCTCAACACTTCCACTTTATCTATACTGCAGTTAAATCAGTGCACAAAACAGTGCCCATGGAACACTGGAGAAATCCCTGATTTAAATCTGAATTAACTATAATTGATACTACTCTTACCTTAAATACATAGTACTTAGAAGGGCTGATTTCGACAAAATTGACTGCCTCAGCAAGTCTCCTCTAAACTTTTAGATTATTTCCGATTATCTTAAAGGAAGAAAGACTTTTTCATTTTGAACTTGCCATTCAAGAACTGATCCAAACATCTAGTTTATTTCCCTGCTTGTAACAGCAGGAAACAGTGAACATGCCAAAAGACTGCAAGAATCTCAAAGAAAGAAAGCATTATAACCTGCATGAATCTCAATCTAATCTCTCAGACTGGTTTAAAATCAGCAATGTGGAGCTTCATTTATCTGACAGTTGTCTCCAGTTATGCCTACCCCAAGTAAATTATTACTCCTTCCAAGTATTGAGTATATACCCAATACTTTGAAGCATGATTATACATTTTAATATAGCCATATATAGGTATCAGTTTCTTGTGTCAGCATTAAATTAACCATTATATGGATTTTTTGTGTCAGGAAAATTAATCCAC
>VZTE01001508.1:0-30373 GCA_013397775.1 Eulacestoma nigropectus
CTCACAGAGAAGAATTCCTTCCTTATATTTAATCTGTTTATGCAATCTTCAAATTTATCTGTTCAAAGCAACATTATGTCTATAGGTAAGATGACCTGAGGCACAACCCTGAAGGTTAAAGAATGGTGTTTGATGTCCCCTTGAGGAGCTGGGACCTCACCTACTGAGCAATCTGACAAAGTAAATTGCATATGGCTTAACCCAGGTGAGGAATATCAGACACTCACTAGTCTCTGCCCATTTCTATGTCAATGAATGTCTCACAGCTCTTCTGCTTGTTTAATTGAGATTTTTTTCTGATTCTGATTGTGAAAAGCTCATTTTCAGCATGTTGACAGATCTGACCTGACAAGCAGAGATCTCATTGTCAAAGCGAGGCATCGGAGCGACGGAAGGCTTTGCCTCAAATATGGACATGCCTGGCAACATGGATTTGCCTGAAATATGGATATGCCTGGCAATATCCGCACCAGTTCAGCCTTCATCTCCCCTTTCCCTCTGCACTTGGGTCAAAGCTTTCTAGTGCTTTGCATTAGTACCATCTCCCCACAGAGGAGACATTTTCCCCTCCAACAGCACAGACCAGAGAAGTGTTTATGTTACAGCAGTTCATGGCAGCCTGGGCTGGGACCCCACTGTGACAAACAACCCTGGCTGTCACTGTGAAGGGACTCAATGGAAAAAGAGAATGAGGGAGATGGGATCTAGCCAGGCTGTGGGACTGTGCTGGCTACAGGCTGAGGGGCTTTGGTGGCTCCACAGAGGATTCCTGACCACAGAATCACAGAAAAAGTTGAGTTGGAGGGGACTCACAAGGATCATCAAGTCCAACTCCTGACCCTGCACAGACACCCCAACAATCCCACCCTGTGCATTCCTGAGAGTGGTGTCCAAATGCTCCTGGAGCTGTGGCAGCCTTGGGGCCGTGCCCATTCCTCGGGCAGCCTGTTCAGTGCCCCAGCACCCTCTGGGGGAAAAATATTTCCCTGATCTCCAGCCTGAGCCTCCCTGACACAGCTCCAGCCATTCCCTGAGGTCCTGTCCCTTCTCACGGAGAGCAGAGGTCAGTGACTGTCCCTCCTCTCCCGTTCACAAGGAACTTGTAACTGCAGGGAGGTCTCCCCTCAGTCTCCTCTTCCCCAGGCTGAACAGACCAAGTGCCCTCAGCTGCTTCTCATACGGCTTCACCTTGAGGCCCTTCACCATCCTTGTGGCTTTCTTTGGATGCTCTACAGCAGCTTTAGATCTTTCTTACATTGGGGTGATGATGAAGACAAAGCTCATTTTTACTTAGTTTGTACATGTCTCACTTAATAACTCACAGATGATAAAAGATACGCCCTTATGGTACACTTTATAATCTCCCTGTTCAAATATGTTGTTGTTATACAGGAAATCTGGAAGATCCTGCAGCTGTCTGGACTCGAGACAGCCTGAAGCCCAGGGTGCTCCAAGATCCAGTACCTCCCTCTGGTGTCCTTGCCCGACCTCCAGCTGCATTTGTGGAGTACATTATGCTGAAGGTGGTGGGGTGCTATCCAGAGAGGCTCATGGCCACCGTGTCACAGTCATGACTGCAGAGACAGATGGTCACCAGGCCAGGGGCAAGCAGGAGCTGCCAAGTCCAGAAATGTGTGCCAGGATCTAGCCACATGTCAAGTAATTATTTTAAAGTGTAGACTTCCAAGGCTTGTGAGTCACGGCAGTGCTGGCTCTGATGTTGTCTCTGCAAGTGATTCACGTGGATAGGTGATTAAGATGTCTCTGAATCTGGCCTGAGGAAAAGGCCTTTACAGCAGTTTGGTCACAGTAAAAGCCAAAAGGCCAAAAGCAAGATCTTCAGTACTGTGCATCTACACTGGGGATTAAATGTGCTGAATACTTTATAGCTGAAATTCCTTAGCAGCTTTTTCTTAACCCATGTTTTTCTTTTTTTCTTTTTTTTTTTTTTTAACACCACACATCTATAAAATAAAATGTTATTTTAAGCACCTTGTGTTTAATTTTTTTCAAATTTTCAGGTTGGTTGGATCCATTGAATTACAAAATTTACCTGGGGGGGAAAAAAGAAAGGTTGGACATTTGGGTTGGAAACAAAGAGATGTTTAGTTAGATGGAAAGGACAGAGGCAATTTCCAGTGGTAGCAAATGAGTGTCAGCAGATCTGAAATAAATGGACACTCTAGAAACTGTTTCATGAGGGAGAAGTGGAAACTGAGCCATACTTTTCACTTTCTCAGAACTGGTCTGTATAGGGGAAATTTGAGTTCCAACAGAATATGTGATTTCTGTTCTTATCACCCTGTCACTCTTAAAAGTGAGCCCACAAGAAAGTCACTCTCCTTGAGCAGATGATTTCCTTGAGTCATGTTCTGCTGTTACACTTCTGAATGGTGACTCCTTTGAAATGTTGTCTGAATATCCAGCAGGCATAGGTAACGTGTGGGCAAGGCAAGTCACATCTGTTAAATGTCCTTTTAAAGTATAGGCTGTTGGCCGTGTGGTCAGTGATTCAGTAACCGTATTTTAGTACTGCAAGTCTCAGAACAAGGTGTAACTCAACACCCTGCAGTGTTAAATCAGTATCATATCATAGATCATATCTTCAATATCACTAAATCATGTATCATACTGTATTGCTATGACACCTTTCATGTCAGATGAATCTTACTAAGATGATTTTCTTTTTTTAACGTCCTGTGACAAAATGTAAGCTATGGTTGCCAGCACACTGCTTTTAGGGGACAGTTGTGCTGGTAAGTTGTTTATAGTTGAAAAGGACAAAACATTGGTGTGGAAATGTGATTTCATTGCACATATTGCACATATGGTGTTTCCAAAGCAGGAGTACTCCTGCCCTGTGACATTAATATAAACTCTCTACTCATTTCTCTGTTTGACATGCTGAAATTGCTTCATTCTAATGTTGCTATTCATCAAAAACATCAAAAGTGGAGTTGAGGAGCAGCTGGAAAAATTTTCATGGATAGCAGGTGGTCAAGAACAGCCTCTAGGAATGTGCAGTACAGTGCTGCACCATCAGAGCCCCAAACCTCCTTGAGAGGAAAGGTGTTCCAAGGACAGGTGCCAAGAGCAGGCTGCCCCGTGTCTATACAGCTCTTAAACCACGTGTGGAAACACATCTGTACACAAAGAGTTTATCTCTGCTTCTCCTTGTTATCAGACCTATTATTTGCAGGGCTCCAGATGATATTTTTATGTATGTCACGTTAGTTTTAAATAACTCTAATCCCCAATCCAATTAAAGGTATCACCTCAAAGCGGATCATTTTATTTCCTTTGAGAACAGATGCAGACTTAGTATTCGGGTTAGTAAAGCAACCACTACCAAGCTGACCTTCGTTTTATCTCACACACTTTCATCTTATCACCTTCCTTGTCTGTGGCATGCGACTTTCAGATGTGCCCCTGGTGTGTCAGAGCCAATCTAAATTTCCACTGGACAGGCATTCCTTTACATTAAAACTTGTAAATCCGTTTTTAACTCCCAAATGCAATATCTTAATTGGAGCAGATAAAATAAAAATCTATTTTATTTTCTTTTTTTAAAAACATACTCATAGTAACAACACATTTTTCTTTGTCCTTTCTTGGAACTACTTTTGTTTAGAAACATCTCTATGATCTTGTCCTCTATTAAAGAAGATGTTCTGAAATCAGACAAAATACTGTTTATTTAGCACCTCATGTTCAGAAGAATCATTTACATTAGACCCAGCCCATCCGGAGGAGCTCTTGCTGTCTTACACTGCCTTTCTAAAACATCATTTTCCCTGGACTCACTGGTCACCTTCATTCCAGCAGCCTGTTAAGTGATGGATAATTAGATTTTTTTCCCCTTCCATCCAATGCCACAAATGTTCTTTAAGAAGAAAAGTCTCTGTGTGATGCACGGTGAAACTTGCATGTGTTGAACTCTGTGGCTTCCTTGGTGGGGGATTTTACTCCTTAGTAATGTTGTGCCCATGTATCAATTACACTTTCAGCAAAGCAATCTAAAGTAGTTGATAAACAACTTTGGGATGTAAGGAACTGATCCTGCATTATATCCTGAGGGAATGGGATTAACCCGCACTGTCCTCTTTATTTCTTACGTCTTTCATTCTGGAGCGTTCTGAACGAAACAGGTTTCCAGGCCTCAGTGTTCTGATGGAATGTGTTACAGATGCTGTAAAAAAGTCACCTATTTTAAATCTGGTTTTCTGCCTATGGACTGAAGAGAAGACTAAGACACAAATCCCATCTCTGAAGTGTTTTTAGAGTATTCAGGCCTTGTTGTGCTTCTAGGGCATGTGAATATTTTGCTATGTGAAATTCAAAAATAAAAGAAAACCAAGAAAAGGCAAATTCATGGATCTTCCTTCTTTCTTAGCTGCCTGTGGTGCATTCTGTGGGAAATTCTAGAAAAAAAATCTGGTTTTAAACAGCAGACTTCTTTCTGAAGCTCTTCTGTTTGATGTAGCTATTCAGTGCCTGTAGTGATGAACTCCTCCTAAGTCTACATTAGCTTCAGAGTATGCTTCTTAAAAAAAAATAACCTTCATGGAGATAAGGGCATGATTCAAACATAAGGCTGCAAAGGATGGCTTTCCTTCCAGAAATAGGGATTTCATATGTTAAAATATTTTTTTAAAGTTATTAAGAAGTTTCATCTGTATTTGTCTTCAGTTTCTGTTACCAGAATAAGATCCTTTTTAAAAGTATCTGAACTACTGGTATAATTATCACCTTCACTGTGAATTACATGGTAACATTAAGCATCCAGTCTTTTCAAAAATTCAAATACTAACATTCTATTCAAAACTCCATGCTTTTGTGTTCACATGCCATACCTCGGTGTTCTAAGATTGAAATTCATATTTGCTTGAGATGCTGATAAGCTTCATTTGCAGCTTGTTGCACCAGGTTTCCATTTAGTTATTATGCAAGGAAGATGCAATTTTTTCCCACTGACTTACTGCTGGATTTACATTACATTTCTCCTTTTAATATTTTTGTTTATGTCTTTATTAAATCACAGATGGTGCTGATTAAATTAGGCCTTAAGTAATGCTTTTTCATTATGAAATGATTTAAAGTGCATACAGATATGGTTCATACCTACAGCAATGTCCTGTACTGAGTGTACTCACTCAAAAGGATGATTAGTGAAGGAACCCATTTGAATGACACAAAAAGAATGAAACAAGTTCTAAACTGGCACTTCTGAAGGAAGAAATGAGAGCTTCCCCAATGTCTTTCACTAGTGGTTGGATATTAAATCAGAGGAAATCATTGCTGTCCTTCTTGAAAAGTATTTGGGAAAGGGAAGATTCTCCTTCTCCACCAAGACAGTTTCTATTTCTTTTATGCTCTCAAGCATAGAGATTCCAGTCCTCTCACTTTGGTTCCATGATTTGGGTGGATGTGAGTGCCAGCACACCCCTAGCTCTGGTTCACATCAGGGCTTTCACTGACAGCAATTCAAGGGTAACATCAGATCTTCTATTCCTGGGATTTTCAGTTTCTCAGCAGAGTCATTGCATTTGAAATTAGACCTTACTGCTGTATTCACCAAAACAGAAAGAAAACCCCCTTTCCCTTCCCAGAACACAGTGACAACTGCATAACCACAACTGTGCTTGCTGCTTCACCTCTTCCCTTCCCTTGCCACATGTGAGTTACGGTGGCCCTGTGCGCTACAACTGATATTTACTAATTCCCTCCACTTATTTTGCCTTTGACAAATGAAAAGGTTCAAATGAAAAGGTTCAACCTGAAGGTGATGTTAAAGTGAGAGATGGCCCACAGATGTCACCCTCCTGTGCGGGTGTGAGTCAGCAGGCGCAGCCTAAGCCTGTGAGGAAACTTGCCCTCACCGAGTAAGTAGGACATCGCTTTCTGACCTCATTTGAGGAAGATGCTGCTGGAATCCAGAGCTTGGACTAAATGACGAGTTTAGTCCTTTTCTCAGGGTAGCTGCACAACAAATCCCTTCCAAAGACTAACCATTGCTCCTCACAGCTCGTGGTCCTAACCCAGAAATGCAGACAATGAGCTCAGGGCACACGTGTTTTGCACCTCAGCTTGATTCCTGCAAACCACGTGTGCTGTGCTCTTCGCACTGCTCAACAACCCTCCCATCCGTGTTTTACACCACGTGCTGATTCCTGCAAAGCACAATTTAATGTGCTGTTGCCTTTCCCTGGGCTTAAAATTAAAAGCCAGACACGGTTAAGGGAAGGAGGGGTTTTTACCTCAGTATTTATTTAAGGATCCTGAGGTGCAGCACTTCGTCCAGGCGGAACGCGCTGAAATGCACACCCACGATAGATCGCATGTACAATTTATAGGCCTTGCAAATCAGCATATCTATCAAAGATTCCCCAGTGAGAGACTTGAATGGACCCCCCATCCCGAGGAACCTCCCCCCTGGATGGGCCTGTCTTAGTTTACAGGATGTGTTCTAGAGAGCACCTTGGGCTCTAGGGCTTTCTGACTCCTGTGAGGCTTCCGGGGTGTTTGGTCTCCCGGCTTAAGGGAATATTGGGCCTAGCTACGTTGTCAGACTTAAGGAATTACAAGTACGTGGGCTAAAAGCACTAAGGATACATAAAAGCTCTATGAAAGAGTATATAAAAGGGGTATAAAAGAAAAGGCAAAAAAGGCATCATGGCATCAGTGCCATCTCTCAACCACATTCCTGCACGAAAACTGCAGCAGGAGCTGGCCATTGATTGGGATAACCATTGCTGCATGCAGTGGACTCTGCCCAAGAAAACACAAGGATACTCCATGATCTTAAGGCCCATGTGTCAATGCAAGGAGAACATGCTAGAAATAATCACTTCAGCCTCTTGAAGCAGCAGAGCCTCAAGTTCATGGAGGCAGAAGCTCACCTGGTAGTACCACACTGCGAAACACGTTTCTTTTTCAGAGCGCGTTGTTTTTTAATCTTGTTTTTCTCTTTGTCACTTGAAACGGAATGTTTTATTAGTCCATCCTTATACACAACATGGGAGCAGATTACCTACATCCCAATTTCTCTGCACTTTGTTGGCTTTGAATTTTAGTTGGTATTTTTTTGTTGAACTCAAGACAACCAGTAAATATTCCACTGATTACAGATTGATTGATTAATTCAGGTGAATTTTAAAAGTTACACTCAGCAGTGCCACAATGGAAATCTAAGGGTTTTTGATGTATCTTGTTATGATCTGACTTTCAGGAAAAGGACCAATCATCTGTTCCATGAAAGCAAGCTTAAAAGCTGGTAGAAGGTCTGGAACTTAAAAAGATTTCCAGTGAACAGAATGAAATAAAAACAGTAATCCTGTGCCTACCCCCACTGTACACAAAAGTGCTACAGTAAATTGTCCTAACCGCAAGTGCAAACTGAAAGAAAACTGTTTGTACTTTATTCTAGCTGAAAAATATAAACTGTGTTCAAAAAAGAGACATGGAAGTGTAGTTTCTTTAACCTGCAAGTTGACTGAGTCTTTTTTTGCTCTGAACAATGATCTAAGGAGAGGATTCAATGGTATTTTGGTTTCCGAATTAAAAATTTAAAGATTAATGTAATTTAGTATTATGATTATTAAGTGTCTTGGTCTTCAGGAGACATGAAAGAAGTTGCAAGCAATTCTGTGTAACTCATTAATTAAGTCCCACTTAAAACAATCAGGCAACAATTTGTTTCATGTTCAAGAAAGAAATTTTGTGGCCTGAGAAAAAAGCTGAGTATTTTCAGTAATTAATGATAACTTTGACCATATGCAGGAGCTCCTTCAGGTGTGACCAAATGATTTCTGACAGACTGCATAGATAAATCCCTGTAAAACTCCAGTCTCAGAGAAAGTTTTCATGAATTACGTTAAACTTTGAGGACGTATCTCCTGGTTTTATGAAAGAGAAAAACCAACCCTCACACTCCAGATACTCCTTTAAAAATCCTTTATACAAATATTCTATCGATTAGTGAAATTCGGTGTAAAATTAAACATTAGCAGAGTTGGTTTTACTCACTGCCAACACCATGACCTTTGCTAAAAGTTGAAGCATTGCCTATTTAATTTGTATCTGAAAAGACACCTGTCTAAAAAATACTACTGAAAATAGTATTTGTATCTTCATTAACTCAATCTAATTTCTCTTTCCATAATAAAATTCACCCAGTAGCAGAGCCCAAACACTAACCTGAAGGAGTTGTTTAGAAAGCCCTTGGAAAACAATGACATTTTGTTCCAATTCCCCCTTCTTGTTTGTTTGAATCCTAGACTATCAATGGCACACAGAATCATAGATTGGCTTAGGCTGGAAGGGGCCTTAAAGATCACGAAGATGTTTTTTCTGCTTTTGTTTCTATCTTCTCTTGAACACAAAGGAATTCAGTACTGGGGTTTGGTTCTCTTATTCCACTCACTGTCTGCTGAAATGTTTCCTGTTACAGCCTGAGCAATGTTTCCTGTTTCTCCATGACATTACTCAGGTATTCATTCTACACTGCCATTCACTTACCTGTTGGCAGGTATCAAAAATTCAGTATTTTATCAGGGTTAGGTATATTCTCATCATGAGGAATATCTGAAAACTATTCTGTCAATGTTCTGTTTTCTTTCTCACTGTTGTTCTTTTCACCACTGATATTCCTTTATCCAATACTTTATCTTGATCTATCAGATTTGTTTTAAAACAGGTTTGGACATCAAACCAGTTTCATTTGACCTTTTCCCTTCACTTCTCATTTTAAAGCTCTTCTTATCAGCCATAAAAGCCTGCATGTCAGAAGGCAATTTTCCCAGATAGTCAGATGGAATCCAACCTTTGAAAACTGTCTCTTTTAGCAAACATATCCCACTGGCAAAGTGTTCCCAAGCCTGCCTTTAACACTGATATTTGAGTCATCTGTTGCTCACCACTACATCATATGCCCTATCTCCCTCTGTACTGACAAGAAAAAAAATTTAGAGTAGTCACTGAAATGAGGCATAATTAACTCAAAAGTAAGTGATGTTATTTCTAAGTTCAAGACGCACTGCAAAATCAAACTGCTATGAAAGCTTGGTGCAACTCCCTGTAGAACAGGCAGGCTCATTGCAAGTAACATTTACTGTCGCAGAACCATGGAATACCTTCAGGTTGGAAGGGATCTCAAGGATCATTTGGTCCAACCTTTCTTGGCAAAAGCATGGTCTAGAAAAGATGGCCCAGCACCCTGTCCAGCTGCATCTTAAAAGTGTCCGACATTGGGGAATTCACTGCTTCCCTGGGGAGGTTATTCCAGAGGCTGACTGTTTTCATTGTGAAACCTTTTCCTCTTGTGTCCGCTCGGAATCTCCCCAGCGGTAGCTTGTACCCACTTCCCCTCATGTTTTCCATGTGACTCCTTGTAAAAAGGGGGTCTCCATCTTCTTTGTGTCCCCCTTTAAATACTGGAACGTGGAAATAAGGTCTCTCCTCAGACTTCTTTTCTCACAGCCAGACAAACCCAAGTCTCTCAGCCTTTCCTAATGGGGCAGCTTCCTGTTCTGGGATCATCCTTGTGGCCCTTGTCTGGACCTTTCCCAGCCTGTCCACATCTTTTTGGCACAGTGCCGCATCTTTCTATTAAAAAATAAATTGTGAACTTGCAAGTGCTGCGTTTAAAAAATAATCCTTGACATAACAAGAGAGCTGTATTTTGATCAATCCTTGCAACTTTAAATATCTCGTTCATCTTTATCACTGCCATTATCTATGGCAACCAAACGCTGCCCCAAAGCCCTGTGGAAGTTATTTTAGAAGACCTGATTATGTTAAATTATTTGAAATATATTGTATTCACTTTTGATGGGGAAGAAAGTGATTCTGGATTGTTTTCTTGTGTTTTAAGAAGCTCTGGGATCCTGCAGAAGTTGTTCGTGGTGAATCATCTCTTTGCAGGATGCTCATTCAGGTCATGCCCAAGACACAACCGAGAGGATACGAGGCTCTGCAGTGATTATATAACCTCTCTTAGCAGAATGTTTTCTAATCATGAAATGACCCCACAAGTGAAAAATACATTCAACTACCAGCTCACAGCACAAAGCACAATATGTAGAAGAAGGGGAGCATGAAAGCCACAAGCACTGCCTCCTGAAAGAAGGGGGAGGGCCACCGAAAGGCAAAGAGGAATTGATGGTGCTTGAGCTTGCAGCAGCAGAGTCGAAAGCAGGGGAGTGTAAAGCATCCCTGGCAGTTCTGGAACACTGAACCTAAGCTAGATTTCTTTAAAATCAATGGAGAAACGTGCTAAATGCAGGAGTCACTGGGCTATCCCACAATGCTTGTGCTCAGAAGAACAATGTCCTTAAAAGCTCATTCATTTCAGATTTACTGTAGTGTCATTGCGCTAATTTCAACAAAGCAATTTTCGACCAGCAATCAAATATACCCACTTTATGCTAATATAGATTTGATTAGCTGGCTTTCAGGATCTCTCTCTGTTTCTAGGAAGGACTGAAACTTCTATTTTCTTTCCTCAGGCATCCTTTCCAATCTAATTCATATTTGACAAACGAGACGAGAAATCAATTGTGTGTAGTATACATTGTATAATGACCCGCAAAGTTCCTAAAATAGTTATGCTGGCTCCAGAGCAGTTATTCAGGATTCTGTACACAATTCTTTGGCACTGTTACGCCTGGCCAAGTGCCACGGAAAACATGGCTCTGTAAAACAGAGGCGAACCAAGTGGGATGGACCTGTGCTCGTGTCACTTCTAAGTTGCCTCCTGTATCAGGATTTATTCTGACCTTTCTTTCCCATTGTATTTGGGAAAACAGGAATGGAGCGATACTGAAAGCTGGGATTGTTCAACTCCTACAAACACAAGGACTGTGCCCTCTGCCTGTACCATTCCCATTCCCATGGCCTTGAGGAGATTTTAGTGCCAAGACAGCAGTTTGGATTTCTCAGGATTTCAGACTTCCTTAGAGCAGTTTAGATTTCCCCGGATTCGAGGGTTCCTTACCTCTGCCTTGGCATGCGGATGAGTGGCTGTTTGTGGCACCTCTTGCTCAGGCCGAAGAGCTTGTGCACCGTTCTCTGGGCCTTGAGGAAGAGCTGCCTCATGCTGTTCTCCAGCTGCTCGTAGCGGCGTTGGAAATTAGAATCCATTGTCCACAAATGCATCACAGCGGATGTGTTCAGGAAATAATTCATAGGCAGCCTCTTCATAAATAATTTGAATTCATCTGAAAAAAAAAAAAAAAATTAATAGTCTTTAATTACGCAGCTATGGTTATTCTCGCAGTGGAAATTAACTTCTAATTTGTTTTTTTCTTGAACCAATTTTCATAAACTCAGTCTTTTGAAAATTTAAAATTGAGCATTTTAACTCTTTCAGACTAGAAATGTGACTACATTTTTAGTGGTAATATTGGAATAAAGCCAGCAAAATCCAACATTCATATAATTTTTAAATTAACATTAAAGCAAATACCAGCATTGTCCTTATTTCTCAACCTGGATAATATGAAGATTAAATAAGAATCAGTTTCTTACCTTCAGATCTTGGATCTGAAAGCAAATGTACATTTAATGTCATTTAATGATCAATGTTTATTGACTCATTTGAAGAACGTCAGAAACCGTCTTAAAAGAAGTATATTCCAATATTTAGGACATGCAAGTAAATGTGATTTTACAGACCATTTCTCTTATATAGATGTTATTTCACCTTACACAAGCCATTAAATTAGACTTTCGTAAGTGTTTACAATTAAAATGGAGACTTTCAAAGCATTTTACGATACTTCAAAATTTTATGACACTTCAAAAATGCTCCCATAACTTCTTTTTGATTCTAGAGGGGTGGAAAGGAGTTTTTCAATCACAAAGTCACTGTTACTGTGAACATGCCATGCTTTGTGACTTGTTCTGGTAGCTCAGTCCACACAAGATATGTAGACAGAATCTCATTAACAGAATTTTATTAATCGGAGAGTCAGTTTCCATAAGGAGAATGATTTATAACTTCTGAACCTAAATAAACTTCCACTAAAAGGGCTTGAGATCCTGGGGAGAAATGTGAGAATGAGTGGCACACTTGAATGCCCATGGTTATCCTTTTTCTTTCTTTCTTCTGTATATCAGTAGGTTTCCCTGCCTGCCCTCCTGCCTGCTGCTATCCTCCCACGCTTCCCAATCCCTTTTTTTCTTTCAGCTTGTTCCTGCAACGAAGTCACTTATCCCACAGTTTGGCTTTCACCCTGCCAGATGCTCCTTTTGGATAGTCTGCACTTCAGCAGGCTACGTGAAAGCAGAGATCCCACTGCCTGAAGTAGCCTCGCTCTTCAAACAAAAATAGTCATAATATTTAACATTGGTGTAATTTCGGTTGCTTGTGGGAGAGGGTTGATTGGGGAAAACGTCTGCTCACATCAAAGAATACCCCATTATCATTCTTATTCATAAGTCTTTTGGTTTAGCTTTAGTTTAGGTTTTTTAACAACATTTTTACACTAAGCAGGCAATAATATTTTCTTTTTTATGGGTGGAGAAAAAAAAGATGTTTTGTAAATAAGCTGTTGTGGCCCTGACCACATCCTGAGGGACACAGGGCAGTGATGGAATACAGCAGTCCCACCTTGGCAGAATATTTTCTGTGATGGGTGAAGACTCATAAGAAAACAAAAGGCATTGAAAGGTCTTCTGGAAAGTAAAAAATGAAAGGCAGGGGGCAGAGATGATGATTTAATGTTAAACAAATTGTTTTTTAATAATTCCTCTGCGAATGTGTTGCTCATTTTGCCCTCATGCCTTCCTCTTTAGGCACGAGTTGTTCTCCCCTTAAGGACAGCCCCTGTGCTGTCCTTAGGGCGTGGGGGAAAGGAGCTGTTTCTTTATCTTATCAGTTATTTGGAGCCTTTTATCTCTTGCTTTTTCCCTTCCTTAATTTTGTCTGAGTTGGTTTTTATCCTCTGTCCATCAGGAATGTCCATTCCTGGGTATACAGCTAACAATTTGAATTAATAGGAATATTTAATACCTTCTACATTACCAGATGAGCATCTCTGTGAATCTTAGTGTAGTTTTGGGGAAAAAACAGTTCCGTTTTCTCCTTCCCAAGTGATAATTATTCCTTCCTCAGAATTATAGAATACTTTGGGTTGGAAGGGACATTTATAGTCCAACCCCCACTGCGACGAACAGAGACACTCTCCACTAGATTAGGTTGCTCAGAGCCCCGTCCAACTTTACCAGTCTCTGATTCCTTGTTGGAAATGACATGACTTTCTTTTTAGTTTTAAGTGGCTTTAGTCATGGGTTTGTTCACCGTTGCCAAGGGAGAGGGGAGCTGGACTCTGTTGTTGGTTTAATCTTTAAACCACCGAGGCTTTGGGTCTGGCTGGGCAGGGCCTGATAAGCTTCAACAAACAGAAAGGGAGTTTTGGAGGTCCGGGATTTTAACATTTACACGTTGGGAATCTAGAAGATATGGAGGAGATAAACAGACATTACTGCCTGGCAAAGTTGGAGACACCCTGTCTGAGAGAAGAATGCTAAGGGAACCACAGAACTGGATCAAATGAGCATTAAAGGCAAAGGGATCAATGCCTAGCAGAAGATCACACACTAACTAGTGAAAAGAATTGTGTAATGTAGAACCAAAGAATTCTTTGTTTTCTATAAATGTATAAATATGTGAAAAGTCTTGTAATGGGAATGTGTAGTTGGAATGATTTCCAGTGCACATCCTGGCCCGAATAAAGGAATGCCTGACTCACTGACAGCTCAGTGTCAGAGAGTTTCGCTCCTTCCCGAGTTCAGTGACATCTTCACACTGCCCTTCCCTGTCCCCAGTCCCTCCCAGGTCTGCAGAGAAGGTGTGACAGAGGGTTGTTTATGTCTGGCTTGTCTAAAGGAACCACAGTCTCATTGCCTTGGTAAAGCCTTCCAAGGCTAAAGATTTAAAAATATTAAAAAATGGTAGTTTAAAAAAAATAGTTACTAGGAAATAAGGTTAACTGAGCTGATACAAAGTATGTCCTTCACAAAGCACAGATCTGCAGCTTGTAAAAATCAGACTAAGTTCTACCAGATTTAGAGGACTGGGGGTATATATATATGTAAATATATACTAGGACACCTTGGGAGGGTTAGATCCCAAAGCCACATTCCTGCCTACCTGCTTCATTCCTGAGGTCTCCTTTCCCTTCTGTTCCTGAGACGCTGGTCTATCTACTCAAAACGAGCTTCATGAAGCCAAAACAAAGGCAAGTCCCTCGAGACAATAGGCTCAGAGGATGCCTTTTCAGCCCTCATGTTGCTCTAACCACTTATTTAAGAAACGTTGTCACTTTGCTGTCCTCTGCACGATGGCACTGATCTCTTCAGCTAACAGCTGCTCGATGCAGTGTTGAGAAGTGATAAGGATGGTTTACACTCCTCAACTTGCAATGCAACAGCATTTCTGATAAGAAAATGTTTCTTTTTCTCCCTGTAATAAACATCATCTTTGACTACCCCTGTGCCCTGTGTGATCCTGCTAATGAGCTCCATGACGCAGGTAAAGGAGAGGCAGAGATAAAATGAGCATGGTTACACAGTGCCTGCTGCATTAAAAAAAAAAAAAAGAGGAGAAGATAATGTGCCCATATCTTAAACAGACACATTTCATGATCTGTGAAACTACAACATGAACTCCTAACACTGAGAGATGATTAAACTATTACACTCTAATCAACACACGGTGCCAGCCATTCCTGAGGATTAACAGCCAGTATTACAGTCCTGGGGGCCATAGAAATCGATACTTTGATACACAAAATCAGAGGATATCCTGATCTGGGAAGGACCCACACGGATCATCGAGTCCAACCCCTGGCCCTGCACAAGACAACCCCAAAAACCAGACCACGATTCTTGATACCACATAAAATCTGATTTCAGCACTTCCTCTTTTATTTTCACGTGGGTAGTACGTGTAATACGATTTTATATATTCTTAACTAATTGCAAATAAGGTAAAAAAGGTAAAACATTATATGTAGTGGTGGGTCAGGCAAGTTCATTTTCTGGCTGATTGTGGCTCTTTTCACTTCCCCCTTTCAGCCAGGTAAATCTTCCTTGTGTCAACAGTGCCTGGAGATGGAAATGGCATCCTATATTTCAGCGGGAAAGAATAAATGGGAAATATCATGATGGGAGCAAACATTACTGCTGAAGTCAGATGAATATCAGACGTATTTAGGCTGTGGGAAATTCCTAGAGCTGCAGAGAGGTAACCGGGATCCTCAGTGTTATTTGGTGTCAGAGCAGGGCTCGGTGCTGAGTGCAGTGATTACCACTCTGCAGACAGAGCTGGCAAAGGCCAGGAAAATCCAGGGAGCCTCATCCAAGGATTTGACTGTGCTCTGCTACAAGGGAAAAAGCTGTCTGCTTGCTGTTGGAAGAGAACAGGAGCCCTGATTTCTCTGCTGTGAATATTTTGATTTTCCCTGGTATTTTTTGCTACAAGGTCTGTACAAGATTGTCCCACCTGCACAGCCCACTTCAGGTTTTTGTTCCAGCTGAGGCTGAGTGGTTTGTGCAACTTCTCCAGGCTGCCAAAATGTCTTGGGTTAGCTCGTTTCCTAAGATCCCTTGTGGAGGATCTTGGGAAGCACCTTGGAAGTCAATGGATTTATACCTGCTCAGGGATTCAGAACAGCAGCTTATTAAAGGTGCAGCAGGCTGACATCTGACAGCAATGTAATGCTGGAAATATGAAAATACCAGATTATATCGCTGCACTTTTGTCTCCTATTTCCTTTAGAGTAAACAGAGCAAGTCCACGACTGAGCTTTCAAACTGCCATTCCTAAAGTTTTCTTTTAAATCTTAT
Organism: Eulacestoma nigropectus; assembly: GCA_013397775.1. Taxonomy (NCBI): domain Eukaryota; kingdom Metazoa; phylum Chordata; class Aves; order Passeriformes; genus Eulacestoma; species Eulacestoma nigropectus. The sequence continues at coordinate 15,850 of VZTE01001508.1, forward strand.
AGGCACTGTTTCCCCAATCAGTGTAACAGAGATTATCTCAGGACCAAGGGTGTTGGAGCAATTTCCTCCTGCACAAAGGCAGGGAAGAGCCTGAGCCTCTGCAGTCAGGGTAGCAGGATGAAACAACAGCTCCTTCAAGCCATAGCTTGTGTCTAGGGAGGTCTCAGTAATGTGCTTATGGAAGACCAGAACTCCTAAGTAAATAGGAAAATTCAAATTTGACATGGATTTCTATCAAAGGAAAGAGAATACTATTTTTTTCTTTGTGCTGGTCCTTACTATGGCTGAAATTGATGACTGCATACACATGACAATAATTAAGCGAGGTGAAAATCTACATACAGTTTAGGAGAACATAAAACACAGTTTGAAAAGAATCTGCATTTGGTGATATGCTAAGAAAAAATTTGCTTTCGTAGCAAAGTAACCTACAAGAAATTTCAGCCACCTTCTCCCAGTCTCCAGAAATGACAGTTTCTGGGGAGATGACATTCCAGCAAGCTTTATTCTGTTGTTTAATTTAATGTCGTATTTTCTGATGGGCCATTTTACCTAAAATGAAATAATATAATCTTATGGAAACAAAACCTTTAGCATTGGAAATTACAGTGTAGTGTTTCAGTAAATGTAGAACCCTGTCTAATTGTGGATTACATTGTCTACCCAAAATCAATTTTAATTTTTTTTAAACAATATTCAAACTTTGAAAAAGCAATTATGTTTTCTGAGCAGAAGCAGCCTGACAATAACTGAAAAAAATTGAGAATCTTTTGTTGACTGAAACATACTATTCACAATTAGATATAGTCTATGTATTTTCTAATATTAATAAGGATTTGGACTTCAGAGGGTTTTTTTTCATTTAACAAAGTTCAGCAAAAATATGTATATAGGAGAAAACTCCTTTTTACATGACACTGTCATGTCAAAATCTATCATTAGAGAGCAATTGTAATGGGCTGTTTTGTCATTTCTCTAAATGAGGCTCTAAGGAAACGTTTTTCTCCCTTAAAAATCTATACATCTGTCATTCGTACATACATCCTCCTTTTTAATCAAGTTCTTTAACTTGCTCTAGAGGTATTAAAATTCTGCCATCACAGTCTAGAAGTGAGTAATACCTCATGCAAAAACTGCTCTGCTTTGGCTCTAGCAAAATGTTACAGTGGGATTAAGGCAAGCTGACAAAAATCGACGGGTCTTTAACAAGTGAGGGTGTGATGCTGTCTGAACAAGCAGTGATATCAGCTGCTGTGCTGGTCCGAGTGAGAGTGCTTCAGACAACTTCAAAATTAGCTCAAGTGCGTTCTTGTTCTCCACTGCATTTCCTCTTTTCTCACTCTCATAACGAGAATTGCAAATGATCACTCCTCTGTGCAAAGCACTGCTACTTTAGGAAGCCAGCTCACTTCTTAAACCATAGTGACGGGATCAGATGTTAAGTCAGACTTGATATTTCCTTGGGCAGTCTGCAGTCCAAGGAGTGACGATCTCATGCTTCAAGCAGGTCAACTCTGACATCAGATCAACTTTCTCAGAGCTCGGTCCAGTCAGGATTTGGAAACTGCTGCAATCAAGGCTCAGCTGCCGTAATGGAGAACAAATTTCTCCACATCCCCCGTGTGCATCTCTCTCATTTCACTTTATGCCTCTTGTCTCTCACCACAAAGAGCCTGGCTCTCTCTTTCCCCTCCCTGCAGTCAAGGTGGCTGCTCTGAGTTCCCTGAAGTCTCCATGCCCAAGGCTGACCAACCCCCCCTGGGGCCTGTCCTCTAAGGGCAGCTTCTCCAGCCCCCACCTCTCCGAGGACATCCCTGACCACACTCCCGGTTGCTGATGTGTTTCCTGTACTGCAGAGCCCCAAACTGGATGCAGCATCTGAATGTGGTCTAAAAAGTACTGAGGCTAATCCCCTCCTTGATCTCCTGGTCCCTGACCTCCTTTGTAGCACCCACGATGTGGCCTTGGTTCTGTCAGGCCACTCCAAGGTTCTCTGCCCCCAGAACCTTCCTGCAGAGCTGCTCCCGGCCAGTCATATCCAGCCCCAGCTGATGCTGGGGCTCTGCTTGTCCAGAGCAGGATTTTCCTTTTTTCCTTGCAGAACTTCACCAGGTTCCTGTTGGCCTGATCCACCAGCCTGTCCAGGTCCCCCTGTCTGCCAGCCCTGACCTTGAAGGTTTCTGCCTCGCTCCCTCAAACTGGCAACATCTGCAAACTTCATGAGCGTGCACTTTCTCCAAGTCATTGTTAAAGAAAGTGAAGAGAACAAGTCCTGGGATAGACCCTGGCTGTATCTGGGACAGACCCTGGCTGTATTGCGCTTGCCACCTGTTTTTAGCTAGGATGTGTGACCCTCTAACCCTGCACTCTGTCTCCCACAACATCCTGGTACCCAGGGTAAGACACAGTGCTGTGGATGGGAGGACAAACAGATGGGTAAAAGTCCAGTTGTGTGGCCAGATTCCATGTGTAGAGCCTTGCTAAAACTGAAGGAAGTGACACCCATTGCTCTCCTGTCTTCCATAAATCAGCATTTTATCATGGAGAGAATGAGATGGGTCAGGGATCTTCTGTCATCTTCTCCCTCATGTCCCTTGCTCTCCCTTCCCCTCAGCTGGCTGCCAGATGGCCCCCATGCTTCTCTCTCACTCCCCAGGGTGACAACGTAAGATGAAAAAGTTCCTAGATGAGATAAGGACGAGGAAATCCCACTTATGAGTTACAGACATGAGCAAAAGTGACTCAGGATTAATACATTGCCAGTTAAAAATAGAGTAGGATAGCAAGGAGAAAAAAGGACAAAATTAAAGCCACCTTCGCCCCAGCCCTTCCTTCTTCCAGTGCTCAATTTCACTCCTTAAATTCCCTGTTCTTCCACTTCCATGATTGTCCCAATGACCAAAGTGAATCCGATCAGTCAGTAATTCCCTGGACCATCCTTTCAGGCTTTTTCTGATGTTCAGCGTGATATTTGCCTTTCTCCAGTCATCAGGAATGTTCCCCAGTCTCCATAATCTTTCAAAACAAGGAGACCTTACCAGGATATCACCTGTCTCCCAAAATCCCAGGTGCAGTCCATTAACTCCCATGGGCTGCCAGGGGTCAGGCCCTCTCCAATAACCCTTGGCTGCTCCATTGCTCACTGCTGGTGCCTCCTGTCCCCTGTGCCTCCTCTTCCCGAGCTCAAGGACCTGCAGTATTTCCTGGTGAAGAAGGCATTGAGTACCTCTGAAACAAATCCCTAAATCACTCAACCTATTCAGCAGCAGGCCCACAATTCCTTGTTTAATCTTCTACCTCCAGCTAGAAAAGCTTTTCTTGTTGCTCTTGGCATCCCTTGCAAGCACTGGAGGTAGCTTTTCCCATCACTATCTCTGAATGCCTGGGCAGTGTTCCTGAGTTTTTCCTTGGTTGCCTGTCCCTGTTTGCACCTCTTGTACTGCTGCCTTTTTGCTTTGGAACTGTGCCCTGACTTGCCCATTTCAGCAAATCCCAGCATATGACCTGAGTGTCAGAATGGGCAGTTCTGCTTGAGGATGCTGTCCTGAAAAACCAGCCAGCTTTCCGAGCTCCTTTGTCTACAGAGCTTTCTCAGAAGGAACACCTCCCAGTTCCCAGAATTGGGTGATGATGCTTTCATGAAGATGCTTTCTAAATTCTGCTTCTCTCCTACCCCGTCCATTCCAAATCCTGACTACCACTATCTCATGTCCTCTACAGACAAGGCTGCCATTGGTTATTCCATCCCCAAGTAGCAGTTCTTTGTTAGGGAATAGTCAGTCTAGCTCTGTGTCACTCCTTTTGATTGATCACGATGCTATTGCTGACAACCTTCAAAAGCCTTCTTGACTGCTTGTGTCCCACTGTTGGTTTTTCAGCACGTCAGGGAGATTAAAGTTCCCCATGGGAAGCAGGGTCTGTGATCCCGACACATCCTTGAATTAAAAGAGGCCTTGTTGGCCTCTCCTCTGACCCTGACCCACAAATTCTGATCCCTGTTGTCCATCCCAGAGCAGAGCTCTGTACACCCAGGCTACTCCATAACAGAGAAGGCAACTGCCTTCCTCGTCATCCCTCACTCTACTAATTTCGCACATCGAGTGCATCTGAGCAGCACACCCAAGGTGGATTTCCATTTCCCATCTTCTACCATTGCTCTTGTTGCTGTCACCCTGCACTGTGTATTCCTGGGAAAGATTCCCCCTTTTCCTCACAGGCCTGAGCCCTGTGTGACTCCTGATGCATTCCGGCTGTGCTTTTCCCTCTCTGAGCCTCGTCCCATCCACGAGATGGTGTTCCAGAAGCAAGTGCCTGTAATAATGCCTTTCCAGATTACTGCCCGACAGACTAAGAACTACTTAAGAAACCCGAAACTTTACATTAAATTTAAAAAAAAGAAATTCAGCCGCAGTTTTAGATCGTTGGTGGTGTGTTTTTCCTTCAAAATAACCTGTCTCCTTGTCTCTGCTAATCATTTGCCTACACCTGGTTTTAATACGACTCCAGCCTTCCTTTGGCACAATTCCTTCAAAGAGCAAGCCAAAGTAAATGGATAATACTGCATGAGGGAAAGCAGCGACAATCAGAACCAACAAGAATATTCAGACCAGAAGCTCTCCTTGGAAAACACTTAGGAAATATCTCTAGCAGCTCCAGAAGTTTATTTCCCTCCAGAAAAGTTGACACAGAGCAGCAAAGTCAGCCAACCCTGCTGTGTGTCCATTTCAGAGCTGTTTATCTGCTGGTGCTGTAAACAAGGCTGTTATTTAATATAAATACTGGCTGGTTTTTCTTACAGGTTAGGAGCTGGAAAGAAGACTGCCAGTTAATCACACCCAGCAGACAAGGCAAGCTGCTAAAGCTATTCATGCCACCACCCAGAGGGCCCTTGAGTGGCACTGTGCAAAGAAAAGAAAAGCCATTTCGTGAGAGGATTTTCAGCATTACGAAGTTATCTTAAATCTTTAGGAATTTTCCAAAATGTTCCAAATGCTTCTAATCCCTCTGAAATCCTCAAAAAGGAACATTGCAAAGTTTTCCTCTTTTACTTTGCTTTCAATCAGTCAAAACACTTCACCTTGACAGAATAGAAATGTTTTTATTGTTACATCTACCTTTAGTTTCGTATTATAACTTCAAAATTATGAAGTAAAAAATTTAAAAAAATGAATAAACATTTCAAAATGAAGGTTAAATGTTTTACTGCATTCCTAAAAAGAAAAAAAAAAATAAAAACAAAACAGAAGAACAACTATCCATAATTTTGCAGTTACTGAAAGATTATTCCTGGTTGGTTTATTCAAAGTAGCTATCTCTGTGTTTTGTAACATTCTGTATATAAATCTTCATCTCTGCTGCACTTCAACAGACTTTTCTGTTTAGACTGCAAGCTCTTCAGAGGAGAGCCTGGCTCTTATTTTATCTTTATAGGGCAGTTAGCACAACAGACCCCAAATTTAATTGTTGCCATTTATTACAAATACTAAAAATAAATTTGCCTATGGCTCCAGGCAGCTGCACCCTCCTTGGAGCCCTCAGTGGGAGCTGCAATTAGTGTAAGGAGCGAGATAGGTGGGAAAGAGCTCCTAATCCCCATTTTATCCCACATTTTACTCTACTGTTTGTGAAAACCTGCTGCTGCTCCAACAGTGTGACCACCATGTCATCCCTCCTGTTCCATAACATTCTTTAATTTTAATCAGGCCAATAAATACCACGGCGAGTCAAATACCAGTGTCAGCTGTAAATCAAGACCTGAAAGCACAAAGCTGGAAGCCTGAGAGGATATAAACCGTGGGACCCACATTTCAAATGGTTGGATGTGATTGCTCTTCATTAAAGTGCTGCCTCAATATTGTGTAGATGTTATTAAAGAGATTTATAAAAGATAGATGTTTTTTAAAATATCCCACCATGATTCTGAAGCCTGGAGAAAACAAAGTGCTAAAATGAACATATATTTGTTTTTATGCTGCCATGAATTTTAGCTCTTCATGATGCATTACTCAATTTGTCAAAGAAGTAGCAGCTGTGTTCCAAGAAATATATGTTTGAAAATAATCCAATTCAAAGAAGCAGAAGACTGCAGCTGGAAACAACCTTATTTCTTCAGAGAAGAGATAGTAAATCTGAATTTTCCTTCCCCTTCTCCCTCCAATTTAGGCTAAATCAGCCAACTCTCCCGATAATTAAAATATTTCCTTCTCCAAAGCAAAGGATTTCTCCTTTAAACTTTCTGAAGGACAAAGGGAAGGAAGGAAATGTGAGTTTTCTGCAAGAGATATGGTCTCTGTTTTTTGAGGAGGTAAGGAGATCCACGCTTCCTTTTGGACAGACTATTTGAAGTGGAACAATCCAGCTGCTACAGAAGCCTCAGGGGAGCAAATTTGGATGATTCTGGCAGTAGGGTAGATTTGTGGGGGTATTTTTGGTTGATTTCTTTTTGGAGTGAGGAATGCTGATAGGGTAGCTCCTCTCAGCCCTGTGCTCTGCAAGAAGGAAAGAACAGGGAGAGGTGTCGGCCTGGAGGTGGAATTGGTGGGGAACAGAGATCCTCTGGTCAGTCTTTTATAGATACAGTTCTGAGGAACCTCATGCAAATGTTGAAAGTGATGAGAGGAAATGGGCTCAGGCTGTACCAGGGAAATCCCTTTAGATTTGGGCTATTAGGGAAAATTTCTTCCTGGAAAGGGTTGTCAAGCATTGAACAGACTGCCCAGGGCAGTGATGGACTCACCAACCATGGAAGTGTTTAAAAAAATGTTTGGACATGGTTTAGTGGTGCAGAGGGTGGTGGTGCTGTTTGATGGTTGGACTTGATCATCTTAAAGGTCTTTTCCAACCTGAATGATTCGGTGATTCTGTGATAGATGTTACATACGTGTATAAATGTACAAACACACGTGTGTAGATGTGTGTTATAGGTAAATGCTGGTAATGTCAGCCTGTTACAGGAATAGGAAACCAAAAATCCTCCTCTCACGAGCCTTGAAAGTCTCCTGATGGCACATAAAGGTGAAAAAATTGCTGTCAAAATTGGTAGTGAAACCAGAACATCATCCTATAAACTGTGGATTAATTCAGAAGTTCTGCTGGGCGGGAGATAACAACCTTGCCTGGACTCTGCTACGAGCTGGAAGGACTCACATTTCCTACAACGAAGTGACTTGTTTCTTATTGTCAATCTAAATATGACCTTGACAGCAAGTTCCTTTTTCAGAATCCAAAAATGCCAGGCTCCACAGCTGTCTCTGTAAGTCCCAGCGTTTGAAGGACATTCCCTCCATCCTGTCAGGTTTGCTTTCAGCTGTGATTTTGCTTCATTACTCCTTTAAAAATGTTTCTATCACTACCCTTCAAAGGGATGTTCCTTGGAATTCACAGTCAGCTTTCAAGAAAAACGTCTCAAAAATTTACCTATGGGTTATTTTGGATTTTTTTTTGTAAACATTTTTATGACTTCAGTGTGGTTTAGACGTGGTCCTGCAACATGGATGTCCCAATGTCCTTTATTATCTTTCTACAGAACTATAAATTCGCTTAAGGCATAAGACATATTCCTTATGGGTAGATATAGATATAACCTCTGTCAGTCCAAAATTTACCTTGGTTGATCATGCTGGGAACTCCTACAGTTTGAAAACCAGGTAGGGTAAATAAACATGTAATGATTCACAGGAGGATGAAGGAGAGAAGAGAATGAGTGAAACAGAAAAATGTTCTTGGAAAACACACTGAAGTAAATAACCAGTGTTAAGCTGTTCCAGGAGAAGATTTAAGAAGCTATGAATCAGAGCAGACAACACTGCCCTAGAAGAAAAGAGAGGCCACAAAGTGGCATCACTCTTAATAAAGAAAGCCCAAAGCTGCCAAGGCAGATTGGAATTCCACCAAGAACGAGGGGATTTTGTCACTAGCTTTGAAGGGAATTACATTATGTCCTGTACATGGTGGACATAAGTGGAATTATATTAGATCAAGCCTTCTGCTCCTCCTCTTATTACAATGTCATCACAACGTTTGAAGTATCTCAGAGTGCAACGCCATGTAAAACCTTAATAAGTTCATTTGCCAGGTGCAGCTTTAGCAGGAGTTGTAAAATGCTTTTAGTTTTGGAACAGGAGCAGTCGTATCGGCTGTACCACCATTTTTGAAGTAGGAGAGGAACAACTCAGACGCTGGCTCTCCAAAGGAATTATGCACATCCCACCTGTTCATTTTATTAGAACAGTGACCCCTCCACAGGGGTGGAAGAGGTGGGGAGGGGAGTATTGGTCACAGAAGGAATGGCAGCTTGGTGTATCTGCTCCTGTTATTGATTAAACTTCCTGACAACCACAGAGGGAAGTTAATTACTGGGAGGCAAATTAACACCCGTGCAAGATAATAGAGAAAACAATAATTATATTAAGAACTCAGGGGGCTAAGTTTTCTTGGCCCTGAGCCTGAAGCTGTAAGAGGAGTTTGAAAGCAAACCACCGCTCTACTGCTCAGGGGCAAATAGTTTGAACCATATTGATTGAAGTCTTTATTCTCAGTGATTAAAAAGCACCTTCAACTGCCAGGGAGTCACTTCAGGCTGTTCACAAGGAGTCTTTCAATTAAGATTTCAAATGGGACTCGCTTTGCATGGCAATGGGTCTGTCCTGGTCAGCAGAGAGAGCCAGGCTGTGCTGGGTGACCTGGGCACACCTGGCACGGGCTCTGTGCGAGGAGCTTGCCAGGACCCTTGCAGGGGCATCCTCCCAAAGCCATGAAAACAAAGCTAATTAGACAGCAAGGTTGGATTTGTTGCGTCTGTAAATTGAAGAAATCCTCCAGTATTCAGTTTGAATTCCAGATTTCATTTTTAATCTTCTTTTTTACGTGGGTTTTAATGGAATTGCAGCAGCTGGAAAAGCAGGAATATGTCACTGGACTAAGTAAGAGAGGACTTGCAGTGCTAACTGCCTTCATTGCAAATGGTGGAGTGGGCTATGAATTTATAGTCTGTCTGTGATGCCAAGTCAAACCTTGTCTTGTGGCATTATTTAAGATTTGGAATCTCAACATTGAGTCTGAAAATCAGTCTGGGCACCTTTTTTCCATTATAAATGCAGTAAGTTTTTTCTGAGCAGAGTGTACAACACAACATCTCTGTTTAAACTGACATTTCCAAATTATGCCTGCAGTTACCTTCTGCCCTTTTACTTCCTTTTAGTAATTTAAGAAGCTTTAAAACAGATATAAATGAGACATTTGGTACATTAACTATGTTTTAAAATGTCTGTCTTAAAATGCAGTTTCCCTTTGAGGGATTTTTGTTGGCCTTTTTTGGGGGGGAGTTTTTCTGGGGTTTTTGGGGGGAAGGGGGATGGTTCTTTTCTCTTCTCCTGTCCTAGAAGAACCATAGGGAGCGCTATAAATGCCAAGACAATTTTTAGCTAGAGCTTAAACGGCAGTCTGAAATTTTTTCAGATAACATCGCTGTATTTTACACAGGAGTTATTGAGGGCATTTTTTAACTCTTAGAGTCGTCATTATTACTGCTGGTAAGAAGGAAGAAGGCTGGAACCCGGGTCAGTGTGTCCACGATGTCAATCTACAAGCTTGGCTGCTGGGAAGAATTACCTTTTTACTCGTCAGCCAGCTGACTTTGATTTGAATGCAGCGAGAGGCAATCGAAAGGAATCCCATGGTGTCCTCTTCCGCTAAAGCAGTTTTAAGAAAGGCTTTGTGCCACAGGAATAGCAAAAATCTGTGCCTTATTGGGATGGCAAACAAGGTTACACTTGATTTTTCTGCCTAGGTAGGGGGATTTTTAAGATCAAACTTCACAGACCGAATGCAGATTTGCTGCAGCTTTTCTGGAGTTGCCCATCAGAAAGAACATGACACACTGGAATCGCAGCAATGGTTTAAAATGCTTGTCTGATGAAGAGGAGGAGAAAAAGATTGTTCCACTGGTTGCATTCCTTAATGCACTGCCAGGAGATATTAATGTAATCCATAACTGAGATGATTCCAGAAGTGCAGCTGACAATAGGGTATGAAATGATGAAAAAGCTAGTGCTTATCTGATGGTGCAGACTTCTTGCCCCCAGGTTTCCTGTGTCTTTATGTTGTGATTCACATTTGATCCTGAAGATTTGAATTTGTCTTTGCTTCTCCTCGTAATGCATTCTGTGCATCACACGTCTAAGGTTTCTGTCTTCAGCACTGGACAATCTATTTAAATTTATTTACATTACTTTTTTTCCTAACTTCAAATTTAGTCTATTTAAATCCAAGTTAAAGATACAGCTTTATATTTTGTTTAACTGCCTGGCTTTGCAGCTGCTTTCCTTAGGCATCAATATATTTTTTAGCAAATTAAATAAGTCCAGCTGTATCTGTTATTTCTTGATTGCTACAAAAAATGAATGAAAAAGTAACTGAACAGATGTATTCTTCTGTATTGCTATGTGCTCAGTATCCAGGAGTACCTACATGCAAGAATCATGACTATCATTCTCTTTTCTGAGAAGCACTAAGAGATTTGTGTAGATTTTGAGATCAAATATGATCACTTGCTATGGGTGGGTGTATTGATTGACTGTGCGACTGTCTCCGACGTTGGAACAGTCTGAGAATTCCTATTTCCCAGCTTCTTTACGGCCTCAGCAATCACAAAGGCAATGCTGTCCATCTGTAACAAATACATAAGGCTGGCAGAGAGTGTAAGGGTTAGGGTTAGGTGTGAGCCAGTGCTCATTTCCAGTATTGATTTTGCTCTATTTTACAACAGTTTGCAGCCTGGCTATTGGAAGAAACTCTCACTGTGAAAAACAGGGATCAGCATCCTCCACAAGAAACAGCAGAACAGGTTTGGAGCCAGGAGTGAGGGCATGGTCCTGTTTTATAGAGACACAATCTGTGCCCACAATGGTCAATCTTCTGTTGTGCTTGGCTCTCCGAAACCAGTTTCACAGATCTGGGAAGCAGATGTGCTTAGTGGAAAGAGCCTTTCTTGTTCCAAAGTTGGTGTTTTACAGCATGGGCTTACTTCATTTGGGCAAATGTGAGCTGAAGTAGAAGCGAGAGTTAGGGAAGTGTATCAGCAAAATATGGTGATTTTCCACATTTTGCGGTTTTGAAGATGGAGATGTAAATTCATGACACTATTAAATGGATAATTCGCTAAATCTCACTGCAGATTATGGAATGCTGGAGATGATCTTTCCTATCACTTTCTGTAGGTTTTGCATAAAAGTAATTATATAGGATGCAAATGCTACCCTCAAAAAATAATAGAATGGTTGAACTTCCTCATCTTCAGTAGTACTGATATTTAATTCAGTAATAAGCTTATCATCTCCTCTATTAGAGCCCACTTTCTTCAACCCTTTAAATCCAATTCTTTTATACAAGGGGTTTTGGGAACATCATTAATTCAATCATTGTAAAGAAAGGGAAAAATGTAATTGAACTGAGGAACAGGACTCCAAAGTCTCCAAAGCAATCTTTGCTGAGCAAACAAAAAAACTTTGTTAACATCTGTGCAGTGCTATGTATTAACTGAGGTTCAGACCTCATTTTTAGGTGAACCTGTCAAAAGTGTGCATTTTTTCAGCTGATTTTAAGTCAGTACATGTAAAGGGTAACCAATGCTCAATAGCAAGGCATCCCAGAGTTATTAGGGAATTATGGAATGCATTAGACTTGAAATCCAAATCCAATGAAACCAGGGATTTAAGAACAGCTTGCACCAGCAATTCACTTCTGTTAATACTTTGCAATCAAAGCAGTGATGGTGGAAGGATGGACAATGAAAAATAGTTTCAGCAAATATTAATGTGAAAGTTAGTATTAATTTACTTTGGCTGTGCTTTCGTCACTTGCACTTTCTGTGATGCTGAAATTTACCTTTTGAATTATCTCTGTAAAGCAGATACAGAAATGACTGAAAAAACCAAACTCGACGTTTTGAGAAGTTGTTTGTCATTTAAAGCTGTAGAAGGATGCATTGCAAAATTTTTACGAGGTCACTTTTGATGTTTAATTCTGTCCGTGCAGCCGCGTGTCTGTTGGAGTGAAGAGTGTTTGTGTTCGGTGGCCAGACCCTTCAAGGGCCTCGATGGCCCTGGCTCTGCTCTACTTAAGCTGGTGCTGGACATTCCAGTCCAATCCCTGAAGTTAATGGACTACAAATGATTGACACAGGCACACATTTCAGTGCTCCTCTGAATCCCCTTTGAGCCCATCTGTGACAGGCAAATTTCTGTCCAGTTTGTGGTGGGCGTGCTCTTCCCTTCCGCCTTAGTTGGTATTTAAACTAAATGTTTAAAAGTATGAGTTTGTCATTTCAAGGCTGCTTTGAAATTATGTCTCATAATACTTATTGCACATCTCCTGATCCCATGCTTCCCGAGGAAATATTCCAAAAGAGATTTTGTTGCCTTCAAGGGGGTGGGGAAAAAAATCCACTACTCAGCATATTGTGAAATATGCAGAGAGAAGGCAACAAGCTGCCATTGCATGTCAGAGATGTGAAAATAAATGCTTGATTGGAAGATTTTACTTTCATGTTTCCAGGAGGTCTCGTAAATGCTAGCGATGAAAAAAAAGAAATTATGAGAATGCAGTTTGCCATTTTCTGCTGTTTGAGCAACACTATCATCCATGTCCTTATTTATTTTGATAGCCTTTTTAATTCTGAAAAATGGAATTAAGGCACTACAGGGACTGCTACAAATTCTTTTTCAATGTCAACGACCAGATCACCTTAAAAGAAAATTGCTGTCATTTAAAGTGTTTAAATGAAGTGTTCAGATTTCCAAAGATACTCAGCAGCCAACCACACCAAGATTATGGCACGGGCAATGTGTGATCATGTTCTTATCCTTGTTGTCAGAATCCAGAGCCTGTGGACTGGTTTTGGGGCTCTTCTTGACTTTCCTGTGTTTTAGAGCAGTGGGTCATGATCTCTGGAAAATGTTAAATTGCCAGTCCATGTCAGAATTGGTTTCTTTATATATAAACTCTTGAAAGACACTCTCAAAATCTTCCCAAACCAGCGATGTGTAACACGGCAACATTTTTATCTACACTTATCTTCAACACAGCTGCAACCATCAGCCGTGGAAGTCCCACCCACTTCCAAAATGTGAGAATTTTTTCAAGGAATATTTTGACACTCTTTATTGAGGGAAACAAGTTGCATTCCAGTGCTTGGGTCAAACCTTTTTCCTGAAATGGAGAGGTGGAGTTCACTGAGAGGATGAAGCACCTGGACAAGTCGGTGCTCCTATATCGGGGCAGAAGGGGAACAAGAAAATTGGCAATATTAAAGAACAATTGGACACTGAAAAGTTGAGGAGGGCTGCAGGGACACTCGTGAAGATTGCACAGCTTTAATCTAACGTGAGTGGACTCCACAGCCTGGAATCTCAGGGAAACTTAGTGACCTCTGATAGCAGCAGGTCAAACCAGATCATCTGGTTGTGCTTTCAGGCTACAGATTCCAGTGAAAGGCTACTTTCATGCACGTCAGCAAAGGTAAATGAAACACTGCTTGATGCCATTAGAGGTGATATTTTTAGGCCGCACGTTAGTGGTAACAACGCGGCTTGTTGGAACGATGGTCTCAGGGAGGACTTTTCTTACACAGGAATTCAGCCAAATACCTCAAGAAACTAATGAAATTTGTTAATAAAGGTTGAACAGCTTTCTTGTGGATTTTTGATAAGGAAACAGCTGCTCGTTTTCTTGGGTAGCTATAGAGTCTGGAGGCCACAAGATCTGATAAAGGATAAGCAGATGGTTCAGAGTAAATAATTTGAAGTAGCTCGTGTAATTTCTTTAAGACCTTAGTACATAACCTGACACTAAGAGGTTATACGGAGCTCACTGAGCTAATAGTGATCAAGTATTTATTGCTGGAGGGCAGATTGAGAGATGAAAAAGGCAGCCAAATTTGCTGAGAGATAAATAATATACTGCTGCACGTCCTCCAAAGTGGGATTTGAGCAGTTAAAAAGTGCCAGAAGAGCCTGAGCGAAATGCAATCTGCACGTGAGGATAAACAGCACGTTCTGAACTGGACTGTGTTTGGTCATGTAACCTGCAGCAGTCAGAGCAGCTGCAAAGAGAATTGTCACTACCAGCAAGCCCAGAGTGCAGACCAGAGTCCTCCTGTGTGGAAACCAGGACAATTCTTTGATCACAGAGCAGCAGAATGGCTGTGATGGGAAAGAACCCCTGGTCCAAACCCCTGCTGAAGCAGGGCCACCTAGACCCAGTTGCCCAGTACCATGGCCAGTCAGCCTTAGGCTAAGTCCAAGGATGGAGGCTCCACAACCTCCCTGGGCAAACTATGCAAGCACTAGGTCACCCTCAGTGAAAAAGTGTCTCCTGATGTTCAGGGGGAACCTCCTGAGTTCCAGTTGCTGCCCATTTCCCCTTGTCCTGTTGCTGGGCACCACTGAAAAGAGTCTGGCTCTGTTCCCTTTGCATCCTCCCTTCAGGTGTTTATAGACATTGTCCCTGAGCCTTCTCTTCTCAGGGC
>VZTE01001508.1:30442-57725 GCA_013397775.1 Eulacestoma nigropectus
AAAAAAACCCACAACATTCTTCAGTTGTTTTATCTTGAACAGACAGGAGGAGAGATATCACAGAGAGTAAACAAACCATCTTAAACAGAATATTTACTTCTTCCTCTTTAAGCTAAACCCTGCCCACCACAGGCACTGTGAATGGCCTCAAGTGAACCCAGTAAGTCTTACAGGTCTGTATTAGGGGGCAAGATTAGCTTCTGGAGTCAGAGGGCCATTTTGTAACATGCAAGCTAAGAAAGGGTTTGGAAGGCAGAAAAGGTAAAAAATTAATTCTCTTGTATTTACCTTCAGTTGACTCTGGAGTTCACAGTGTCATAGAAGGGAATTCATTAATTCATTAATTCCTCTTTCTCAAATAATAGACTATATGGGCCAGCAGTGAGTGCTCTGGATTATTTTGCCCCTTGCAGCTCAGACTGAAATTAATGCATAATCTGGCCTGCTTTCTAGTGAATTTATTTTTTATTATAAATGGATGAAAATAAAGCAACATACTGTTATCTCAAAAGCTGACTTCCACTGATTTAGGCAAAGATTTAGCAGTTTTTGAGTTTTCCTTAATAAAGGTCACTTTTGTTCCCAGAACATGCTGTTAACATGGATCAGATCACATTGATATTTGTTAAGAGCTTTTCATCATGTAAATATTGCTCAAGCTCCAAATGTTTCAGAGTATGTCCCGATAGTTATAAATATATAAATATATATACAAATCAGTGTGGCTGGAAATGCTCACAGACCATGTGTGACAGCACTGGAAGAACTGCTCAGTGGTAAAATATGATTTATATGAGGTTGGATGCTCAATGACTAAGTTATCAATCAAAAATTCACATGCCAACTTTTTTCCAAGTGCAGACCCATACAAGGTTACCTATCTCGTCTTCCCCTGAACATCTTTATGCAAAGCACTTTATGAGATAAAAGCAGAAATATTCCAAGCTACCTCTGAGTTGTGGAAGTCATGCTTGCTATATTTATTAGATTAAAAATGATTTAAATATTTCAAGGGCTAAAGAGGGGACCGTGGCATGTGTCTTAATGATGTTAATAACCTAAATTTCACACTTCTTGGTAACCACACCTACTAGCAATTACCAAATTGACAGATATATGTGAAGTTGGCGTTGTAGTGATTCACCCAGCAGAGCTGAAGAGTCTTTTAAAAGCCCAGAATTTAACTCTTACCAAAATTCTCCTGACATTCATGTCACAGACCTGAGCATAGGACTAGAAATGTAGCTGACAACGATTCAAACTCATCATTTACTTGATGTCCTTATGCAGCTTGCTATAAGAATCCTCCACAGGCTCAGATGTGTGTGTTCTTCCAGCCTAACTAAAATTGCTGTTAAGTAGGTGCCTACAAAGGACATTCTTCGAGCACTGAACAGCGCCACAGCCCATTCAGATATGACAAAATATGGCAAAATTATGTGCCCCTCTGAAGAGCCAATATATTTGCCCTAGTTTGCAAAGTAATAAATGACAGCATGGCTCCACAAATATTTAAAGGTGTCCAAATTGTCATTGGGAAAATGCACCCAAATGTACACAAAACCAAAACATAAATCCATGATTTTATAGTCAGAGAAGTCTGTGATCCTCCAAGGAGAAATATTGTAAGTTCTGGTGTCCTCCTGCTGAAAGTGAGAATGGGGATGGGAAAAGGGCCTCAGGTCTTCTAAACAGACTCAGATGAAAAACAGCATCAGGTTAAAAGGTGCAACAAATGAAATTTTAACTGAGACAGGGTCTGTTGAAATTACCTGTTCTCTCAAAGTGAGGATTCAGTCTTTAACAATAAAACAAGAAATATAAAAATGAATGTATATAAAGTACTGTTCATTCACAGTTTTGTACTGATATTTATTCTGTTCTTCACTTAACTGCTGTAGTCTTCCTCCTTTACTCTTCTACTGATTTGTTCTCTTTCTCCAACACCACTCATTGAAACCTGTGATTCTTGTACTTTTTCTGACTTTTCCTTATCTCCCTCAATTTTTTTTTTTTTTTTTTCTCAGTGATTTTTCCCAGGCCTGCTGAGCTCTCCTTACTTTTCCCACCATCTGCCTCGACAGCTGTTCCTGGTAGCACTGAACAAGTGAGTTGTGAAAACAGTTGTTCAGAAGCTGATTTTACCTGTAGTTCCCATTCTCTGTGGGACTGGAAGTTCTGATGAACAGGACAGGTGAAATGATGTATGAAACAAACCTTGATGCATTAAGGAAAATCCAACGTGGCACGAGCGAGTTGTAAAGACAACATGGATCGGGCCAGTTGAAACCCAAACCATTCCATGAGACACAGCCAAAAGAGGGGAAAAAAACCCATAAAAATCTCACCAGATTCTTCAAATTCGCTGTTGTACGCATTCCAAGTCTCACTTATGCGCACCAGGTTTTCTTCCATGGCTTGAATGTCCATGTAGGGACAGTTGCACTCCGGGAATTTGGGGCCACACTGACACCAGCAGTCATTGTCCTTGCAGATGAACTCCCCCTCTGAATTGCAGGCAATGTAGCTCAGAGCTGCCTGCACAAAATGCTCTTGCAGGTACTCAGGAAGGATGACCTGAAGACCTGAAGGAGATGGAGGAAATATTATGGTATTGAACACAAAGGAAGTTCTGGAGCCGAGCAGCTTCCCCAGCCTACGTAGCAAACAAACAGACAATTATGAAAACCAAAAAATATATGGACTTTTTAGGACGATTTGCACATCTGTCCAGCATTTGTGCTGTGTCATGTATTTCCTTTCTTAATAATTATTTTCAGGCCTATTCCTCACATCTCCCTCTCAGCATGGAACATCCATCCACTAATGAGTAACCTGTATTCCTCGTATATTTACTGTTGTAATCTTTCTAGGGGGACTGGGTAACATCAGCTTCTCCTTGGGAAGAGCTGCTGGGTGAACAGCAGTCAGAGCCTGGCAGCAGGAAATCGCACAGCTGAATTATAATCTTGGTGCCAGCAATAATGCAGATTCTGAAAATGCTGATGAGGGGAAAGCAGCCCTGAGAGACAGAGTAAAGAGACAGCATAATCAGGAAAAGAGGTGTAAACATTTCCATCTGAAATTGGGCTTGTTTTCCATGTTTCCTTTGGCACAAGAAGATGTAGCTTGTCTAAATAACTCATTGTCTCTCGTGATTCTGTAGGAGCAAACTAAGAGGGAAGGAGGAAATCGGGCTGAAGGAAATTTTTAAAAAATAAAATTTGGCTGATTTTTTTATTTTTCTAGCCTTGGTAGCAAATTGCTCTGGGACAGTCAATTGGATGTGAAGGGCAGGGCTACAAAACCTCGAGAAAGAAAACTCATTCTTAAATCTACTAAAGTTTTAGCATGGAAAGGGTGCAAAATCCAGCTCCTGTGTCAGAACCAGGGAGCAGGTGAATCAAAGATTCCCAATGTCTGTGACCAGAAAACCTTGACCATTGTTTATGAGATCCTAGTGATGGGAATGAGTGTTTTACAGAGAAGTGTTTTAACTCTGTAGCTCTCAGACACTCCAGCTGCATTAGTAATAACCAATCAAAGAGCCACAGCAAGGGACATTATGAATTTTTATTTATTATTGGTTGTTATTTTCTGTGGCAAACATCATCTCTCCAGAACCAGCGGAGCTGATTTGTGTTCCAAGTAATTTCTCAGCATATGAATTGGGTATTTGGTGATGTAAGTTTCTTCTCCATAGGCACTTGGACAATATCACAGAGATTTATCGCTTATTTTTAGGTATATCCAAAACTACAGCTGTAACAGTAGTTTCAGAACCCTTCCAAGTCGAAACTCGTATCACAATTGCTGCAAATTGGTCTGACTGTGCTTTCTTCTGTCTCGTGCCAAAATTGGTGAAACTCTGCTGCTCCCTGAGGAAATATTGTAATATAATAGTGCACTTGTGAAAAACCATGAGGTTGTGAAAGGAAAAGAAAGCCCAGCTCAAGTATTCCACTAAGGACTTTACACAGTTCCGATTACACATTTCTCCACATGACAATCCAGTGGCAACAAACCACAGTCTGAGAGATTCAAAGATTATTTTCAAAATTTTAACTGACAAACATCGTGAATATGCTGGAAGCCATCAAAAATTACATTTTCTGGAAATATTCGTTGCATCCCAGTGGAAATGACAAGGTTTTAGTAAAAAAAAAATATATCCTCTCTGGGAAATAATTTCATGTTTTTACGGATTGAATCTGTTCTGGGGAGAAAGGAGAGGGAGAAAACACACATGGGTATTTTAAGGAAGAGTCATAGAATCATAAAATGTCCCCAGACTAAAGGAACCACAGAGATTGTCACCCCTAAGAGCTGCTCTTAATATCACCAACCACTCACACTGTTTGAGTGATTTACAAACTCACACAGGAAATTTTAAGCCTTGGAAATAATTGTATAACTCCCTTCAACGGCAAATTAAGAATGGTATTGTTCTTCCGTGGCACAGAGTCAGAGGTATACACAAATACATACACTGAAGAGAATTTAGTGTGTTTTTTCATAGTCATCATTTGCTCGTGCTTTATTTTTGTAACTGAAAATAGAAATTATTAACATCCTCATACTATAAAGGGGGACTTTTCAAAAATGTTTGTGTCCTAATATGCAGGTCGGGAAATGCTTCTGCTGGAATTTTGAAAAAAAAGTATTATTTAGAAATGATTACTCTCTTCTTCCTTTTGCTTTCTCTTTCTGCTTCTTTCTATTTGTCATTTTTATTCATACACAATTACTACTATTTTCCTAACGAGTGAGATTTTGACCCTCCAAGGTTTTTTTTAAAATTCCCAAGAGGAGCCCTTTGACTCCTCCTGATTTAGAGTATTTGACAATGTATATCCTGCTCCTCTGGTGACCCCCTTAATTCTGGTGGAACAACTGCATGGGGTGTGAGCTCCTGCTCAGCATGTGCAAAGCAGGCTGAGCGCACTAAATGTCACTCCCAGCTTGGTGGAATCTCTGGGAATTCAGGCTGTTTAAGAGGTGTGCCAGTGGATGCTAAATAGGGATGCAAAATGTTAACAGGGCTATTCAAATTATTTTCTGATGGCTGCAGGAATTGTTTCTGTTTGAAAGGCAGTGCGAGGTACTGACATTTCCCTCACTTTGTCTGGAGCGCACTCCTTGCACACACACACACACAAAAATTAGGAAAATGACCTTTTATGAGGTGGAAGAAAGAAAAAAACGAATGGCGTGATAAATGTCACCCCGTTCCAAAACAAATTAATGAAATTGCACCTACATACCTTGCAACTGAATCTTATTTTCAGGACTCTGAACCAGAACAGAGCTGACAGAATCTAGGTTGTCATAGTTACTGCAGCCGAGAGGACCGGTCCGCGTCTCCGTCACCTGGTGGAAGGGAAGGGAGAAGCACTCGCTGGATTATCCAAAGCAAACTGAGGAGTTCGGAAGATTGTTTCAGAAACTTTCCCTCTATTTCAGACAGAAATACATCTCAGACTTAGTTATGGTGAAATAACTTGATTTAATTGCCAAAAGGATGAGGGCAAATGTTTTACCAGTACCACAAACTGCAGGAAGTGCTATTTCTATCACAGAGAATCCTCACAAACACGACACCATTACAATACTACACAAATACTGCAGTGTATAGTGCTAGAATGTTGTAATGCCACACTGGCAGGCTAAAGACAATTTATTTTTCATGGCCGTGGAAATTACGGTGAGTTTGCTAAATGCAGTTTATAAAAATGAGGACTGTGATTTTCCCCTCTTGAAACTTGTGTTCTCCTCAAAGTTGTGGGAAAAGCTTTGATTTTTCCGGTGGAGAAGATCAGTATTTGGAATTAAAAACCTTTTATGAGTGATATTTATAATGGTGAGAGTGGGGGGATGTTTTTTTCATAAGGGCCTCAGGTAAGTTTAGGCACAAAATTCTGGACATTCTGCCAGTTGTGATCACCAAATCCATGGCCACAGAACCAAAACCCAGCTACATTTATCAAAACAGAACCTCCACAAGAAGAGCTCTGGCTTAACAGCGGAGGTTTATATTTGGGAGAGAGCAGTTATTTAAATCATGGAATCATTAGGGTTGGAAAAGCCCTTTCAGATCTTCAAATACACCACTAACTCACATCCTAAGCACCACATCATGGTTTATTGAACACTTCCAGGAACGGTCCTGGGCAACCTGTGCCAGTGACTGGTCATCCTTTCAGTGAATAAATTTTTCCTAATATCCAATCTAAATGTGCCCTGGTGCAACTTGGTGAGTAAATACATTTAAATAAAAAGAAAAAAAAGTTAGTGATTTATGATGCTTCCTGGAATGTTATATATTAATTCTTAAGTGTCAACAAAGTAATTTAAAAGGCCAATTTATTTTTAAAATGAGAAGGTTCTGGTAGAGTTTCTGAGCAATGAGGCACTGCTGTGGTGCCCAGGGAGGGTGGTCAGCAGAACAGGCAGCCACAGAAAACCCAACCCCTTAGCATGGGTGGATATGCCACGATCTCAGGGTTTTTAATCGGCATTGGGTGCTGTAGAAAATTCATGGATTTGTAGTTCCTTCTCCTTTGCATCAAGACGAGGCGGAGAAGAGAAGGTGAAAGCGGAGTAAAAGCAGTACGAGCAGGCACAGCAGGGAGTTCTGGCCATGGAATATCATCCCAGGCCCACTGACTGTCAAAGTACAACCAATCCCTCTGCCATGAACCTCCCAAACTGTTCTCAGCCACTCTCCCTGAACTTCCTACTTCTCTTCCTTTGACTGTTTCAGAAATTGTGGCCAGATTTACCCTTATTTGGTATCTGCCTCAGTTTTGAATATAACCACTTCTATTTTCTATCACTTCAGATATCATACTCGGCTCTGGATCTCCTGGAGAAAAAGCCTAAATTATAGGGTGAGGGAGCAGATTTCCAAAATACAGACATGCACTGAGCAAGTGACAGCCATGCTACCAGACAACCAATGTGAATTGTAAAGAACAGAAGGCAGAGGGCTATTTGAACAGTCTGATTTGATGGGAATGTGAAGGTTTGCTGATATAAACCCTGATTGTTCATGTGGCTGAGGGTCGCCTGGCTCGCCCACAGCCTGTGGGTGGCTGCAGCTGGGTCGCGGTGTTCTTGAAACCGCTGAGATTTCACATTCTTCTTGCACTTTTGCAAAGAATATATATGGGATTTCCTCTCATTCCAAGCTCCTGGCACCTTTCCATTACTTTGAAGGAGTGTTCCTGAGGGTGGAGCAGGAGGCCCTTCTCAGGGCCACAGCCCACGGAGAGGACACAGAACTGGCCTCCACCAAACCTGCGAGCAGAGCTTGAGCTGCACAAGGAAGTGGGGCCACATCAGGTTGTGCCCTCTCTGCACATATCTGGCAATCTTTAGTATTCATGACAGCACCAGATTTACCACGGTTTTTGCTTAATCATCCTGAGTCAGCGCAAAGACTCTTGCACGGGGTTAAGATTTGGGTTGGACATGGCTGGAAGGACAATTGTGATTTACCTGTGACCCTTCAGCCCTCTGCCAACAAGCAGTTTAAAATTCCATTCTAAAATATTATTTTTTGGAAGCACCTCCAGTCCATAGACAGAATCCTAGTCTCTTTATCCAATAACAAAGAGTGTTACCTAGATCAAATAAGAGGAATAGCCGGAGGACAAAAGAAGACAGGTAAATGTTGTAATGAATTTTGTCCTTACTTTGACATATTACGCTCAGCATTCATCTGTGCAATTCTTTATTTAAAGATCCATTTATTTTAGTGTTGTTTTAGTTTGCATGTTATTATTACGGTTTTCAAGCATTTGTGCATCAGGCAATGCAGCTTCATAAAGTTATATGGAATGTAAAAACTATAAAGCAAATTTAACAATTCCTATCCATTCCTATTACTCTTTTATGCCCCCTGAAATCACAAAATAAGGAAGAGTGGTAAGTAGCTTCATAGTTGTTGTGCCCCTTTTTGTTCATGATTCTTCACTCTAATCTGAATTATGCCAGACATAGGTAGAGACTACCACTGTTCTGAGGGATAGCATTTATAAACACATTGATTCAGAAAAAACTATGCAGAGCAGTTCTGATACGACTTACAGGCAATCAGTGTTGCAGTGAAGTAATAAAAAATTGTTATATTAATAATAATAATAATAATAAACAACAATGCTCTACAAATACGGCAGTAAATAAGGACCTTTTCTAAATGTTAATTTTTCATTCCAGTCTGTATATTTGTATTATTCATTCTTTTACTTTTCCAGGTACCTTCACACCCTCTGTCAGCTGCCTTGCTCTGGTGCTCTTAGCTTCTGCATCGAAAACGCATTGCAAGAGGAAAATCAAAATGAATAGTCTCTCTATTTAAAAAAGAAATGCTAAAGAATATAAAAATCACCCAACCTTCAACTTCTGATGGCTGACAATTCTAGTCAAAGGTCAAAGTCATGCAGTTACATATGCTTTTGTATACTCTATACAAATCCTACTCCACAAAGGCTGTAAATCAGAAAGAAATGTGGGTGATTGATAAATGAAAGCCTCAAATTCCTGTCAAATTTTTGGTTCAAATGAAAGGATTTGATTTTCCTAAATCATACAGTTACAGACTGGTTTGGGTTGGAAGGGACCTTAAGGAATCTCTAGTTCCAACCCCTGCCATGGGGGCACTTCCACTAGACCAAGCTGATCCAAGCTCCATCTGACCCGGTCTTGGACATTTTGGGGTAATTTTGGTGATAACAAAGCTGACTAGAGAAGAAAAAAAAAATTAAAAGGCTATAAATACATTAATTCTGGTTTGATCCAAGCGTTACTGATGTCACTGATGATTTTACATTTTTTGTTTCGGGAACAATAGGAAGGAAATTGGAAAGGCAATGGCACGTCTTTAATTATCTTCCAAGCAGAGAAGTGTGGCTATGTGCAGTCCCAAGATCACAGGTGAAAACTGTTTTGTCAGAAAGGGTGTAAAAAAAAAGACGAACCAAAAAGAGAAGAGGGGAAGGTGATGAAATAGAAATGCAGATTATGCTGAGATGTAGCACGGTCCAGAAGTGACTGACTATGTGCAAAGAGCACCAGAACCACGTTTGCTTTGCACGACCTGCGGCCCACAAAGAACCTTAACTCACGAGGCAAACCACCACAGAACAAAGTCTTTAAATAACCAAAACCCCCTAAGAACCAGCAACAAAACACCTGTGAAATCCTCTGACACGAAGCAGGCAGGATGTTCTCCAGCGCCTTGTTTTCAGAGATTATCACAGAACAGGTTTCCCTGGGCAGCAGAGTTTTCAGTTCCCAGAAATAAACTCTAACATTTGGCATTAATGAGACAAATGCCTACAGTTTTCAGTCAGTTAAATCTCATAACCATGGTGATAATGACCCGATTATAAGTGCACTGAGAACATACCTCCTAGCACTTAAGCGGGGCTGAATTCTTGTGATATCGGTGGGTAGTATTTCCCTGGGAAACAGGCTGCTTTTTTTGTCCATGATAATTAAGCCTATAGAAGACTTTCCCAATAAAAGGGAAATACGTTTCTGCAGAGATTTTGCTCCTGGCGCGTCCCTTTGAGAGCACGTAGCTAATATTCCTAACGAAGTGCCCATGCAGAGGTGGTGTGTGCCTTGCATAAAGGACTGTCCTCTTCAGCAGCGCTCTTTAAAAATGGATTTGGCTTCTGAGGATGAGAACTGAGCCAGCACAAAGGAGGATGAGGCAGTGCTGGTCACTGCAGAACAGGCAGCTGCGCTCACATTCACATAAACCTCTTTAATACTTTAAACATTCAAATAAGGATTTAGAGCAAACTCCTCGTGTCTGCATGAGGGAGGAAGGTCTGTTCTGAGCGGTTGTGCCGACAGAAGATGGGGCAAAAGTGTGGAACAGGGAGAAACCTGAAGGCTTCAGGAATCTCCTGAATAACACGATGGTGGTGCTGGGCTGATGGCTGGGCCTGGTGATCTTCGAGGTCTTTTCCAACAGCAATGGATCTGATTCCATGGCTCTCCTTCCAACCTCACCTCAGGGCTTGTCCTGCAGCCCGTGCTCCCATACCCCGTAATCCCTGCCCGTTCTGCAGTCAGTGCTCATTTCACCTTAAAAAAGACTTGATCAAATAAATAGGCACTAAATGTACTTTCTATTTAGATGTGGATCTCCTGCCAACTCTCTTCTTTCTTCTCCCCAAAGCTTGACAGTTTTTCACAAAAGCACCTTTATTCCAGCACTTCCCTTTGCCACACAACAGTTGCTGCTCCACTGCCCTATTTTTGTCATTGAACATATTAAAAAACTCCCGCTAATGAGTGTGTAATTAAAATAAATCAGATTTTCTGAGTCTTCCAAGCACTGATACTTCTCACGCTATGGGCTAGATGAACATTTCTGAAGGAGGTACAGACAAACCAGAAGCATTCACAATGTCAGGGGTTGGATTCATGTTTTCAATATGATTTTTTTAATTGCCAGGAGTCTAAGACAATACCTCAAAGGCATGCAATGTTTTCAACACATTTTCTAGCAGCAGAGGGCTGATGCTTTAATTTGAAGAGCCCACTAACTCGAGAGACCTGGAAACACTCCCATCATATTTTTCTGTCATCTATAAAATGGAATAGGAACAGTAAACTTGATCTTTCTGCAAAGGAGATAATTGCAAAATTTCCATCAACTTCATTAGAAGGGAAATAGGGACTTCTTTCAAGTTTCTGGGCAAGGAGACAACTTTGAATTTTACTGAATGCAGCACTAAAGCTTCCCAAGAGATCAGTCTAATCCTTCCATTCGCACTTCTTTGTTTCTACACTCCCAGGAATTTACTGCGAAGCAGATTGTTACATTAAAATAACAAGGAAATTGAAATGTATTCTCCTTACATAAAGCATTAAATACCTCGGAAACCAGAATATTTCAGGACCTGGAAATGAACTCACACTATTTGAATTCTGCTCTGTTACATCTGTTAAAAATGCTATGATTTTTTAAGGCTGTTCAGGTTCGTCTGATAGGGAACAATCACCTCTCCGCTCAAGTCCATTCCCCACTGTCTCAGGGAGCAGTGTATTGTCTGCAGGTTCCAGGAGAATCCACGAGAATATTGGAACAAGTCTGGCAGCACTGACGCCTCTGGCACCGCAGCCACAATTTTCCCTTTTCAAGGGCGTTTCAAGTCTGCTGCCTGTCAGGTGCCACGTTCCCGTGCAACCTTCTGGATTGCAACAGGGAAGTTTGCAGGAAATGAGGCTGCTGGAAAACCGGGCAGGGCAGCAGTGCCAGAGCCTTTGTTTCCTGCACTTTCAGAAATCAAAGGTGCATCAGCCTCATACAGAGAATGAGGACAGGCATTATCTGCAGAAGAACAGGTTATCTCTTTTAATTAATCTTGAAGAGGAGATGACAGTGAAGTTCTCTTACAGAGAAGTAATAGAGTTAGCAAAAATGTAATAAAAATGGAGGATTTTGTTTCAGTCTCCATTTAGCTACTTCTGCTTGCCTATATCTTACTTAAATTAACACCAATATTATTTTTTCTCAGCTTTTATTGCCTAAAGAGACAGCTGAGCAACAAACAGTAAATGAAATCTATATATTTGGTTTAAAAGATAAAATTAGAAACTGAGAGAACAGCACAGATACAAATTAAAATAATATTTCACGTTCATAAAAATCTCAAGGTACCTGCAGAAAGCAAAAGCAAAGATGCCTACTTAAGAAAAACCCCATTCCCAACTTTCTATCCTTTTCTGAACATAATTCCATTATTACATAAAGGACAAAAGGCTCCAAAGAAATCTGGGGGCTCATCCTGTACATGTTGAATGTCTTCTTACATTTAACCCAACTGCAAAATCCCATGCAAAGGCTTGCCAAAAATGAGGGAGAGAATTGGAGAGGGAACAGGATTTGTATGTTCATGGAGCAGCTGCAATAGGCAATGCTGAGGCTACTGGGATCTTTCACTGTGTCCCCATCAGTTTCAAGAAGACAGGATGATTTGCCTATTTATAAGACCCACAGATATTATTAGTCCTAATAATACTGCAGTTGAATGGAAAATATATATGTATGGGGGTTTTTTTATGTTGGGAAATTGTGAATCAAAAATATAGTCCTTCCTGAATCAGGATGAAAAATTAAAATGTTCCTTTTCTTTTTGAAGTGTCAGGAAAAAGATCCTCTTTGTAAATATAAAAAATTATATTTGGATAATTGGTGAACATTTTACCTTTAATGTGGTCAGTTTTTAAATTATGTATATATTATTTTGAAGAGAAAAAAAAATTTAAAAACCCCACAAACTTGTGCCAAAGAAAAAACATGACAGGTTAACATTAGGTCCTAAAAACAACATGAAAGGCATTTAAAGTCTTGAAGCTTAAAAATCAAAAGGATAAGGGCAGGTTAATTAAGAACTCAATTTTCCATAGAGACGTTGCCTTTGATTATACACTTCTGTGCAACTCTAAAACTTAGTTGCAATATTCTTTTCGGCAACATCTCTGACAATTGACTAATTTAAGCCTTTTCCAGGTCTTACGTTTCCTGCTCAGAAACTCCTGAATTATTTATGCTGTCCATGGCACTTCAGCCCGGAACGCCCCGCACCTCACTCGCGGTCACGTCTGCAGCAGGACATTTTTCATGTCCATTTTATTTTGCCATCAAACTCCCCCTCCTGGGGTTGTCATCCCGAGCTCTCACAAGGAATCACATTAGTGTCCGTGACATGGGTGTCTGCCTGGCTCACAGAGATGTGTGCAGGGATTTATTTTTAGGTTATATCCTCATTATTTCCCACCCATTTGTGGCCTCTGGTAAATGATTGTAACACATTTGCCCTTTCTGTCTCTTTGGTACGCCCAACCCTCAGTTTACAGTTTTGCTAAACTCTTATTTTTATGCAAGTGGTTTTTAGTGTTTTCACCTACCCACAGACTAGGCAGTTACAACTGATCTATAATTTAATCATTAAATCCCTATCAGTTCTTCAAGCTGAAGGGAATTTACCTTTGCTAAATTTGTGTTAGAGAGGAAAAGCAACTTAATACTGAAGCTTTAAACTTAATTTCATACAGCTGCTTCATTCATATGGAAAGCTCTGGCTGAGAACCCGATGATTCTCAACATTGTTATTTCATGAACTAAACAAGAAGAGATATTTTAATGTACAGAAGACTGCTCTTAGAATTAGGCTCTGAGGGCAACGTTAGCCAGACAGACTGCTGAGCCCAGCTGGAGAATCCTTCACATCATCCTGATTCGTGGGAATAGAAAGACCTATGAAATATCAAGATTGTTAATTAAAACATACATGAAGGTGTCCTACTATGGGTAGGAAAAAATATTTAGAATGTAGAATATAGGATCTTGTCCAAGGGGTTTTATTAATTTCTTTCTGGTCCTGACACAGATGAGACAATGGCAAGGGCAAAGAATGATGTATCATAGGGGCAAGTTCATTTCTTCCATCAAAAACCAGAAAAAGAGAGAGCCAGTGTTCCTACGACCATAAGAATCTAGGAAAGGAGGGAAGTTCCGAAGGAAAAAGAGGAAACCTATGAAAAGAAAGCAGCGCTTATTATCAGGACTGTGGAGCCCTGTGGAACTGAAAGGACTTTGTTCTGCTCAGAACTGAAAGAAGCTCTGGACCACCTGCAGGTTTTGCTTTGTTTCTGTGCAGGCGACCATGTGACGTAGGACATTCCTAGATATCTACGTCTCCAGCTCCTTTCATGGTATGGGAGGTGAAAAACCCTTTGACAAGAGTTGTTTCCTCAATTAAAAATCTTACACGTGTAAATATCTGGATTGAATTCATGTATATGCCACTATATCTTTTCTTTGTGCCCCTTTACTTATCAGAGTGTTTCTCTCACACGTTTGCACAATTATTTCTAAGCCACTACACTGGGTAAAACCTCAGGTCACACACTACAGACTTGCCAGGTTGGGATATTTTCATCAAGGAAGGACAGATCCTCCTCGGTGTAAACCAACACCAAAGTAAGAAAAGCAGACCAACACATTCCATTTTACGCCCGAAGGAACGTGGGCTATTTATTTCTGACAATGGCTCAGTATTCTTGTGAATGTTGTGTTTCAAACAGGGAATTGGAGCAAGAATAAACTCTATGTAAGTGGACTAAATCATGACAGGAAAAATATTTTAATTGTCCTTTTCAAACCATTTTCTCTATTATCGTCAAGGCTTTATCATCACCTAATTTTACACATTAAGGATTTCGTGAAAAGCTGAAGAAAAAACATGGAATGATTTTTCATTTGCCAGACTCTAGATACACTTGGAGAAGATAAAATTAAATTTCCTTGTAAATTTACATATTATTTGGGAGGCTCCCATATCCTCCATTTGGTGTAATTATTTAAAATGTTGGGAAATTATGAACTATTACAACCATGACACAAAAGGGCCTTTTTATTATTTCTTTTCATATTACTTTTAATAAAACTCAAAGGAAGAACACCCAAAGCCCATGAAATGCAGTAACTGTTCCCTGGGAATTAAAGGGTTAAACTGGGTCATCCAGAGAGAGATAAGAAACAACAGTTTGATAAATTGGGAAGATGGTAGGCGAGGCTGACTTGTGGAAGCCCTGATCTCAGTGACTCAGATGTGAATGAGAAGCTCCCTTGATGTCAGTGGTGTTTATTCATTGCACGAGGTCGGAGCCTCACCACGAAAAATGAGAACCACTTTTTATTTTGCTCCCTGGATTCTGCCATAAAGTCTGTAGAACAGTGATGAAACTTCCAACCTTTCAGGCATTAGAGATCTGAAAATATAATGATCACTCTACAGCGCAGAAAGCCTCCTGGATGAATAACGAAACCTTTCTTAAACCCAGCTCTGCTTCAGCATGTAGAGGCGTTATATGCATTATCTTGGAAGACATTAAATTACAGTTTTGCTGTCAGACATGCAAATTCTGCTGAAGCACCGTGAGAAGGTCTACAAGGTAAAAATAACAGTGAAGTGCAGAAGACAGCAATGATATAACTCTCAGTGCCAGTTAGCTGTGAAGGATTCCCACACAAGGGATAATTCTTCACGCTAAACGAATAGATCGAAGGGGCTGATTGCAGATTGAATCACAAACCATAACAACAAAACATGCAAAAATATATTGTAGGCAAAAATTCTCTAGGAAAAACAATATGAACATGGAAAACTTTCCACAGGCTTTTGTTATTCTCTAAGCTGCTTTCTTCTGATGCAGAGTCTCCATTCGTCTGAGATATTCTTCCTAGTCTGACCTCTGTGCTCATACAAGCTGTTGATACGTGCTATCTCCTGTTTCTGAGAGCTCAGAGGCAGGGAAATGTTCTGTGAATTTTATAGGCCTTGCTTGACATTCTCTGACCTGCTGACAAGCAGTAGCTGCCAATTAGAGGGTGGAGGACAGGCAGAGGGCTGAAGTTTCCCAACCCATACACAAGCCAGCCAGAACAAAGATCAAACTGAAATCTGTACAAATCTGAGGGCCTCCAAATTCCTGCTGGAATGCTCTGTCTAACTGCACTGTTCAATATGTTCGCTGTGGAGCTCTCAATACTAAAACCCTTCTCCGTCTTCTGGGTTTATTTACTTCAGTTTCACTTTTTTAGGGCGGGGAAAAAAAAAATAGTATGGAACATTTAAGGAACTGTAGTGTGAATAGTTTATGGGTTGTTGACAACTGTGATGGCAAGCGTTGTGTGAGTGCTGTTAAGGTTTCTCCTTTACATATGCATATTTATAGCCTGCTCAGGGTTTGGCAGTCTTCATCTCCCTGTTTGTTTTTTACTCTTCTCTCTTGACTAAACTCATAACTAATAGAAGAGCCCTTCAATTTGTTTTGCTCTATCATGTCACGTGTTCTCTCCTTTCCTGTTGTTGTTTTGTGGTGTTTGGGGGTTTTTTTTTATTAAGTGAAGAATAGTTACCCAAATTCTTTCCAAAATGCTTATCCAAGCATCTCTATTATGGGCTATTTTATTGTTTCGAAAGCATCTCACACTGTGTTGCCAACGAGCTGGCGATGTTGTAACTCCTTGCACTCATTACTGCTCTGCACACCCTGCTGCAAAGATAACGAGAGTGTGGCTGGATTAGAGGCTGCTAAGACACATCCTTTTATGAGTGTCTCGTGCTGCAGCTGCTGTGGTGGATCGTGGCAGTGATGCTGCTGAGTGAGCATCGAGAGTGATCAGTGAAATGTTACTGCTTCCACTTCCTGCCCTGGGTTTGGAATCACAGCGTCACAAACGGGTTTGGGTTGGAAGGGACCCCAAAGCCCATCCAGTGCCACCCCCTGCCATGGGCAGGGACACCTCCCACTAGCCCAGGCTGCTCCAAGCCCCGTCCAGCCTGGCCTTGGACACTTGCAGGGATCCGGGGGCAGCCACAGCTTCTCTGGGCACCCTGTGCCAGGGCCTCCCCACCCTCACAGGGAGGAATTTCTTCCCAATATCCCAGCTAACCCTGCCCTCCTTCAGTTTAAAGCCATTTCCCCTTCTCCCATCACTACCTGTCCTTGTCAAAAGTTCCTCTCCAGCCTTCTTGAAAGCCCCTTTAGATACTTTAGGATTTCTGCCCCCCTTTTCTCTCACTCTCTGAAATATCGAGGGCCAGATTCTCACAGGAACTGTGCTGTTTTACACCTGCTCGAGAACTGACCTCTGTGTTACCTTTGGAGATTCAGCCCTGGAGATTCAGTTTAATTAAAATTCAACTGTCTAAATGAATTAAAGGTTTTTTTTAATATCATCACCTTAAATTCCTCAATAAGATATGGAAATAGATCCCTAACTTTTCACTTGGTGTATTCTTAAAATTAGTGAACAGTCCACACAGAGCAGTCACAAGACACCTTGCTATACCTATGGTGAATTTAATCCAAAGATCTCCAAGAGTTCCCACACAAAAAAAAGTATGAAACCTCAGGTATTTCATTTTTATAGTGACACAAACACAAATCCTGTGCAGTAGAAGACGGTACAGAGACTTCTTAGCTACCTTTGGGTGATGCCCAAAGTCTAATTGCAGGTCCCAGTCCTTCTGGAAAGATAAAATAATGACCCAAATTTAAATTTAAAATTCCTACCTAGCCATATTAATAGCCAGCTGCGTTTGTGAAGCTCTTAATATTGAGCGAGATTTCTAAAGACACCTGCAGGAGTATTCAATTCTCACAGAGATTTCAGGGGAGAAAAACATTCGAGATCACAACTCCTATATATTTCCTAACTTTTAACTCCCCCTTGGAAAACTGTCAAGCTCTGGTCTTGTATGAAGGCAGTCTGATCTCCAAAGGCAGTGGAGAACTTGGCATTTCATAATGGTCCTGAGCAATACCTGTCCTTGAAAATCTGTCCTGTGGCTTTTCCCTGACGTGCTGAAGTCATGTCACCAAACCTACACCACGGGGAAACCCCACATTTTTTATAAGGATCCGTAATTTCTGGATCTTAGTTTTGTAGATCGTTACAATTAAATTTGCATTTATATTTCATTTCTTCAATGAAATCACTAAAAACCTGCTACCACAGGACTTTCCAAAACAATGTTTCTAACTGTGATTTTACACTTTAAAGCTGTTTCTGGGCAAATTTTTTCCCCAGTCTTCAGTCCTTTACAAGGTTTCTCAGCTGTGCAGCCTTAAATTCTACCCACAAACGGAATGGTTTATAAAGTGAGGGCAAGAAGGGTTCGAGATCTGGATTTCAAAAGCTTCTCAAAAAAGTGTCTGTTTATACAAAACTGTGCAAACTGCTGAGATTTAGACTTTGCCAGAAATCTGACAAAAGCTCAAGGCTTTATGGTATTTCAGCATTTCTACTTCTGAATGCGGCAATTACTTGAATTCACCGAAAAACACATTCAAATAGGAGGTATGAAAGAAAAAAAAAAATTGAACCAAGCAAGCTTTTTCAGACAAAACAAAGAAAACAAACAAAAAAAGGTCCGTATTTCAGCCTGAGTCTTGAGTGAGAAACTAATTTCATTACACTTAAGTTTCCTCTCTAACAGCCCACCATGAGTCATTCACGGGTTAATTATAGATAATTAGATATAGTTACCATCACAATAGAGCCCTGCTCTTTGTAATCTAAACTTCTCAGATAAAAGAAAATGCTTAAATCTCTCATAGCAAAGAAAAAAAAAGTGGTTTGGGGAAAGTAAAAAGCAAATTGCACAATAAAATTTAATTGGAATTACAGGGCGCATTCTCAGGAATGTTTATTCTTTCTCACTCAGATGGAATAAATGGGCTGTAAATAGCTGTAAATAGCTGGTGGAAAATTCAATTTATGCATCTGTTCTTCTGTTGCCTCCTGTTCCTTTGTTGCACTGTGGCTGTCCCAGAACTGCTTGGACTCTACAATAACACCTCTTCTGTATTCACCTGGCCCAGCTCCTGCAAAAGGAGGCTTATTCTGGGATGGAAGATGATTTCCTCCAAGAGGCAACTATGGAACAGCCTCACTTCATTAATGGCAAAGCTATACCATAACCGTGTTTATCATTTTGCAGAATGCGGTGTGACTATTCAGTAATATTTAATTTACCACGCCACCAAGGTGGTTTTTGTGTGCTCCTGCACGATTGTTTGGACTTTTTGCAGCAGTTTGTTAGGGACAGTGAGGGAATTACAGCTTGTGGCAAACTGGAGTCGTGGTCATCTGAGAGGAGCATTGCTCATGAACGGGGAAAGGGAAAATCTGCTGCCTTTATCTGTATTCTGCTCCCACAGCCGGGCAGGGTTTTGTTAGATCAGAGCAGAGCACACCCCATCATCCTAATAGGTTGTTAATAAGGAGAACCAACAGCCATCCGTGCAGCTGAAGAGAGATTTTCCTAGGAAAAACGCCTCCAAAATGAGCATGCCAAGGAAGTAATGTTGGACGTGTAATATTTCAAACACAACAGGCTGTGTGTTCATGTAAATGTTATGCAAATGAGACACAGCCCTCAGGCACCTGGTGAGGTTCCAGTGAGGCCCTGGAGGCTCCAGACTGTTGATTTAGCATATGAGCCTTCGCATTTGCACTAAAATGCATGTGTTAAAATCATATTGAAAGGATGTATGTATCAGGGACTTTGAAATAAATTAAATATTGATACAAGCTATGGGCTCTTCCCATTGATATTTTGATTTCCGGTCAGAAAATGCTGCCACGGGATGATGTTACCTCTTTTAATGTGGAATAAACAGTGTATTGTCTGCATGATTAATGCATAGCCCCCATCAGCAGCAGCCTCAATGCTACTTTTAAGGATAATTATGTCACAGGTAATAGGAGAAACAAAAAATGACAAGAAAGGACACGGAATTAATGCAGTAATTTGTTTAGAAGATATATGACCTGTTTATAAAAATTATCCTTTTTTTTGAGGAGATAATCTGCAAATTTTTTTTCCATAGAAATAGAGAAAAAAAGAGGTGTGAGAGTGAGGTAGTCTAACTTGAAAAGGGATGCTTATACCGATTTGGGGGAAAAAAGAAGGAACACATATTGGCTTTGTTTGTGGGGGGCTGTGTGATTTTGAAGGAAAGAAATTGTATTTGTAATTTCTATTCTCAAATAATATTTTAGAGGTGTCCCAGCCATCAAGATAGCCCTCTCTGAACACTTCAATCAGAAAATATGTTGGTGTGCAAGCAGTTGTGCTATTTTTCCCTAACTCCTGCTGCAGTTTCAGATTGCCCATCGACACAGGAAATGTGACGAACAACGAGTCAAATAGCAAAGCAAATTATTCCTGTTCATTCTGAAGTCCCAGACTCCAGGAACTGGAGTGGCAGATTTCATTCGTGCACCGGAGTGCTCTGATTTAACTGCAAATGTCGGGGCTTTTGATCTGCGTTTGGAGTCTTTTCTGTTCCATATGATATCTCGGTTTGGTTGGCGTATTCAGATGTGCATTCCCAACATGGTAGTTGTGTTCCTCCTAGTAGGAGCATGAGTTATGTGAAACATTTTTGATACTCTCAGCTCTCTCTTCCTAAAATATAAACAACTCTGTTAATACGGTAGAGTCTAGAATACTGCATATGAAAAAGCCATCCAAAGTTAATAAAAAATGATAGTATCAAATACTATCAAGGTCCTGAACATGATTTTTTTTGTTGTTGCTAACTAGTCAACAATCAAAAAATGATTCTGGATCACTGGGAAAACTTCTAATATTACTTTGGAATTTTAGGGATTTCTCAACCTGCAATACCTTTATCTTAGGTTTCTTTGATGCTGGTCAAAAGAGAGTAATGCCAAGCTGCGAGACCTTTTCTTGGGCTGCTTTGGCAAATCCCTCATGCAGGGGAAGGCTTTGAGCAGAGCTGCAGCGACCAAGCCAGACACGGGAGGTGCTGGTGTTGGAAATTATACAACTTTTAAAATTTTTAACTAACTTTGATCAGGGGTTTGTTCATCTTTGCCCAGGGAAAAGGAATGAAAGTTTCTTTTCAAAAGACTCCATTTCCTGGGTGAGGCCTGCCGAGCTTAACATCTACAGACTGGGAGTAGCACAGAAGATGGAAGATGGAAGAATTGTATAATTTGGGACTAATGAACATTGAGCCAATGAATTTCTCTGGGTTTTGTCTGTATAAGTACGTGAAAAATCTAGTAAAGAACCATGTGTGATCGAATGATTTTTCCCATGCAAACTGAGCAACGTGTGGATGAAATTATTTCTGTTG
Organism: Eulacestoma nigropectus; assembly: GCA_013397775.1. Taxonomy (NCBI): domain Eukaryota; kingdom Metazoa; phylum Chordata; class Aves; order Passeriformes; genus Eulacestoma; species Eulacestoma nigropectus. The sequence continues at coordinate 51,152 of VZTE01001508.1, forward strand.
CACATCCTGGCCAGAACAACATCGTGTCCAGAACAAAATAGTGCCTCAATTCCCCAACACTGAAAGTGATGTGGAGGAGTTTTTGGTTTTTTCCCTCAGTTTTGGTGACACTGGGACTTAAAATGCTGCTCATTGTCTATGATGTAACAAGCACTGGGATCACTCCTGCCTGCAGCCCCACAGGAGGGGAGGGTCTGATGGTCGCCCTGGTCCCCAGGTCCTTCAGGGCATCACTTCTCCCAAATCAGCCCTCAGGCTGGGACACAGAGATCTGGTTCAGCAGCTGTATGGAAAGAAGTTTAACTCGGATGTCAGTATAGATGTTTTAATGAATAATCTTCAAATGTGCTACTTACACCCTGGATCTAAAACTTTACTTGATGGTTTTCCAATTTAAAAACAGCAGTCTTCCAAAAACCTGTGCATATAAAACAAAAAAAAACCGCCTTCCTTGGCTGTTTTTGTGCTCCTGCTTTTCAACAGAAACAGGTTTTTTGTTCAATTAAGTGTTCTGACAGTGGAAATTTGTCATGCAAATGTTCCCAGCCTCTCAGTGAAAGCGATGGAAGAAGCCAGAGTTTCATTTATCAGCATCTGATGTGAGAACCATTTCCTGGAGGCTCCTGCCGTCAATTAACCAAATCAGATTTGCTGGTGGACTAACACTTGGTTTGCATCCACCTCAGCAGGGGGCTGGAGAAAAATCTTTCATTTTTACTGTTTGTAGAAATCTTTGGACATGCAGAAGGTTCGTTCTATAAATTGTGGGTGAGTAGGGTTGAATTTTGCCTTGCAACACAAATTTTCTTAAAAATATTTCAGCGACTAGAAAGGGCAAATTTCTTTCAGGCAGTGTTTTGTCTCTGCATTTCTATGTTCTGTCACTTGAGTTACCACAGATTGCAGCCATCAATTATCTTCACACAGAAGGAATTTTTGCATGTGGAAGGAGCCTGCTTTTAAAGGTTGCTGTACATCTGCATGGTAAACAATCAGGTTGTGAAGGTAAGTCAGATCAGAGGGATAGGTGACACCATGGTCTGCAGCAAGAATCATGGAATTGATTGAACCATTAAAGTTGAAAAGACCTCCAAGAACATCAGCCTTCAAATCACTCTGTCAACTAACCCATACCTCATCCACTCACTTCTTGAACACCTCCAAGGATGGGGACTCCACCACCTCCCTGGCGAGCCCCTTCCAGTGCCTCACCACTCTTTACCTGAAGAAAATTTTCCTAAAATCAATCCTGAACCTTTCCTGGAACAACCTGAGGCCATTTCCCCTTGTCTATCACCAGCTGCCTGGGAGAAGAATCCAATCCCACCTCGCCACAACCTCCCAATCCAGTCCTTCCTCCAAGACCGGGTGATGAGATGGGCAGCCTCAACCAAACCCTGGGTTTGTTCTGCTGTGCTCTCAGCTGTGCTGCCTGAAGAGCCAAACACCATCTGGCACCAGCAGGTGACCAGCCCTGAGCTGGGCTGAGCTACCACGCCACCATTCCGGGATGGATGGGACTGTGGGAATATCCTCAGACCAGCAGACAAACTGAACACGTGCTATGAGCCACAAATCCTGGTTGGATTCTTCGCCCAGTAAAGGCACTGCCAAGGACGTAAATTTATATTTACTTGAGAAACAGCTAAGGCAGTTGGGAATTGCATCTGGTTTCAGGTGTCTTTAGCAAAGATCTTGGTAACCAGTGGAAAGATCCAATGAGCAGAAAGGATCCTAAATCACATCTTAAATTAAGAGCTTCATAATTACTGCACATTCAACTGCAAGGTACAATTTTATTTCAATGCTGGAAATGAAGTGGGAGAGGAGATTTCAAATGAGTAACACAAGACTAGAGATCTCCTCAGGAGGACAGCTGTTGCTTTACGTCCTACCTGGGGCACTGATCTTGGCCAAGCCCCCTCCAGTGCTGAGAATGACCTGCAGCAGTCAGCACAGAGGGTGCTTTGACTGACAAACTGTGCTAAAACTAGTTCCTAACAGAAAATAATACGTCTCTGTAAAACTGTAGAGGCAAGAGCTCCGAACTGTTCCAAAGGTCATTTAAATACAAAAAAAAAAAAAAAAAAACAGGCACAGAAGTACAATAACTATATAAAAAGAAGAAGAAGAAAAAGAAAGAAGTATGAGAAATATAAATCTGTCTATAAATGGAGTTACTGATCACACATGTACATGAGGTTGTCTCAATGACCAAACACTTCTGTGTCAGTAAAATTACGTACCATTCATCACTAATATCTCCAGTACATCTTTAGACCCTCTTCCCAACTAGCATCTTCATTATAAATTGAATGCTTCGACTCAGGTATAAGAGAGAATAAAACCGATTATTTTGCCAGCAATTACTAATCGAACCACGTTTCCCCTGAGGAGCAGCTGGTGGCGCTGGGACCTCCCCTGGAGGTGTGTCCCGGAGCTGTCCCTACCTTGATGGCGGTGGAGGCGATCTGGATGTGGTGCAGCCGGCGCAGGGTGCTCTCCCGGTCGATGAAGTAGGAGGCTGCCAGCTGGTGCAGGGTCTCCAGCGTCACCGCAGAGCTGTTGGTGCTGGGGTCGCTCCCTTCCGACCTCTTGCTCAGCTTCCGTTTGTCCACAAAAATCGTGAGTGACTCCTCTCCTGAGCAGGGAGACAGAAGCCCCAGCAGGCATCAGCAATGTCCGACAGCACAGAGAGGTTTTGTAGACGTTCAACTTGAAGCACAGACAAATTAATATACTTATTTCCAAGGTCACTTAGTACCTTCATGCTACAGTGTTCAAGGTTAGCATGAAAGAAAACGAAACCAGTGTATTACTTGAGAGGTTTGTTTGTTTCCTTCTCTTATAACACCTATCATAGCTGATTTCAGAAGGAAGGTGCCCTGTTCCACCTTGTTATGAGCAACCATGTGCTTTCTAATCAATTCAGCAGTGCCTGGAATCTGATAGAACAGTTGCCTTAAACCAAATTTCTACAACTGAAAAGTGTGGGGGTTTCAGAAAGTTGGTGGTTTTCCCAAAGAAAATAGAAGCTCCGGCATCTTGTGTTGTGGATTTCTCACTTCCTGTCTCTTTATAGAGACATGGATAAATACTGTTGAATCCAGAAACTTTAATTTCTGTAAGATTATTGAAAACCAAAAATCTGACTTGCTTAACTGAGTTCTTAGGAACATTTTCAGAACAGACCTACTGATACTGTTAAATTTTCTACCTTTATTGTCTAGTTCATGGATATATTTTCCTGTGTTTCAGGCTAAGCAAGAATTCATTCACTTAGCAAAGTGTTTAGGCAAAACTCTTTACATCATAAAACAAATTGGAAAAGTAATTTCTGGACCCAGTATTTTCTTCTGTGCAATTTATGTCCAAAATAACTACAAGAGCACTTTCCTCACTCTCTGAGCCTGTGTTTGGTAACCTGCATTCTTCAGTGTTTGGCTCAACAATGGGTTAATAGTGTCATTACACCTGGATTTTAGGTGCTGAACAACTCCGCTGAGTGCCTTTTCCTAGTCCCTGGAAAGGAAGTTACACTGCTAAGGTCTGACTTGCCACTTGTGCTACTTTCACTGCTCACCCATCTGCTGCAGTGGCACTGTGCCCGTGCAGAGGATGGGATGCCAGCTTCAGATGGGCTTATGTGCCAAGAAGTACTAACTGTAGAAGGATAAAATCTAGGATGGAAACATGACATCATCTTTAAAGGGAGCTAATCTTGGTGGTGAGCAATGCTGAGCGAGGAACGTGCGCCTCCGTGCAGGAGACCACATCTGTTGGCAAATTTTGACTCGCAGAATTTGCCTTTGGTTAACGTGAGCACACTCCTTTTTCCCCAATGCACATTGTGTGTTTCCCACTCTCTCAGAAATTCAGAAGGCAGTCAAGCCCTTCAGACCTCACACAGGCAAAACTGGCATTACACAGGAGCTTTTTTATCTAATTAGACCTATAGGGCTTGTCCAGTATGCTCCTTTTGTGCTGGAAGGGACAGGTGGCTGCTCCAGCTGGAGCTTACCTCAGTTTCCACCACTACAGTCGCGCTTCTCCTCCTACAGTTTCCTAATGGGTCATTATTTTGTGCATGAAGTCATCAACACGGGGATTAATTGCCTGAAGCTCCAAAGAACCAGGAATTAACGCAGCCTCCATAAGTACCAGGATTTCCCCACCCAGTCATTTCATCTTTCTGCTGTAATAAGTAGACAAAGGTTCACAACTGCCATGAGGAGGGAACTGGGAAAGCACAGCAAACTCTAATGACCTGTCCTCTGAGAGAAATCTGCCATCAGGACCTCCTCTAGGTTCCAGCTTTGCTGGCATTCAGCTGTGCCCATGCAATAAAACCTGACTTGTCACAACCTGCCATGCGACTCCAGCCAGGATGAAAGATGTTTCTGGGATGGAAAGCAATGGAGTGGGCTGAGATTTGAGCCAGGGGCCGTGGGCTTTGTGCAGCTGTTTGTGGAGCTGCAAAGACGTGGTTTATAACAGATACTAGGAAGAAATTCCTCCCTGTGAGGGTGGAGACGCCCTGGCACAGGGTGCCCAGAGAAGCTGTGGCTGCCCCTGGATCCCTGGAAGTGTCCGAGGCCAGGCTGGATGGGGCTTGGAGCAACCCAGTCCAAGGATTGGCCTTCCAGCCCAGACCATTCCATGGTTCTGTGGTATCAGAGAAGACAATATCAGAACTCAGAGGGTGAATATTGTTCCAGCAACCAGTCCAGGCTGCACAAATTAGGTGCAAAACTTCACTAGGAGCTTTGTCTCCATGTTTTCCCCTTTTCCAGAGGTCTCAGCTAGTTTATTTAGATTAAAGTGGCTTTTGCAAGGTCAACCACCTTTCCACTGAAAAGATAATGAATTGTAAGGGCAAAGAAAACAAGGACTTAAAGCTGCAGAAAATCTCTGGAAAAGATTAAAAAAATTTTTTTTTTAGGTTCTTCGTGTTTCATTATCACAGAATCACAGATTCATAGACTGGTTTGGGGTCGAAGGGACCTTTAAAGATCATCCAGTTCTATCCATGCCATGGGCAGGGAGAACTTCCACTATCCCAGGTTGTTCCAATCCCTGTCCAGCCTGGCACTGGACACTCCCAGGGATCCAGGGGCAGCCACAGGTCCTCTGGGCACCCTTTGCCAGGGCCTCCCCACCCTCACAGGGAGCTGAGGGTGATGTTGAGATCTTCCTAACATCTAATCTATGTTTCTTCTCTTTTAATTCAAAACCCTTCTCCCTTGCCCTATCACTATCTGCCCACATAAAAAGTCACTCTTCCTCTTTTTTATAAGCCCCTTTAAGTTCTGGAATGTCACAATAAGGTCTCCCTGGAGCCTTCTCTTGTCCAGGTTGAGCAACCCCAGCTCTCCCAGCCTGTCTCCGTAAGAAACCTTCTCCAGCCCACAGAGCACCCACAGCACCTTGTTCTCATGTTAACGCTTTTGACTGATTTGTGGTAGTCATTAGTAGAGATGGTGGGGCTCCTTCTACTTCAACAGAATTCTGCTAAGTTTTATTATTAAAACAGAGTTTGTTGAGCTTTGTTCACATCACAAAAAAATCTCGGGCATTTTCCCATTCCCTGCTGTGCAGGAGCAGACAGCAGAACTGCACTACAAACTCCCATTTCAAAAACAAACAAACAAACCTGGAAAAAGGACAGGGTTGTGTGTTGTGCTGTTTTACTTTGATGAGAACATCTCAGGAAAAGAACCCTGCACAGAGTTTTTCATCTGTCAGAGATGACTGAGCTCTTGCTAGAAAAAGTGGATTCCCCCATGCGCTGGTGCTTAGGCACCCGTGTCCCTGCAGGACTTTGGCAACCAGAACTCCAGGGTTTGGGAAGTAACACCATCGACCCTGATTTGGGGAAGACAATTTGAGTTTTAAGCTCATTTGGAGAAAATAAAACCCAGGCCGAAAGAGACTCTTTTGCCACATTGAAAACATGGACGAATCTTGTTTTTCCCTGGTTACTGTCTGCCACCATAAAACAGGCTGAGAAGACATCTGAGCATCAGCTGAAAACAAGTGTGATTTAGAAAACTATTCAAGGTTATGAATTTTAAGAATTGAAAAGAAGTAATGACAGTGAACACTTAGAAAACGTGATTATTCAGCATCAAATCCTCCCAGCTGTGCTTTTCACAAGCTCTGAAAGCAGCAGTCGCTCTCCTTCCCCAAAATTCAAGAGACAGTCAGCTTCACTTTCTCAGGTTTAAAGGAAATAGCATGAAAACACCCAGTTCTGCTCACAAAACACTGCCTCGTAGCCCAATGGGTGCTTCAAGGAACCAGCAGAGTGACTCCAGGGATGTTTTATTGCCACGTGGAAGCTGTCACTGACAGAGTCACTGCAGGGGCAGGGGACTGACGTTCACACCCTCCACTGACCTTGGCACAGTACCCAGCAATGTCCCCACCAGCCCTGGAATATACAAGCTCATAACTTATCTGCAATTTTTAATTCTTCTTAGGTTTATAGGAACATATTGTCCGCGATTTGTATTTATGAGTTAAACTAGCTCCCGAGTTAAGAAACACACGCTGTTTAAAAAAAAAAAAAAAA
>VZTE01001508.1:57786-135266 GCA_013397775.1 Eulacestoma nigropectus
AAAAAAAAAGAAATAAAATAGGTATATAGAAATTTACCCAGACATACAACCCACCTGTGGCCATTTAGATGTAAGACTCTTAAGTGACAGCTTGTAAGCGGCATTCAGAAATTAGAAATTAATTTTGTGTTCATCTTAAGAAGATATTCAGGACTTATTTAAATTAAAAATGCAAATCTCCATCAACATGGTGGAATTGGAATAATGCTGTAACAACTGTAACTAAATATAACCATCTATTGAAGGGGTAAATATATTTTGTTATACATAACAATACACATTCATATGATTGAAATACTTGGTGCTATTTTCTGCCTCAATTATTGAGAGATTGTTTGCCTGTACCCACATCTTTGGAATAATGAAAGGATTATAGGCCTTGGTGTTTCGTATTTTCATCTGTAGACTGGGAGGTGGTAGGAAAAGGCAGTGATCCAAGCAGTTCCCATCACTTCAGGTCAGAAAGAGAGGAAACAGGAATAAAAGGACAGCGCTCAAAGCTGAGCATAACCCACAGATACCTACTCAGAGCTCTCTCTTCGTACATATAAATGTATCTTTTATCGGGCTAAAGGTCTTTGGCCTGTGAACTCCTCAAAGGTTTCTGATTAAATAAAATACCTTAGCCACTACCTAAATAACTACACCTAAATAAATACACCAGCTACTACTAGCTAGTGGAAAATCTATTCCTGTCTGGATCACCAAAGGTGCCATTAGGGTTTTATCAGGCCAATTTCCCAAACTTAAGCAGATGCCGATGGAAATGCACAGGCTCAAAAACGATATAAATTAATGTCAGGCCAGATGTGGTATCATTTCCATGGTTCGAGTGAATAACAGGGCACGTTAATTCTGTACAGACCATCTGTTTAAGGAATTAAATTTTTTCTTCATTAAGTAGACGGGAGAGGAAAGAAAGTGAATATATTTTGTGCTTTTTTTTCCTCCTCTTACCTTCCATAATCTTAAATGCTGGGGAATTTACATACCCAGAGGAGGGATGTGACTGATGCAAAATTTTCGAGTTTCTTTCTCACATCAGTCATTTGAGACTGTCCTCTCCTTCCCTTATTTGCCAGTAGTTGGTATCTTACCTTGAGAGAGTGTTATAGAAAGCAAAGGTCGTATCAGCAGTTAGTGTAAGTGCTAATAAATCCTTGGGAATTCATTGAGATTCACTGTTTTCCACCACCCGACGATTTCCCCCATCTCTGCAGGCAGAATAACGCGCAGCTCCGGGGGAATAGTAATGAGGGACAGCAAAGCTGGCCCTCGTGGAACAGTAAAGGTGTAACCACCACACTTGCAGGGCTGTAATCAGCAGAGAGAGGCTGGAGTCAAGCTGATCTGCCCACACCTGTTAAGACCGTCTGTATTAAAGACAAAACTACCTCTTTTCCTTCCGATTCACAGAGCCTTCAACAACATCAAGGGCTGTTTCCTGAGCAAGAGAGATGACTGGATTGATGGCCTGGTAGTGAACACCTTGAGCAAAGATGACTGACAGTACCAGTAAAAATAAATCGGCAGGGAACACTTCAGATGACCACTTAGCCAGCTGCCTAACGAGGCTCTCATTTCATAAGAAGCTTTGGCGTTGTTCTGCAAATTGGTTTATTCAGAGCAGTTTCCAGGTGCAAGGAGGGCTTGCTTGCAAAGCCCACTATCCTCGCCTTGCAAAGCACCCAGATCAGCCTCACTTCACCCAAATGCCGGGAACAAGAGCCTATCATCTCGTTGTGGTGTGCTAATTGTCCTCGTCACCAACTCCACTGCTTTGCTAAATGGCCTTTGCTCTAGGAACAGCGTTGAAGTGAATGTCTTTAAGCGGGAGGGATTTGGGTTTACGCTGATCCCACAGTGGTACCCCCGGCTTGCCAGCACCCTCCAGCTCTGCAGCTCACTGCTGCGCCCTGTTTTCTGCAGGCCATTAACGTGGAGTTCCAGCAAACTGGGCCATCGCTGCATGGTACTCTGTGCAGGCAAAAGAGGAAAGCATAAATGCAAAACCAAAGGAGGGGAGGTAACACTGACCGCTCGATCTGCTGGGTCACACAGGGTCCTTCCACCGTGCAGCTTGGAGCTGCTCATTATGGACTTTGGGCTTATGTCACAAGGAGATAAAATTTCCGTAAGAAATAAAAGCAGTGAGAAATGTCACTTTCCACATTATCTTGTGGCAGCAAGAAATATAGAACTTTTTTCCCTGGGTTCTCATTTCTGAACGCCCTTGAGGAGTGTATTTCTGTGTTTGTGAATAAAAACTGGGGAATGTATCACAAACAACCATGTGCAAGAGTTCCCTTTATGCTCAAAAAGGGATCTTTATGGAAACCAAATGGTCGCAGAGGCACACAAATCTTATCACAGCATCGTTCATTTGCCAAGTTTTCCTTTCTGTCCATGAATACAGATGATTGGGGATTCATTAAATGAAAGTACTGTGCACACTCCGTTTGGTCTTCTGCTTTTAACGAGCTGCATAAGTGACAAGCTTTCACAATAAAACAACTTGTAATTAAAGGGAAAGTACTAATACATTATTAAAATAATAAAAAAAAATCTAATTACATGTTAATAAAGTGTGGACAAGCATCTGTGGGAATCCCCATTCAATCCAGCCCAAAAATGAGAACTAACACATCCAGGAAAGTACGGGTTTATTAGCTACCTCATCAAAGCTTTCTTAGAAATTACTAATTCCCTGTAATTATTGTAATTGAGCCAATTTTCCAAAGTATTCAGCACCCATCCCGTGATAATGGAAGGCAGCAGGTGTGCCTCAAATCATGCCTAAAAATTGAGACTAGGGACCTAAATCAAGCCCCAAGTTAATACAAAAACTCCCTTTGACTTCATTAAGCAGTGACAGAGCCCAGAAGACAACACTGTCTCCCTCTGAGTGAAAATTTGGGCAAGGCTGTGGCAGCTACTGCGTTTTAGAGCCTTTGTGAGGAGAGAAAAGGGTACCCAACCTCAGCCTCCCCGCAGCAGATCCTGCGGCTTTGGGGAGAATATTGGACGTCTAAGCCAGAATTTTCAAATGTCTTCGTGGGAAATACCATTAAGTCTTAGTTTTACTTAGGTCCAGACCTCCTGAAAGGTGCCAGCTCTGTGGCGCTTTCGTGATCAGTGTGATACTGCTGCTTGGAATGTAAAGATCCAATTTCACCTCCACAATGAATTTCATCACATGGCCGAGGAGGTACTGCTACTTACATGAGTTAATAATTAGCAGGTAGGTAGCAATGCTGAAAAATAATTTTTACCACTGGATAATCCTTGAAGTAGGACACAAAGCTGCAGCCAAAGCTTTAATTATTATGCTTTATATTTTAAGAAAACTTTTCTTTCTCTTCAGGATTTAGGTTTTTTTCTATTCAAATGTGCCATGTGTTCTGTACTCAAGAAATCAGTCATTTATAAATAGTGTATATTTGCATGCAAAAATATTCAAAGTAATTAAAAGAAATTCAGGGATTTTTGTTACAAATTGCTGGTCAACACACGTAAGTTCTTCTTAAAATTCTAATGGTAATGCCGTAGAGGTACTAGTTCCCAAAATAATGATAGGAATTAGCTCTTTATTTTTTAAAATAACTACAGCAAGACAGAAATTCCTCTTGTCTCTCAGATGGTCTCCGTCAAAAGGAAGCCTCTGTGAGCCATTTGGGTTGTTACAGATCTCAGCCATCAGCCAAGAGAGACTAGGAAGGCTCTCATTTCCTTTACAAATGGTTAGGATTCAGTTATGAAATGTATTAAAGAAAACCATTCCTCAGGTGAATAAAGGATTTCGACAAGCCTGTCCTGCTGGAAGGACACTCAATCACCAGAATTGTCTTTAATATTATCACCCACGATGGGATAGGGCTGCATTTCTAAAATGTCAGTTCATTTTGTAATGCCTGGATGGGTAATCACAGGTACTAATTATCTTTCATTCGGAACAATTTATGCCCTCCTTTGAACATTAGGCCTCTTCACTGGATTTCTTCAATCCATCTGGTGACTGGATCCCAATTATCCATGGGGCTACCCTTTCCAGATAAGTCTGTGGGGACTGAAAGATGCAGATTCCATTAAGTTAATGGGAATCATATGGCAAAGCCTCATCATCCCATTTTGAAAATGCAGTCCCACTGGTTAAGTGAAGACTAATTCTAAAAAGGGCAGAGTGACAATATAGGGATTTTCCAATGGACAAAGTAGTTTAAAAGTCTCATAAATTAAAAGATTTGTTACTGGCTTTCTGGCTCCATTTCTACGGGACTGCAACGGACCCAGATACTTCTGTAACCTGGTATTACCTAAATTGTTGCAGAAAATAAATGTCACTCTCCTTAATGACCTCAGTGCAGAGAAAGATCCCCAAAAGACCAGGAGCAGCACAGTAGGAGCTCAAGTAGAGCACCTCAATCTTAGCAACAGGATGTCTTCTATTCTTGTGAACAAAAATGTATACACAGCACCGATGAAGGGAAGAAGGAGTCACCAGGCTTGCAGACAAAACCTGACTGGCAGAAAGAGTCGCCCATCCCAGTGGTTTGGAGGAGGATCAGCTCTACAGAGAAACAGTTGTGATCAACACTTCTCGTCTACTCACACCAAGCTCATCCCCAGTATTTCCAAGAATTCACCCTACCTCCCAGGGTAGCTGAGAGCAGGAAATGTGTCCCATATTTCTTGATCAGGTTTTCCGTGATCTGTTGAAGGGTCGGGCGCCGTCCCAGCAGCCTTATGTTACGGAAGAATTCGGGGGCGAGCGGCAGTGGGGAGCCAAGGAAATTCCTTCTTTCCACAGCGAGATTGTTTACTTTCCAGCGGCCAAACTCTCTGTGAAAACAAAACAGTTCTCATTCAGAAATGTGTCATTCAGACAAATGTCCTTCATTTGCAAACGACTCTGCTCTGCTGAGTAGCTGGGGGCGACTCGCTGGGAATTACAACAGGCCTTGACAGTGATGCTCTGTCATGTGTTATAGACAGGACAAGCAACGGGGGTTATTTGTTAGGAGTGTAGACAGTACTCCATAATAAAATAATTGTAGGGAAAGAAATAAATAAAAACTAAGCCACTTAGATTGCTGCTGCTCCTGTTGGTTTCGTGTGGCCTCTGATGTGAACATTGCTCTAAAACAACCAGATTTGGTAGAAAACTAAAAGAAAGCATTGATTTCTCCAAATTTGGACCAAACACAACAAATATTTTTGTTAGAAGGAGGGAAATTTTAAAATTGTAAGAGGAAAGAGTCCATGTTCTTTGCCTTTTGATCTTAAGTCACTTGAGTACAGAACTGGATAAACTGAATAACTTGGAGAAACACTGTCACACCACATTTGACCTTACTGTGATAATTCCAGTTTTCTATACTTTTGGCCTCCATTCTGAGAAAATACACAGACAGAAAGACTGATTCCTAAAAAGTGATGACTTTTCAATTTTAGGAGGGATACAAGTGAATTCAAAGACTTGTCCCCTTCCCCTCTCCAAAATAAATCAATGACAGCAGGGAAAACAAACAAGCTCATTGCAAAGCAATAAACACATCTTTTATTCATTTACTTGCCAATTAAGATACCAGATAGATCTATTAGTGAGAAGGACTCATTGTCCTCAAAACCTAGACAAGACAGACAGCCTTGGCAGTAACTTGGCTTTTCCCAGATACAGCAATTGCTGTTTTGGTTACAGACTTGGGGAATTAAGTGCAAGCAACCTGAGGACTCTGCTTCAGCCACCACTTTGTTGAGCCTTTTGTACAGCCCCATCAGTTAGGATTCCTCTTAGACAAGACTGAAGAAAGGCAAAGAGCTCAGCGAGCTTGCAAGATCCTCCTGAAGGTCCCATGTAAACAGAGAGCAACATTCACGTACAAAATTAACACAGGAGCCGAAATCAAAGATGCAGCAAAAAAAAGAATATTTGGGAGATGCCCAAAACAAAGCGTTGCCAGCGGCTGGATGTCCAGGGCTGTGTAACACATACTCAACGCTAGGATTTTTTTAATACTTTTAAGCCCACAGTTATTGGTAGAACCCAGATAAATACGTTTTCATACAGCCCTTCTGGTTTCCAGCATCCTCCTCTTTCTCTCCCGGATCCAAACTGCCTTTCCTCTCAGACGCGTTCTGGCAGACGCCATTTATTAATCAAAAACAAACGTAAAGAATGACGGTCGGAAGAGATTTCTGTAACTTCCCTGAAATTTAATGCAATTTACCAGCCAAGGGCATGAGGTCAAACAGATCCCCATAGTTCTTAAAGACTCTACACATCACCAGTGTGCCTAAATTAGTGTTTGGGAATTGCTTTCTTATAGGGGATTTTCCAACTCGGTTGTCAGGTTTTAAAGTTTTCCCTCACAACTTTCCTTTCCTTTTAGGAAACTATAAAACCAATGACTTCTATTTGCAGCTTTAATGGAACTACTGTATATGAGTAGAGAGAAATGAAAAAAGGACACACAAATATTTTTTGCCTGTAAAGTGAAAAAATCCTCGTTTTGTGTATTGATCACATCAATGCAGACAGTAAACGGTGAATTACCCTGCACTGTGAATGTAATTTTCAAGTGAAAAACAAATGAACCACCACAAAAAAAAATCAATTACAAAAAAGCTTCCATTTTTTTGTTGTTTAAATTCTCTGCTTTCTGGTCATATTTTTCATTTGAATACATCAAAAAATATTGGCTAACTGTAGTTCCTTGAACAGAGCGGCAAGACAGACTCACTTTGACACCAAGAAAACGCTACAAGTTTTATGATGTAAAATATTCATTTTATACCTTGAGGAAACCTTTTGTTCTAAGCTCGCCATCTGAGCTGAGGTTCAAACACAATATTGACAGAAAAGACACAATTCTTCATTCTCAGTATTTAAGGACAGAGAAGACCACCCTAATCCCCTCAACCTGCTCTGTTTTTACTGCAGTCAGAGGAATCTCACCAAACACCTCCTGCTGCCCACGTCACACCTTTGGGACTGAGAAGAAACTGTGCCCCAGAAAAACATCTCATCTTGACTTAAATTCTGAGGATTTCTCAGAAATCTTCAACAATCTGTTGTGGTGTTTAACCACAGCAGAGTGTATTTTATTTTCAGTTTGAACATTGCCAATTCCAGTTTCCAATTTTTAGAGCTCTTAATGCATGCTGGGCAACTGAAAAAAAATCTAAATATTAGACACATTCTGTGCAAGTAATTACAGCTTTTGTTTGAATCCCCTCTTAACCTTGGGCTGAGCCCATTGCCTTCCTTGGTGTCTCTCTGTGCACAGTGGGCTCAGGCATCACATCTTACAGCCCTGCTCCACAAGCAGCAAATCCTTTCTTGGAAGAGTTAAATTGGAAACAATGGCCTCATCCATAACAAATTCAGAAGAATTTCCAAGTTGAGGTTCCCCCGACCTACTACAAATCCTTTATTTACTGAATCCAGGGACAGGGTTATTCTGGCACTAAGAGAAACTTCCTTGACTCAAACAAATTTGAGTTCCTTCCCCAGTTTTTGCTACAGAAGAATTTTTTTTGCTGTACTTTTAGAGAGGAAGTAGGCAAATGTTTTAGTAAAAGTTTTGGCATTCTTTTTTGGTTCAGAACATACCAATGGAAATATTTATTAGTGCAGCAAGTAATTGTCCTTTGAAATTCACTGCTGAGGAATCTGGGGGAGTAGAATATGGAAGATGGAACCCTTTTAAAAAGATGACAGTTTTATAATTCTGCCATAGACTGAGATGAAACCTTTAAGGCATTTTAGAAAACAGCTTTTCTCTTCTGCTGAGGTCTTTCTTAAATTAAGTGTTTTGGAATATGGAGAGATGAAGACCTAAACCCTCTGGGAGAGACAAGAAGAAGGTTCATCTCTGAAGATAAGATAGGGATGCAGGACACTTAAAAGTGTCTGCCTGCTCTGCAGGAGCAGGGATACCTGGATTTGCACAAGTGAGAAGGGGTGAGCAGCTTCCAGAGCTGAGGAAATATTTCAGACTTCCGAAGGAACTGGATTTATGATAGTAAAGTGTAGGAGCAGGGTAAAAGCTGGGATGGAATTCAGGGTGAGGGGTTGTGATGCATTACTTGTAGCATGTTGAGTGAGGAGGTTTTCACAAATGCTTTCTGGGTCACTAGTAGCTCCTAAAATTAGAGCTGATTTCCCTTTTTAGCAATGTCACTCTAAGTAAAATCATATCCTTATCTTCCTTTTATATGACACATAAATATGTCTGTATGTCTATCCATATAATTTCCCTTTGTAATCTTAATTTCACTTTGCAAGCAGTGCAAGTCCTATTTGCTTTTCCCCCTCTCTTGTCACCCCTTTCTTTACCTGTTTGTCTTGTAGTCTCTCTAACACAAACTCTCCAGCCCCAAACATTTTGTTTCGTGCCCAATGTGCATTATTCTCCTTTGGAAATCATGCTCCTGCCCATGGCCAGAGGCAGACCAGTAGGCCTGATGGAGTTAATAATCTTACTCTGAGCAGGGAAAATGCTGCTTTCCAAAGTCGCTGAGTCCCATTCATCAGGAGAGCACCTCACATGGAGTGGCATGGCACCAATGCTGGCTGCTGGTCAAGAAAACTGATTTTCCACTGAGAACAAACACTGGAGTGGTGAGAAGCTTGTTCTTTCCTGCTCTTCCTCTCCTTCTGCTGCGTGAGAGCCAAGACCAGCAGCTTCCATGGTGCTCTCAAGGAGGGAATAGCAGGCGGCACCCCCTGTGCTGCCCGTCCAATTCCTGCCTGAGCAATATGCTGTTCACTGGATGGAGTTCTCTGGTGCTCCAGGCAAAGCCTGTTGTGGAGAAGGATGACGGCTCAGAGTTCCCAGGCTTGCACAAGAGAGAGGAAATCAGTCAGTCTGGCTCCTAGGATGAAGCCTATAATGGAATCATGTAATTATCATAAATAGCGCCAGGGGCCATGGGCAGCATCCTCTCCATCTTCCCATCTATCAGAGCCATGGATTTGCATTTGCTGCCACAAATCCGACCCCTGGCTGGTTGGCTGCCGTGGCCATGGGAGCCCTGGAGCCCAGCACTGCTGATCCTGGCCAGGTAGACCACAGCCTGCCTCCTGCCAGCAGTTCTGCTGGGAATGCTAGGTTGAAGAATGACCAGTCAGTGAGTCAGTGTGGGATGAAAAGAAGCACAGTTTAAAATACAGTTGTCATTTCAACGCTATTTCTTTTATTAATGACGTTGAGAGGGATGTTTAACCTCAGGAAACCATTAGTGTTCTGACAGGAAAGACCTGTTAGTAAAGTATCATACAAGTTTTGGACAAATTTTTCTCTTCAAAGATGCTTAAATTGCAAGTGGATCTGAAAGGAATCCTAGGGCAGAGGCCTACAAGGGCTGTCAATGTCTCAAGTTTCAAGCCATAGCTTTTTTTCCAAATGTGTACACTAATTATACACTTGCTTCTGTCACTGTATTCATTTGGATACATTTTAAATCCCATGGCATGGGGAGCTATAGGGAAAGCTTTCTATAAAACATCTAGATGAGGGAAATTTTAAAAATGCCATTCTACTCTAAAATGGTAGTGTGAGGAGATTTGAAATGGGAATATAATGTCTTCCATTGCAGTGACTGAATCAGCCTATAAAGAGATTTACTGCGATGGATTGATGGATTCTTCCTAGCTACAAAAGTCTCTCCTAAGGTCAACCACATACAAAACAGAGCCCAGGCAAAATTAACAATGCTAGGCCTCATTTGAAGTAATTTATTGTGTTTTATAAATCAACATTATTACTGGGAAGCATAAATGTTACTGAATAATATTGTGGCATAATGGGGAGAACACTCTTGGAAAATGAACTTCATGTGATTTCTAACACAAAAGAACTCTTCTGTGCTCCTTTCTCTTAATGTCTTCTAAATGAGACACCTTCACTCTTGGATGGTGAGGACATGACTGCTTTGAATGGGCTGGAATGCCAGTGGGAGCCTGAATCCAGTGTTTTCCCATGCAGCTGCAAGTTCTGCTGTTGGCAGAACAGCTCATTGAGAGAGTAGATGGTGTTTTTCTCCTCCCACCTTCTTTAAAAGCCTGAGGATTTCTAATGCCTGAGGCCACGGCTTGAATAAGGCCAAGATGAGATTAAAGTAGTTTCATTTTATATTAAGCTTCTACCTACTAGCAGTTCCAGAACAGGAAGTACAGAAAGTATTTGCTAGGAAAGAAAAAAAAAAGACTTTTAAAGAGAGGATTCACCCAGATGTGGACAGATCTAGAATCAGGTAATATCTAAGACTGTGTTATTCACAGACTGTCAGGTGAAAAAATTCTCCTTACCAGCACAGGTCATAGAAGTTTCAGTGCTTATTAAAATCAGTTAAACAATGGACAATCTGCCACAACCTTTGCTTGTTATGGTTGATTTTTCTATCCAAGGTGAAAAAGAAGGGAATTAGCTATATTGTGGCTGAGCAGCCCCCTGAAAATACCTACCTTTGTATAGAAACATGATAATAGGGAAAAACATTGCAATGTGAGCAGAGCAAACAGAACAACCTCCCCTGAGGAAAAGAAGCAGGGCCTGATAGTACAGAACACATCTCATCTATGCCCCTTAACATTTTCAATTATCTGCATGTGGTGATCAGAAAGAAAAACATTCAAGCTATAATAAGCTCCTTTTAAATATATTTTCCCTCGATGAAAGAGAAAGTATTTCTTCATTAACTTTATGCTTGTAATTGTCTGCCATTTTCCCAAGGTCAAAACGGAAAGGTTTACTGAACATATGGGGCTTTTTTCCATATTATGGCTTTTTACCTTACAGTCAATAAGCACTATCAGTAGGATTTCTTTTTATCTATTTTATCTTTTTACTATTCCTTTGAAACCTCCAAATCATTTTTTTTTTTTTTCCTTTCTATGCCTTTTTCGCCTTATCAGCTTCCTGGCGTTTGAAATTCTACTTCCAGAACTAGAATTCATCAGTATCAGCTTCACTATCTTCTTGCATTATGCATATGAAATAAGTGGAAATGTATTAATGAATTTTAATAAAAAAGTACGTACACTGTACCTGGAATGTACTCAGATATATATCTTTTTTATGACTACCCATAATCGGATTTCTGCATCAGCTGCTGTGACATCAGTGATTTCAAACTTCTCACCTGTCATGAACATCAAAGGGACACAAGAGGAAGGAACGTGGCTTTCCTTTTGTGCATGTCTGATTGATATTTAGCCTCTATAACATATGTACCGAACAATTCCTCCTCTGATGAAATCCAAGAGGGAATTATTTCTGTATCTTGTCCCATGGCGTTGTTTGCCTTTCACCCACAGTTCGTGATTAGCTCCCCAGCACTTTGGGGAGTACCCATTCAGGAGCTCACCATCCACATATTCAGCTGGACCAGTACTCATGCAAAGGTATTTGCACAAAACCAGCAGCTCCTAATGGCTAAATCTGATTTACCTCCTGCCTCAGAGGCAGCTCAATCTCCAAGCAGCACAGAATAAAGTAGAAATGCAGAGAAATGCTCATCAGGAGCATGTTGCAAATGACACAAGGGTTAACCAGCAAGCACAGGCCGAATAGAAACACTTCAGAACTGAAATGTGTTCGTATGAACCATCTAAGAGTGAGGAACTGGTGAATTGTCTTGTAAGATCTCACCAGTTTGCACAAGTTCGTAAGACAAGGGTTAAATCCCAAGCAAATGATCCATTTGCTCTGCACATGAAAGTAGAGTCAGGGAGCAGAGAGGAAAGGAAGAATTCCCAATAAAACCTACCCTTGCCTCCACTACATCTGAAATGGAAAAGAAGTGGGATGCCTGGGAGCTGAGTAAGGAGGAAATGAATTTTACATTTCTGGGGTTTGATTTCTTAGATGTCCTCTGGCCTGTAGGTACCTGTAGGGGCATGCAAACATCTTAGAGGTGAATGTCAAGGGGATGGGGCCAGGCCCTTCAGTGGTGCCCGGAGACAGGACACGGGGCAACAAACTGAAACACAGAAAGTTCCATCCCAATATGAGGAAAAACTTCTTTTCTTTGAAGGTGGCAGAGCACTGGACAGGCTGCCCAGAGGGGCTGTGGGTTCTCCTTCTCTGGAGCCATTCCAAACCTGCCTGGGTGTGATCCTGTGCAGCTGCTCTGGTGACCCTGCTTCAGCAGGTCTTGGGCTGGATGATCTCCAGAGGCCCTTTCCAACCCCAGCCAGTCTGAGATCCTGTGAAAATGATGATAACAACTCGGGTTTACAGCCTGCAGGTGAGATGGCGACATATTTGGAGTCACAAGTAGTTGTCCATCCAAATAATTACAATAATCCGTTCTCACTGGTTTATATTATTTATTCTTCCCTGCAAAAAGTATTGATTTCATGGTTTGCCATGGGTCCTAGAGGGACTGGAAAGCTGTTTCTTCTCCCCTTGACAGTATCAAGAGACTTTCCAACACCTTGTACACGCACTTCTCACACTGATCCAATCCTTCTGCGGTCTAGTAGAGAGTTTGGCAAGCTCAAAGCATCCTTTTTTCCCAGTTCACATCTGCCCATGGGAATCATTTACTATCTAAACAGGTAACAGGTTTGATAAAATGATGCATTTGTTTAGACTGGCAGAAGACAAATGAAATCCAAAAAATTCCCCTGACTGGAAGATTCTTGCTTTTTTTTTTTTTTTTTCATTTTATTTGTCACTGTTATAAAAGCCAACGTTGCCTGAAATTTGATGGGAGGAAAAGGTGTGGATTCATACTTTGTAAATGGGGTAAAAGACTGTTTCACTTTCAGAGAAGAAGGTATCTTACCTATAGCTAAAACAGTAGTTAACCTTTAAAATGGAGAAGACTGTCCTGGAAAAGAGTTTTTTGACACAATAAGGAGCAGAGTTATGAGAAAGAGAAACCAAAAAGGTCTGTTTATAGTCTTTTTGCCTAACCTTGAGAGCCAATTGATATTATGGTCCTGTCCCTGTAGTTAATTGTACAGGAAAAAAACCCTAATGATTCTGGATCCTGAGAAACTGAAACTCAAGTCTCTGGAGCTCTCATTGGGGCTGGACTTTAAGGATTTGGCTATACCTTATCCTGCTTCAAAATCAACATGAAAATCCTGTTCTTCTTCCTTCTCTTTTTGTCCTGACTAAAAAGAAAAAGAATTGAACCATGTTTCTTGTAGAGATAAGGAAGAAATTTGAATCTCTGAAAGTGTTTTAGTGCATAAATCAACACATGAAAATACAGTTTATGGAGAATGAATCAGCATAAAGATCTGTTGGGGAAAATAAAACAGAGCAGAGGATTCATAGATTCAGTGTTGATGGATACTCCCAGATGAATCACAGGGGAAACACAAACTGCTAAAATTCCTCATCATTATGTGCCACAACTCATAGTCTCAAAGTCTTTGAAATGCCTTCTATTACCATTCTTACAATTTCTGTTTCAGAACTACAAATTGATCTGTAGTACTGGGCAGTGGAGAGGCATACAGACAAACCCACACTGTGACAGAGGATTTAAAATTCAAAGGGAGTGTTCTTACTCACCTTAGTTCTCATTTGAAAAATGAGGCACAGTCAGGCTAAGAATTCTGGCAGTGCTGTGAGCAGCCATGACCTCCTTCTACCCCGTACCCAGAGCCAAACAAAAAACTTTATGACCTGGATAGTGTGGCAGGGAATAAGAGTTCTTAAAGCCTTTGGAAGCTGTTTGCCTGCTTGTTTCTGGGATGTTGCTGATGCTCAGGATTGGCTCGTGCTCGGTGCCACAGAGACCAAATTGCCATCTGATCAAAACAAAAGCTGATGTTACTCCTGACTGCCTGAAAGAGGGAAAAGGTACCCAAATTGTTGGCTTCAAACAAAACAGATAGTCTCAAACAGAGTCTCAAAGAAATACTGATCCAAAGCCTTATTTATGAAGCTGAATATAAAGTCCAGAATTGTTCCTTTCCCAGGAAGAATGTTGTATACACTTAACCTTCCACACTGTAGATTATTTGGCTCATTTTCTATTCAGTTTAGAAGTTTATCCTTCCAAAGTGGAGGCTTTTTGTCTCCAGTTTGATGCCAGCAGTGCTATTTACAGCACTGATGGATGACAGTTACTTAACCTGCACTTGAATTTATAAAGGCAGTGGTTTCTACCAACACTCTGGGATGAGTCTGGCTTCACACAAGTGTAAATCTCACAAACACGTGCATAAATGCTGTCTCGATACTGTGAAATGTAACAACTGCACTTTTGTTGTCTGCAGCCATTCAAATTGTTGAAAGCAGTAGGATGCAAATCAAAATATTTCCTGAAAATACTTTGGTGTTTTATTTGTTTGTTTATGGCTTGGCTCTTGGGACAATGTGCAGCTGATCTTCTCTGCATCTAAATGTTCTCCTCCTATGTAAGTGTTGTTTCACTGGTAGCAGGAAATGCTCAGATCTCTACGTGCACACAAAAAAATTAAGCCAAGAATTCTAATTCAGCATATAAAAATGTTTCTACCACAGCAAAGGATGCCTCCCTGTTAGAAAAACTATCTGTATTAATTCCAAACTAAATTTGGAGTGTTGGTTTATTAAAAATGGTCCTGGTGTTCTTCTTTTTTCCAGTGGACTAAATTGCAAATATCTCTAAAGAAGCAGTGGAATTGCACCGGTGAGCTAAACAGAGAATCAGGGCAAGAAAATTGCCAATATAATTCCAGATTATAAACACAGAGCTTCCTAATGCTCTTAACTAAATCAAAGCGTTGGATGGGACTTCAGTTATTAACTTCTGCAACAGAAACAGTCAAGTGTTAAATGTGTTCTGTGAAAGAATAAAGCCTATACTTATCTTACTTTATAGAATCCCAGAATCCCAGGCAAGTTTGGGTAGGAAGGGACCTTAAAGATCATCCAGTTGCACCCCCTGCCATGGCCAGGGACACCTTCCATTAGCCCAGGGTGCTCCAAGCCCCGTCCAACCTGGCCTTGGACACTTGCAGGGATCCAGGGGCAGCCACAGCTTCTCTGGGCACCCTGTGCCAGGGCCTCCCCACCCTCACAGAGAAGGATTTCTTCCTAGTATCTAATCTAAACTTATTCTCTGGCAGTTTGAAGCCATTCCCCCTTGTCCTGTCACTCCAGTTCCTGATGAATTGTCCCTCTCCACCTTCCCTGCAGCCCCTGCAGACCCTGGAAGGTGCTGTGAGGTCTCCACACAACCTTCCCTTCTCCAGGCTGAACGTTCCCAGCTCTCCTAGCCTGGCCTCAGAGGGGAGGTGTTCCAGTCCCCTCAGCAACTTGGTGGCCTCCTCTGGACTCATTCCAACATTTCCATGTCCTTCCTATGTTGAGGACTTCAGGACTGGACACAGAGCTCCAGGTGGAGCCTCACAAGAGTGGAGTAGAGGGGGAGGATCCCCTTCCTCGCCTTAGTGGTCACAGTGCTTTGGATGAGCCCTGGACTCTGCTGGTTTCTGGGCTGGGAGCACCCAGGGCCAGCTCACGGGGATTTTTTCCTCACCCAGCACCTCCAAGTCCTCCTCCCAGGGCTGCCCTCAGTCCCTTCTCTGCCCAGCCTGTTGGTGTGTCTGGGACTGCCCCGACCCAGGTGCAGGACCTTGCACTTCACTTTGTTGAATCCATGAGGCTCCCGCAGGCCCAGCTCTCCAACCTGTCCAGGCCCTCTGGTCCCTCTTTCAGTCCTTTCTGAGTGACAGGGACATAGAAATTACGCAAGGTGGGGAAACAACTTGGAAACAAAACCTCCAGATCTCTGGGAATCGTATAAAACTGGGTAGGCCAGCTGGTAACGTACCTTGTAATACATCCATTGGAGAGTTACACACTTTGTATGCAACTAGATCTATTCTGGAGCTCAGACTACATTAAAAATTCTGAAAAAGATACTTAACCCCTCTCTGGAGTCCAAATATGAGCTTTTTTAAGAAGCTGTACATAGAATGAAGCTGTACGTATTGACTATTGTAAAATACATGCATTGAAAATGTATTACTATGAAATTTCTGTGCCTCGGAATTCATCTCTTTATCACTCCCAGCACCTTCGTAGAAGAGGCCTTAGAGAGAAAAATAAAAATGATTTTGGAACATTTCAAATGAGATATAAACACCAGAGGGAGATAAAATAGCATTAATAGCACCATGTAATTATCATCTACACTTTTAGTAGATTTTGGTTATAATACCACAAGTCCTGACACAGAGCGGGAGAGACTGAGAGTTTATGCACCCAGCAGAGGCTGGGACAAGAACTGCAGAGCAGGGATATATTTTACAGCCGAGAGAAGCGATACATGACATATCCTCCCAAACATTTAGCTGTGGGCAGGGTCACTCTGCCTTTCTCTTCCATTCTTTTTCATGGAATATGAGTGTTAACATATTTGGGAGCAGCGTGAGCTACGCAGGCCAGCTGAAATAAAGAAGATGCACAATAATTTAATTAAAATTAGCATAAAGATTATTACTTATCTTCTAGGTATATTTCAGTTTGAGGTTGATTAGCCAATAATTTCAGATTATTAGCCACAGTATAGCTACCACATTGTCCTGGCTGCTGTTCTGCCCCAGGCTTAGGATAATAAAGGCCCACATGAACATTGCAGGTTTTTCCTAGGAAGCTTGCTTAGGAAGAAGCAGAATGAAATATGGCTACACAGATCTAGAAATAAAGCCAAGATTAACTGGCTTCCCAATCCATATGCCCAACAGACGTGGTGGTGTTTTTCTCCAGCTTCTTTGTGTAAGGAACAATGCTGAGCAATTACCAGGGATTCAGTTTGGGCCAGAATGAAGTTAACATTTGCTCTTAATGTCTTGGCCAAGATGATTTTTGTTCGGTTGTAGCACACACCAGCTCTGCAATGCTGCCAGGAAAAAAACACCCGTGCACCTCTGCAGTGTGTCTTGCTTTTCCTAAATTGAGATTAGGAGTTAAATATAGACCAGTATTTTATAGAGAATAAGACTATGTTTCCGTAAATGAAAGGTGTGAGAAGAAATGAGGTCGTTTACATCACCCTTATGGACAATGGCAGTGCACAAGACAAACCTGTTGACATAGGTGCCTGTGAGCAGTTACAAAATCTTGCCCTTTGAGCTTGAATAGAGTTCAAGGTGCAACAAAACAGGCATGTTTGCCATCTGATATTTGGCAGTGACCAGTGTGAAGGGACCCCCAGCTTCAGTTCCTGGGGGAAATGTATGCATCAACATACTGCAGGAGCAAGCTAATCAGCACATTCATAAATAGTCTCACTGAAAACGAGGCAGAAACTACGTAACACCAGGGTTTGCTCTCTCTTCCTGTCTCACAGCGTGCAAGCAGTGGGAAAAAGAGACAGGATGGTTGAAAGTTTCCTTTCATGAAGATAAATGCTCACTTTGTGCTGCTGGTGCATTGAGTTGTATGAGTGAGAAACCCAGAGCCACCAACATGTGCGGATCCATTCATGTTCTCTGAGCTGGACCAAGGGTGGCACAGCCTGTGCTGATTCCTGATGTGCTTCACACCAGGTCAGAGAGTTGCTGTGCCACATGCGTTGAACAACTTCCCCTCCCCTTGGGCCCAGGGCCAGGTGAAATCGGGTCCAAGACAGAGCAGAAAATGAGTGAATATCTGAACAGCACAGAAACAGAGATCTCCCCGACATGAGACTCCTTGCTAGACTTTTCTTGGAAGAAGAAGTTCACCAACAAACAAAGCCATGAACTCACAACCTCCCTATCCCCCCACACCGTCTCCGTCAGGCAGGAAGGGGCAGAGGTAGATATTCCTCTGATTTGAGAAATATTTCCATTTTGATATCTCAACTATCCAAATTTCAGGGATATCTCTCCTTTTGATTTCCTGGCAGGGGCTCAAACACTGTGCCTTAAGCTTCAAACAACTGCTCAGACACACAGAATAGAACCACCCTCTTCATGACTCTGCTTTCTGCTCATCCTAAATCTGACACTTGTGTGTGGTTGAGGTTTAACTCCCCTTGCCACAGGGTCACCTCGGAGTGGTGATAATTCTTCCTCTCCCGTAGGCATCCATGCCCAGGGGTGGCCTACAGCAACCGTGGTCTCAGCCTGCTGAAACCACGGCAGAAAAAATAGAAAAGCAAGTTTCCAGAAGAAATTAACTCCCACAAGAGCACTGGGCTTCGTCTGATCTACTCCTGGAAGCGAGATGTGGTAGGTGGAGCCCACATATTGTTGCCTCTCTGGGGACAATCCTGAGCCTTTTTTCTTTCCCAATGAAATGAAAGCACAAGGGAAATACATGGATATCCTGCTCTGAATCTGGATAAGACCAAAAATGCCCGTGATATGAAGAATTAGGAAGCGGTCTTGGATCCAACAGTTCTGACATAGTCATGAATCCCTGCACCCTTTCAAGAGAAACTTGACCCAGCAGCAGCTGCACAGATAAGAACAAACGCTTTCTTCACCTCTTTAACCTAAATAAGCACGCGAAATTCGCTGCCAAATAGGGACTATTTAAATGCTAATTGGGACAGCAGGTGATTTCATTTCCTCTCTGATTTTTCCTTGAAACAGAAATAAAAAGAGTTGCAGCAATCCAAGCGTTTTTTGTTATTAAAATGGTTGATTTTGTTGTAACTCTTGTTCTATGAGGTATTGCTGCATCTTGTGATAAATAATGAAATTTCTGAAATTGAAGGAAATTACAGGAAAAAATATCCTCCACATCTTACACCCGTGTCACATTGAAATTAATTTACTGAACCAAAGAAAAGTTAAAAGGTGAAAGTATTTAAAGTTGTTATAAATCAAATACTTTCCACTTGCACTGTAATTTTTAATCTATTCTCTTGTTAATAGTTTAGCACAACTTGGCTTATGTGAAAATAACATAAAAGTATAAAATATTAACCGTGCAAATTTCAGTTTTCTAGTGGAATTTTTGTAGCATTCTGCATACACAAATTACAATTTTACAACTCACATAAAGAGAGAAAACTGTTGCGTGGAATAATTGAAGACCTCACTGCAATCTTCTCCTTTGCCAGAGAAACTCTGTAGCCCCAGAAATCATCGGGAAGTGGGAAACCTCTGTGCTATGGATCAGCTTGGAGTCGCTCATGCTGGAATTATGAGTATCTATTAGTGTCCATCTGCAGCCCCAATAAATGGTGAAGGTTTGTGTATCTCAGCACAGAAAGAGTGATTACAGTCATTTGGCTGAACGCGGCAGACCCAGATTTGCAAAGGGTTTGTTGCTCCTGGTGCATCATCAAATCAGAAAGGATCCTGCAGAGATTATCCTGAACCTGCTCTTTTTACAAATTCTTATTATTGAGTAGAGTGATAGGAAGCATATACATGAAATACCCGTACTATTAAGCTGAGGGGCCTGGCAAGTACTTTGGAAGGTTTAGAGAAACCAGAGAAGTGGTTGAAAACTAGCATGGGATAAAAGGTAAGGTACTATGCTAAAAAAGGAGAAAACACCACAAAATGTGGGGGTCAGCCTTTTCTCCCAGGCAATCGGTGATAGGACAAGGGGAAACGGCCTCAGGTTGTGTCAGGGGAGGTCCAGGTTATGAGGAAAGATATTTTCACTAAAAGAAAGGCACTGGAACAGGCTGCCCAGGGTGGAGTCACCATCCCTGGAAGTGTTGAAAAAATGTCTGGATATGGTGCTAAGAGATGTGGTTTACTGGGTATGTTGGGATTTGGTCAAAGGTCCGATTCAGTGATCTTGAAGGTCTTTTCCATTATATCATTTTATGAAAATAAATAATTAAGCAAGTAGAAATATGGTAAAATACGACACATTTCCAAAAAGTTCACCTAATTATTTGTGGAAATCGACTGCAATCTCTAAAAATTCTGCCATAAAACAAGAAGGTTTTATATGTGACCACAAAATATCTACGTCCCTTTCCAGAGGGCTGCTAAGATCCTGATCACAGCCCCCAAAGAGAGAGGAAAAAAAAACAAAACAAAACAAAAACAAAATAAAATTAAATGAAATAAAATTAAATCAAATTAATAAAATAAAACAAAATAAAATAATTAAACTAATAAAATAGCTGTCTAAATCCTTTTCAGAATAACAAGCAGATAAAAAAGGCATAAGAAATTCCTTAGTGGGAAAGGTTGCACAGCTGGATTTTATTGGTGAACACAAGACTTCCAATAACATATGAAATGTTATTCAGAAGCAGGAGGTGAACAATTGCTCACTTAGGAAAAACAAGCTTTATTTGGGGCAAAGAAGGCTGAACGAGAGCTGCGTCCCAGTGCCACGTTTCTGCCAGTGCAGAACTGTAAATCTGAGTAGAGCACTGGTGCTGACTGACCTGCCACAGCTCCCTCCCTCCCTGCTGACAGCCACCCACCCTCTCCTATTTCCTCCTTCCACTGCAAGCACCTGCCAGCACTGACAGCTTTTTCATAAAATCCCAACCTTGCTAAGGTTGGAAAGGACTTTTAAGTTCAAGTTCAACCATCAACCCAGCACCACTGCCATGGTCACCCCTAAACCATATCCTGAAGTACCGCCTCACTTCCAGGGATGGGGACTGCACCCCGTCCCTGGGCAGCCCATTTCAAAGCTTGACAGCTCTTCCTGTGAAGAAGTTTTACCTCATATTCAACCTAAACCACCCCTGGCACAGCTTGAGGTTGCCTCCTCTCATCCTGTCCCTGTTCCCTGGGGGCAGAGCCCGACCCACCCTGGCTGCCCCCTCCTGTCAGGGAGTTGTGCAGAGCCAGAAGGGCCCCCCTGAGCCTTTTTTTCTCCAGGTGAGTTTTGTTGGCACCTTCAGAGCCTGTACATGCTTTAGCATGGGAAAGTCTTGGTCTGTTGGTGAGTCCCAATACACAAATTAATAATATTCGCAGTTATTGTGCTATCCCAAATCATTAGTTCCTGAAAAAGCAGAGAAACTTTATCACCAAGGAAAACAAGGAACTGCCAGCAAAAGAATCGGGTTTAATTGTATTTTATGCGAGGCAGGTTTGCTACAAGTTGATACAAGAATACGAAATAAAAGAAAATCTAAAGTGCTAATTATAATTGCTGTGTTTTGTAAAGGATCAGCCTGGTAGTGGATGGTACAGTATGCAAGGGGAATTATTCCAAAACGCCAGAGGAGCTGTAGTCTAGAGCTGTAGTCAAGAATGTTATTTTCACTGAAAATGTCAAATATGCAGTAGAAGCTTCCTGTTTCAGCATTTCAGTAGATTTACCATGCTTAGATAAAATCTTTTGTTTCAGTGATATCAAAATTCTTCCAGGATTATTTTTTTAATCAACTATAATTTTATTTAGACTGCCGTTTTTCCAAAGTGTGTTTAGAAATGTGTATTTTTGACACTTTTTGCCTCAGAGACACCAAGGAGATGTCATTTTAATTACGGAGAAAGTTGGGCAATTGAAAGTAATATAATGTAAATTTTTATCCTCATGGGATTAAAAATAAGAAAAAGCACAGATACGTGTAACTTTTTATTACTGTTAAGATTCTAGGCTCATGTGCATCGGTGCAGTTAAGATTCTGAGTTAACATTTCATCTCACACCCGAGAAGGGGAAAAAATTAGGTATGTTCATACAAATAGCAGTGCTCATAAAGAAATTGCTACTTGTCCCCGAAACCATGGGATTCTTTGTGTTTGAAGTTACAGGAAGAGGAACAGCCAGCCCTGTCCATGACAGCAGGTCCACACGGCGTCCTTCCTGCGTGGCCTGACCCTTGCAAAGCAAACATTTATCGCTGTGGGATTTGAGGGAAACCTCCCAGTACAAAACTTAATTTGCATGAAGTGTTTTCCTCCTTCAGCTCTTACCGGGGTTACGTTGTTGCATCTTCCAGTGCATTGTTCAGTAATTGCTTGAAGCGTGACCACGCAAAGCGCTAATTTTGTTTACATCATTGCTGCAGACTAAAGTGCTCCCTGGCAGCTCACGGCAATCACACAGCTCCTGAAAATAAAGCCTTATTATAAACCCCATAAGGATTAATCCTTATAAAGGATTATTTCGGGTGAATGTGCAGAGAACAGGTGACTCTTTAGAAGCCGATGTCCTCGGTGGGAAGGAAAACAGAAGGGAAAATGTCTCTGTCAAACTGGAGGATTGTTCATCAGGAAACAGCATTTCCAGGCTTTCCGTGGGCCTCTTATAAACTGCACTTGTAGCCTTTTGCTGTGAGGAATTCAGCTGTGCCTGGAAGTCAGGGGTGGTCACTGCCCCAGCAGCGGGACATGGGGGGACAAACAGCTCTTCCAGGGGACACATTGGCATAATTGGAATGTGCTGCCAGGAGAGAACAAAAGTCGAGCATGGATAAGCAGCAGCAATCCCCAGCTGAGGGGTAGAGCCTTCCCAGAGCTCTGCTCTCAGCAGCAGAGCCATTTGGGAGTGCTGGAGTGGCTGTGATCCCTAACAGGATTCCTGTCACGCTGGAAGCAGAGGGGATTGATCTTCCATTAAACATTTACAAGGCTTTACAAGTGAGCTGTACAAGAGGAAATGTGAAAGCACCAGAGACGTGTCAAAGATTCCAGGAACACCCTGCCTTAGA
Source organism: Eulacestoma nigropectus (assembly GCA_013397775.1). NCBI lineage: Eukaryota > Metazoa > Chordata > Aves > Passeriformes > Eulacestoma > Eulacestoma nigropectus. The sequence continues at coordinate 80,322 of VZTE01001508.1, forward strand.
TCTTCGACGATGATATCTTGGGAAAGTGGAACTGAAATGCTGCTTTAAGCTTCCATTTGCCTTAAATAATCTTCAGGCTTTTTTTATCAAAATATTTTTTCTACTCTATTTGTTCGGCCAACAACTGGAATGCAAACGGTTTTGTGTAGAGGACAAGAGCTGGCATCTCCGTTTGAGCTCTGATCTCATTTTCATGGGGAACTAAGCCTACTCTCTGTAGGTTTTTTATGTCTTTACACATTTACACTGTATCAGAATAAATATTTTCTTTTTTCTAGCGAGTATTCCAGGATACAAACTAGGTGAGTAATCAGTATGTACCTGACCTTATGTTGTTTGGGAAGAAGCTTTAGGAATCTTAAGAACAAAATGCGTTTTAAGAGTCTCATATGGCCATTGCCAATTGCACTTGTTCAAACATAGAGAACAACCCCTTCCAGCCTCAGTTTTCCCAGCTGGAAAAAGATAAGTATTGAGACATTTATGGAAGTCATAATATCTGTATCTGTAAAATACTATTGAAAGCAAAATTCTGTGCCACTCTGCAATCAGAAATGTCTGCACTGGGAGTTTAATTAATGCCTTTCTTCAACACAAAAAGAGTAGGATTTTATAAGCTGCTGCTCAGAAAGAATAGAACAGAGTAAAAGAAAACCAGGAAAATTTGGAGAGGAACCTATTCACCCACTCCTTTTTCCCTCCCTTTGCTCTCTAGATTCTAAGATTTTACATCTTGCTGCCTTGAAGGCGTTGCCAGTATTTTCCTTCTCTCTTCAGCCAGTCACAGTCCCTGTTCATTGACAAACAAGCATCCGGGTGGAAAATCCATACCCTTCACCCCAACCACACTGCAAAATGCACTTCCTTGTTGTGGGGCAGCAAAGTGCAGTGACCCAGAGCCTCTGTCTAGGGAACAGCAAGAACAGAGCTGACAACTTTGCCCTCACTACAAGGCAGCACAGCTGCCTGTAGAGTGAATCTCCTGAGGGAAGCATGGCTGGAACCAGGTGGGAGGAGCAAGGAATTTTCCCAGGGCACTTTTAGAGAGCTGTGCTTGGACAGGGGGGTGTTCTGAAAGACCGCGTGTTTTGGGGCAAGAAGAACGCCACTCAGGGTGATGACAGAAAAAGGGTGTTTGGGCTGGGATTTTAAATGGCTTTTCCAGCATTATGTTCCTTCTGAAAAAATAATTTTAAATGGGGATGCCCTTTGATCTGTGTAGCGTAGAGTTTCCATTTCCCTTGTGGTTTTAAAGGACCTTATTTCACTTCCGTGCAGCGGAGGAGCCTCCCTAGCTCCAAGCAATCACTGCTGCCCCTAAAAGTCATTGCTTCTGTTCTCCTTGAGATGCTCCAGTGGTGATTATCTGTATTTCTGTGCAGATGTACTTGGGCCTCTGAGCTGCACTGCCATAATGAGACAGGAATATGGCCCTGCCAGCACAATTTCTTAGCAAGGTAATAACCATGGCATCATAGGATCATCTAAGCCATGCATTAATAACTACTCAAAAAATGTGCCAATAATCAAAGTTGGCAAGATTCAAGTTATTTACTCCCACAGGCAAGTAGGCCGTATCACTTACACATGCCTGGAACATTTTTGGGAAGGTGCAGGTGGGGATGGATGGATGGAGGAGTTGGTTTAAACGTCTCACATCGAGCTGCCAGTCAGACTGCTGACAGCAGCAAAGGTGTGTAATTCTCAGCATCAGAGTTGAGGTTGAGGGGGCATGCCTGACATTGTTATATTTTTATAACTGTGTAAAATTATTTTAAACTCATTTTAAACCGCAGCTGTAGCTGTCGTAGCCAAATTGTCCGGAGCAAAAGTGAACCCTTTGAATAGAAGGTGCAAGACAGGCAGAATAAGAAGGCAGCAGTAAATCCCTTCGCCTGCTGGAGCCCTTTTGGTTTCTACCTGCCCTTGACTGCACCAGGTCTTTGACCTCAGGCCGTGTCAGAGCAAATGGAACTGGTTGGCACTTTTTTTGTCGACCAAACACTCACACCCGTATTTCGGACACTTCTGTGACAAGTTTATTGACATGAGAAGAAAAAAAATGTTGGGTATTTCAGGGCTTTTAACTTCTCTTTCTGAATAACACAAATGGAAGTAATGGCAAAAGTGAGAAGCACTGCACACCTGTGCAAAGGATCATAAAACAGCAAACTTGCTGTTACCTGAGGGGGATTGGTTTGCCCATATCTCATCTTAATCAAGATAAATCAAAGAGTAGAAACATTCTATGGAAATTCACCCCTCTGGAAACTCTAAGCACTGAAAATATGCCAAAGAGAATGATTAAAATTAAAGCAATTTTAATTTAAGGTAGAATCTGGTCTTCTAAATTCAGCATCTGCTTCAGTAAGGAGTAAATATGCAAAGTGTCTGTAATTCTCTGTGTCCTTTCCATCTCCCGCCTGGGTTTTGGCTTAATTGATTAAAGACAATCAAAAATAGGTATAAAAAATTGTAAATGCTTATTTTTGTTTTAATCTATACCCAGACATTTGAATATCTTACTTCTCCCCAAGGCATCTTTACAAGGATGAGCCATCAAAATCCTTTCAATAGCTCCAATAAAGCAGCATTCTTCTAAATACAAGTTTGGAAGCACGACTAATGAAGTAAACAATGATTAGTTCTGAAATGGCAGGGGAATGAGGAGTGAAGAACGTTTGTTCTGCACCTGCTGGAGTTATGCAAATTTGCCATGAGCCATTGGAGGCCTCGCCCTGGGAGGTGTCCTCGATAATGAGGCAGAAGTTGGTGTTTCTCCCAACATCAAAGAAAGGCAACTTTCTGGGCTTATTGAGTGTCTAATAAACATACTCAGGACACGGATGTTGTGCAAGAATATTTTGAGCCTTAGGATTCCAGCCCCTCTGATATTGTTGACCAGAAGCTGTGACACAACCACGGTATGCAAAAGCAAAGTTACCCAGCATTGATGAAAAACCAGCAGCTGAAATGTTCTCATCCTGAATGGACACAGTCACTAAAAAAATTAAAAAATTAATCTAAAAGGGCCTATTTATTAATTTGTAGTAGGTATAAATAAGTGTATATCTATATTTGGGGTTTATGTGGCGTGTGCAAGAGAGTAATTTAATGATACACTAAAATACCTACACTGAGGACAAATAATGCCATTAGTGAGCTCTGCTGACAATCCTACTGCTCTGTAAGCAAATTAAAACCAAGGTGTGTCAGAAAAGCTAACAGTCCCAAGAGGTTAGAACATCTTATTTACTATATTTAGAGATTTTAACAGAGAAAAGAAGTTAGTAGATGCAAATTATTTTTCACATCAAGTGATAGCATTATAATTACCATTATTAAAAATGACAAAATGGACCCTAAGTTTCGTGATGTCTAATGTAAGTCTACTCTGTGAGAGCTCAATACAAAGCCCACCGAGGTAAATGAAGAGACAGAGAATAAATCCACCAGCCACAAAAATTTTAGCTGGTATTTTTAGCCCTCTGGTCTTAGAACTGATTTAAAACTGTGTATTTGAGTAAATTATTCACAATCAATGTCCGATCGATTTGAATTCTTTTTGTTCACAGCATGTCCAGCAGCAGATTATTTTTGTAGTTTATTCAACGTTTGAATGCAGTGAGAATATTTCCCTTGTATTTTGTGCTGGGGATAATTCATTGTATCTACTTGACACCGCACCCAGAGTGCCAGTTAACTGGGATCACTGCATGAATCTCCTTTGATTGGATTAACATAAGTGGGATAAGCAAGCAGATGTACAGAGGAGCTGAACCGCACGGGAAACGTGCTCCTCTGTCCACTTCAAACGGTTTCTGTGGCTTCAGAGAGAAAATTATTTAAATTGAATCACTTCGTTTCTGGAGCTGTGCAAAGAAATGGGTACTAATGTTTACCTGCTATGCACACAAACATAAGGTTGTTCAATCAGAAAAAAAAAAGAAGTTGCAGCATCTGAAACCCTCAAGGGAGATGATACCGGGACCTTCCCATCGCACGCTCTGAACCTGGAAAGCTTCCTTATGCGTCTGGCATCAAATCATTCTGGAAGAATTGGATCAATAGAAAGTTACCAAGGCCAGAAATGCAGATGGTGTTGGTTTCAGCCAGCTAAAATTAGCTTCATTGGGTTTGGCTCACTCATCTATTCCTGTTGATCTATGAGAATTTATGGAGAACTGGACAAGAGCCAAAGCCATGCCCCATTCATTACTGGATGTGACTCCAGTTTTTCCTGTTAGAGGAGAGCATAGTAGATGATCTTTTTTTTATCTGAAGTACATAATAAATTAGATTTTAACCAACAGTTTGATTTTCAGTGATGAAAATTGTGTATCTGTTTGTTAATCAATTTTCAGAACACAAATGTTAATTTTTCACCTTGTCAACCAAAACCTCAGATGACTTTTAAAAAGTAACTAATGACTTTTTAATTACCTTCTGGATATGTCAGCCTTGCTGGTTTCAGATATGATTTGTTCTTTGTTATTTATATTTTAGCAGAGTCCCATTACCTTAAGCTACATTATTAACAAGGTTTATTATATAAAATTAGACACCACAGCGAGTTGCAACTGAAATGTATTCTATTAATTAGTAAAATAAGTACTGATAAGTAAAAGTAAAATATTTTCCTCTCTAATTTTACATATATTGTGCCACTGCCACAAAGTATAAAATACGCATCCACAAGATATGTGAACGATAGGAAATTGTCTCTCAAAAGGAAAGGTTGATGGTGTTAAATACAACACACTCCCAAATGAAAGTGTCCTTATCCTAAATTAATCCAAGGAGAGGCGATTATTGCCCACTGACTACTGGCACACGACAGGATTTGTGAGGCCTCTAGCAAGCGAGTCGAAAGGCACGTTTGAAGCACAGTGATCATGGGTTTTACCTTGCACACATCTATATTTAGTTCCAGCTGTACCAGGTCAGAATCAAAGGCAAAAAGGCAGAACTAGAAACGCTCGAATTTCAAAGTGCAGGAATGTTGGCTCAGAAAGGTCACTGCCAGTTAATCTGGACGTTTCTTCATTGCAACGTGAACTGCGGGTTGTTAGAAGAATTCCTCGGTGCTACTCACACCTCTTCTTAAGCAGTACCACAAGTAGATAAAAGTGAGAAGAGTTTGGTCAAAATGTCCTCTGGAAGCTCCCTGACAATGAGCAAACCTGCCAGCCAGAAAAAGTAAGACTGTGCCCTTGGCCTAGCTCCATTTTGTCTGGAGCAACCAATTTTTATATACACAGAGCATCACAAGAGTTTTGTTTTGAGGGAAGGACTTACAGAGTTAAGTTGTTAGTAAGACTTTTTACTTTCTGAGTTAAAGATGTCCAACAGCTTCTGAATGGTAAAGGAGAGGCGCATCCAATTTGATGCAAAATGGATAAAATTATAGTGGACATATTTTGACATTGAGAAGGAGAAAAAGAAAACCCTTCAAACTGCCATTAGTCTAAATGCATCAGTCACATCAGCCTCAGATTGCAAAGCTGAGGTAACTTGTAGGCCACAGTGTCCACCTCACATCACAATTATATTTCCTGCATGTTCTGTGTGTACATCTATTTCATTATCCTGTAAATTCAGCTTAGGGAGGGAATACAAAATTCATTCTGACTTTAATGTAGCAAAAATCCATTGTTGTAGGCAATTCTTTCAGCAGGTATCTGATATGACCAATTACCTTCATGTCTGTTATTAGACATTCAAACCCTCTCTTATGTCAGTAGATCTGTCCACAAAAATATTTTAAATTTACTCAGTAATCCAGACCTTGTGCAGAGACCACAGAGAGGAGTGAAGAAGAAGATACAGGTAACTAGGGTTGTTTGTGGCTGAAGTGAGAGAGACATCAATCTTTGCCTTCAACATTTTCTTATTTATAATTATTTTGCTCTGCAGTTGAAAGTGGCTAACAGTAGATAAATTTCTAAAACTGGTGCCTCTTTCAGTTCATCCTTCTGCATTCCCTGGGTGCAGTGCTGACACATGGTGGTGAACGTGACCCTCTGTTACACTTCAGTGGAACTTCTGTCCTTTTTCCCCAGTGCCCAATTTACAGCAGAAAGCAGCGCTGAGCAATGGCCTTCCTCCGAGTGCTCCGAGTGTCATTTCCCTGTTTCTGTGCTTGATAGCTTCCCTGTGAGGAGGCACAAGATATTTCCATCTTCTTTCATGTACATTTTCCTGCTATTTCATTATCATCTGCTAAATAGCATTGCAGCAAATACTTAAACGCGTTGCCTGGGATAACAGTGGCGACGCAGCTGAGGATGTGCTGAGATTGCTGCATGTGCAGCCACTGTGTCATTGCTCCAATGTGAGCTCGTCCTCCCCCAGGTTTGCTTTGCTCTCTTTGTCTATCTTGTCACCATACTTATAGCTGGGCAGAGAACTTGTGCTTTATTTATTGCATTTCTGAAATACTTGTGCCCTCATGCAGACACTGAAGAGTTCCTTGCTCTCTCTTGCCGTTTGGACTCGTGTGTTACTGCCTCAGTTCCCACTTGCCTCAGCACTGAGGCAATTACGCACATACCTCTGACAAAAATTAACTGTTCTCCCCAGGTAAAAGGCTTGGATTTACCAAGCACGGAAATTTACTTTAGATCCTTGTGCCTTTTATCACCCCACAAGCACTGGCACAAAGATTACTCACAATAGCCAGTTCTCAGCCCTTCCCAGGAGCAGATCTCAGGAGGCAGGAGGAAGGTCTCATCTCCAAAGCAATTCCACCTTTTTCATGTAGGGTGATAATCCTACTCAGGTTTTCTTTACTTGAAAGCCTTACTTTTCCCCATTTGCTCTCAGTCAGCTTTCATGGTGAGGAATTACTTTTCTCATTATAATCATGAGCTTTTCTTCATAAGATATTGCAGAGCTCAGAGATGACTTTGAGCGTGTCCTTCCCCCGTTTCCCCATCAGTTGGCATGGAGACACAACAGCTGCTACAAATCACAGGAAAGATGCTTAACGGGTACGATTCAGAGAAAAGTTCCTGCTAAAGAAACCATTAAATTTGCAATCATAGCCCTTGTTCTTGGGTGGCTGTAGCTAAGGGAAAATACATTTTGGAAGGGCATACCTAAGGTATGAGCAAGTTTGTGTTGAGAAACAAGCTGGGATGGGTCTGAAGCATTTACATGCTGTGCATGAGGTGATTCTTGGCCTCGTGGTCCGAGATGGAGCCCACACAGGTCGGGATCACGCGGCTCCAGTGACACCAAGGTGCAGCTGGAGATGCTGCCTCAGCTTTGAACTCCTCTGGCCTTCCACGCCGTCGTGACTCTCCAGCACTCAAATACGTGAGAGTTCAGAGCTAAGCCCATCATGTACAGCTGTAATATTCACACTTTCTAGGGCAGCCACACGCTGGAAATCACGAGGTGACAGTGCAATGAATTAATCTGTAATGTCTGTACAGTCCTGCATGCCAGAATCAGAACCAAGCCTCCTCTCCCCCTCCCACCCTGCTTAGGAGCACATGGAGATTGGCCAAAGTACACTGCCAGTGCTGCCTGCAAGTGCCTTTCTGGATTGCTTTGGATTTAAGGACGGTATTTTTCCAGATAATTGCCTTATCAGACCGTGTAACTTCCTTATCAGACCTCACATAATTTGTAACGGCCCTGTGTGCACTTCCTTAGAAGATCAGTGTTCCTACGTCCCCTGGAGCCTGTTTGGAAATTCCCAATGGCATCTTAGGATCAGAGCCAATTATCTTCATCCCTTTTACTAGGTTGTATTTTGGAGATTCCCACCCCCCCCCGAATTCTGCATTTTCAGACTGTCACTGTTTCCTGATTTGTGTTAACCACATCGAGCAGGTCTAATAAATCTTTTCCCCAAGCCCATTCCTTTCCCTGGTAGTAGACATTTCTCTAAAAAGAGGTTTATGGGCCGTTTGGAATTCCAGCCAAGATTTAACAAATCTTCAAAAATTAAACTGAAATTCTCAATGGTTGTGTTTTCATAAAAAGGCAAGTGACTCTCTTTAAAATTGTTAAAACTCATTTAAGTGGTGGTGTGCTTGTGTTTGATCCTGGATGCTCCCATTTTCTGCTTAGAACACTCTTTTTGCAGATGAACAGCTTTCCCATGAAAATGAGGGTTTCAATGGAAATGCTGACATTGCGAAGCAGAAAAGCTGGTGCTTTCGAAATTATGCAGAATGTATCAGGTGGGATATATTCTTTCATAAAAATTATGTTCTCATCATTATGTCACTCTCCTTCTGCAGGGTTCAGGTGCTGACAAGTTTAACGTATGTTTTTTTGGAAATGTTGCACTAGATACCAGGAAGAGTGCTTCCAAGTTCAGTTGCTAAGAAATCAGTGAGTATTGAATGAGACAACCCCTCAGCACAAATGTGAGTGTCAATCCTGACCTTCCTCCCACATCCTCAACTGCTTTTATTTTTATTTGGCCAATCAATTTAGTATTTGTGACATCAGCACCTCATACTTTATAGAAGGTGAGATACTAACAAGGGAAGTGACCATGACTATATCACTGGCAGACACAGACGTGGAGCCAGGTGTCCTGTACCTGTCTGAAATTCCCTCCTATCAGGGGCTTATTTTTTCCTTTAGGTCATAAAAGTTAAGGTGGTGAAAGTGCCACTGTCACAATTTGACTTTCACTCCTAGTGCTATGCACATGGACTGTATGTACACTAATTCCTGTCGCATTGTGGTCATAGATATTGTTGGAGGACAGAGTCAGCTCACGAACTCTTTCCAGGAAGGGTTTTTTCTCTCATTCTCCTTTCTTTCCTTCTTCTTAACACCACTAAGGCTGGGAAGAGCATCTGATAATTCCACCACTGCTAGTGCCAATTCAAAAGCTAAAAGGAAAAATGCGTTACAAGGTCAGAGAACACAAAGATGCCCAGCGTGTTTGGAGAGAATGTCTGGAGAGCTGTTGGGGGGATATTTTACTTGTAACTCTGAGGTTTCCACAATGTCTGTGGGGAAAAGCAGGACTGGTGTTTTCGTGACATTGAAGGCAAATAGCACGACTTCAGTGTGGAAACCCTGATCAAACCAGACAGCTGAATCCATCAGATCCTAATCCTGCATGTATCCGAGAGGAACGGAGGTGCTTTCTGGCCTCACTAAACTCAATACCAATGCTAACAAAGTTTGCAGTAAGGTAAAAAAGACTCAAAGTAGCAAAAGTGTTCAGAAAAGAACTTTAAAGTACTTGTGTTGAGAGATGAAGGCCATTGCGCAGCAGGCTGGGGGCTCTGTAACACAGGTGCCTCTCTGTGCAGATGTGTGCACAGCTCATGTTCAGCCAGGGCTGTGGCACAGCTACAACAAAGGGGAAAATCATCCCAGCATCATTTCTGCACAAGTTTTTATTTTCTAGAAGAATGGCTGCTTTCAGAGTCCTTCAAATGTTTAAAACGTTTGGAAAAAGAGCTCAAGGCTCTATAACTCTTCAGAGAAACAGAAATCTTTTAGATATCTGCTATGATCTCAAAAAGTTTTATTTTTAGTAGCATTACTGTGCTTATGTGAAGTGTATGTTTTAGAGATACTCAAGGTTCTGACCTGTTTTTATGTTTGTTACTGATCAATCAGAGCTTGAATAACTTCTGCTACTCTGAAAAAGCTTAAACTGAACTTGTGGGAGTAGCAGGGAGAGGAGGTGAGCTGAGGAGCTCATTAATGAAGGCTAAGAAATGACAGGAACTGAGTGTTTGGATGGCAACCCATTTTTCCCCCATCTAATTGGTCTTTTCCTTTCCTATTCTGTCAGTTTGCATTTCCAGATGAAGTTATGAGAGAAAGAGAAATAATCCTATTAAATAAAACTACTTATTCATATTTATACACATAACTTCCTAGAATATTTATTAATATAATTATAATAATTAATAAACATATATTTTCCTCTTCAACATCTTCTGCACATTGCATACTAATCCTCACAGTGTTTCAATGACTTCCTTTAGAAAGCAGCATACAACTGGTAGTTCTCAGAAGTCATAAACAATTCCTCACTGCCCCTGCTTACTGCTCCATGTGTGGAAGAAGCGAAAAATTCATCAAAAATGGTGTTTACGAGGTAACTCATCCCACAGAGTTCGTTCACTGGGTGAAGCATCAGCCGAGCCTGCTTGCTCCCACCTTGCTCTCCTAAAGACCAATGAAGGGAGAGAAATCCTAATGGATGCTTACTTTGTGCTTAGAAGCATATTTTGATTCTGATTTCCTTGAAGCAAAGGAGGTTCTTCATGCCCAGGTGTGAAACGAACCCGATTAGCAGGGGCATCCATGGCTGTGAAATGGTGGAACACCTCTCCTGTGAGAAAAGGCTGGGAGAGGTGGGACTGTGCAGCCCGAAGGAGAGGAGACTCTGGGGTAAGGCTATTGAGGCCTTCCAGTGCCTAACAGGGCTCCGAGAGAGCTGGAGAGCTTTGGAAAGGGCTTGGAGTGACAGGACAAGGGGGAACGGCTTTGAGCTGGAAGAGGCAGTTTTAGACTGGATATTAGGAAGAAATTCTTCCCTTTGAGTGTGGGGAGGCCCTGGCACAGGGTGCCCAGAGAAGCTGTGGCTGCCCCTGGATCCCTGGAAGTGTCCAAGGCCAGGCTGGACGGGGCTTGGAGCACCTTGGGCTCGTGGAAGGTGTCCCTGCCCACAGTAGTGGGTGGCACTGGATGGGCTTTGAGGTCGCTTCCAACCCAACTTATTCCATGATTCTATGATGTTGCAAATTACACAGTTGCAGTTATGAGATGATTATTCCAGGAATGGCCAAAAATATCTACAGTATTTAGTCAAATGCCCAAATCCGTCACTCTTCCATTGGTATTCCTTGAGCTTCGGCACAGACTTTGCTGCCATTTTCAGACTTCCAGGCTCCAGAGGACACACGGGCAGGGATATCTTGATATTTCCTCACAGACTCTCCACTTCCAACTGCTGGGCCTCCTCGGTGAGAGCCGAGTGGTTTGTGCTGTGGCTTCCCAGCAAACTCCGAGGAGGAGGAAGTGGGTAATTTCTGCTGGGTGGCAGCATTCAACCACTCCCATTGTGATCACCCCAATCAGCTATTTTGTTCAGCTTCTTCAGCACTCTCTTCCCCAGCTGTGCTGTGGCTGAATGGCACTGTGACGCTTTGGAGAATTATGAATTCTGTTCAGTTTTGTGAACACTATTTGTAATTGCAACAACCACTGCGGATTAAATCACTTTTTTTTTTTTCCTGTGCAAAATTGCTACACTTTGTTGGGATAGAGTCTGAAAGACTGTGACAAAGAAATCCAATTTTATCAGCGTGGAATGACTTTTCCCAGCTTGAATAATGGTGCTACTATCAGCAAGGCTTTTAATTGAAATGGATTTTATACAGAAAACTAAACCAAGCCTGGCCTGGCTTGAGAGATCCAGAGTCCTCCAAGTGCCAGCTCACCCAGTGACTCAGAGAACTGATTTATACCACTTGGCCAAGAAATCTGGGGAGCTTTGCCTGCTAGCCTGCAATATATGTGGTGATACTTTGAACCAGGATATGCTGCATACAACCACTAAAAAATAAAAGAATATATGTTATTTAAAAAAAAAAAATTATAGGAGAGGTTGGAGCATTTCTGCTATGGAGACAGACCGAGTTGGGGCTGTACAGCTTGGAGAAGAGAAGGCTCCAAGGAAGAAATTCTTCTCTGTGAGGGTGGGGAGGCCCTGGCACAGGGTGCCCAGAGAGGCTGTGGCTGTCCCTGGATCCCTGGAAGTGTCCAAGACCAGCTTGGATGGGGCTTGGAGCACCCTGGGATAGTGGAAGGTGTCCCTGCCCATGGCAGGGGTGGCACTGGATGGGCTTTAAGGTCCCTTCACACCCAAACCTATCTGGGATTATACGATTCTGTGACTCTATGTTTCAACTTGATAATACAAAAAATGCTGTCAATGGCAGTGAGCAGCTTTTATTGGCTCCTGGGGCTGTGAAAACAGAGATTTTGCAGTATTGGGCACCTTTTGAAAGCACCATCCTGGTTATGAGGAGCAGAATAGCTGCACTACATGAATTACTCCACATCAAGGAAGCCAAAGTGCTGCCTGTCAGCTGAGGCCCTGGAGTACAAAAAGACTAGAAACGTGGTTGTTTTCCATTTACAAAGGTGTTTATTTACACAGTATATTGATGTTAAACCGCCTGCTGTGATGAGCTGTCTGAACCAGGCTATCCTACCAGAATCCCTTCCACCTCTCGTTCAATCATGTTTAGTCCCAATAAGCCAAGACAATAAATGGAGAAAGATCACACACACGGCAATGCAGTTCTGTCCATGTCTTTACTTTCAACATTCTACTACATTTATTGAAGAGTGTGATGCCAGCTATAGAATACTTGCAGTCACTAATTACTAGTTCCAAGACGCAGTCAGGCTGTGACTTTTTTTTCTGCTGAGTTCAGTGCGTTTTGGATTCCATCCCACATCAGCAATTTGGGCCTCTTAGTATGAAAATTAAATGCATTCCAAAACCAGTGTTAAAACTAAGAGAACTTAATAGCTGTCAAAGCTGTATACACAGATACAAATTGGCTAAAGCACAGGTAGAAGGATGGTCACCATCTGGACAGCATTCATGTGGTAACTACATGTTTCTCACGTTAGGGGTTTGGCATTTCATCACCTTCTGAGTTTCCTGCCAGGCACAAGGCACCTGAGCAGAACCCAGATCAGGAGCTTTTCAAAAGTCCAGACCTCCTTTCTGTGACGTTGAGTTCAACAGCTTTTATTTGTTGAAATATTGTTAAAAGCAGCTCTTGTGAGGCTTGGCTTGCTGCTTGTGCATCCAAGTACCGGGCCCCACAGGGACATCAGCCAAAGCTCAAGGTTTGACAGTGCAGTTCGTGCCTGTTGATCTGACAGCCTAAGAAGAGACCAATATTCCAGTTTCCCTAGCTTGCTGGGGAAAATTCAAGGCAAAATCTGCTGTGGTGGTTGAATATTCCCAACGTTCACCCACGCACCAGGCATTTGTGAAGTTACTGGTTAGAAGCTCACTGCAAAACCTCCCGTGACTGGTATGCAGGGCGTGTTGGGGACATTTTAACACCAAGGAAGCCTGATGTGTATCCCTGGCAGTGTGCACCAAGGTGAAGGTCCCTGGGATGCCTCCGTGAGCGGGATGGAGGTGACTGCATTAAACCCCTGGCTCAGCACCTGTTCTTGATGGGATGATCAGCATACACAGGTTTCTGTGGGGTCAAAGGAGCAGCATCTATAGATTGCTGTGATGACAGGGAACGTTTTGCAAGCTAATGGCTCAACCACTGCTGCTGAGAGGTAACAAGGCACAGTGTGCTCATTAATCCAGCACTGTCCTTGTGGGAATTCAGTGCCAAGAAGCTCAAAGGCGTCGTCTTTCTGGGTTCATTTTGAAGGTTACACATGTGGTTTTCAAATTATTGATTGGACAGTGTCTGTGAAGTTGCAAATTTTGCATTTGAGCCTTTTTGATCAGGTGTCTGGTCACGCTGAGGTCGTTGACTCTTTGGCATTGATGTGGCAGAAAACTGTTTGGGGAGCCGTGTGCCCAGTTTTTTCTGCTGTGCCAAAATGTGTGGCTTTTGTAGAACCACTGGAGTATCACATTTAGCTGCACTAAAAATGTACTTGGTTGTTATTGCCATGTCAGCCAGGATACATAGCACACGTGGAGGGCTTTTTCCATTTTCAAATCAATTTGCACGTATTGATTGTATATGATGGCAGTTACATGTAATACAGTCAATATTTTACTGGATTCATGAATTTTTGGTAACTTTTGGGTTATATCCTTAGGAGACATGTTTTTCCCAGCCTCCTGGTGTAGCACTTTGCTCTGAGGCTTTGTACAGCATGAGGGTGTAACAAGGATAAAAATCAAACTGGACTTATCAAAATAATTTCTGGTAACTTTGTTATCAAATTAGTCTCATTAAATATTTTTTGTAAGTGCAATACTATGCAATAAAGGAAAAAAGATACTAAAATTTAATAATAATTCTAATTTTCAATTTTTTTCTTCTAATTTTAAGGCTCTTTTAACTTGAGATTTTGAAAGAGTCTAGAGAACTGGGCACACAGGTAAAGGATTAAGCCCTGACCTGAGAAGTGAACAGACCCTGGGAAACCACCAGGAATGACATGAGACATTGCTGGACGTAACAAAGAGCATGGTGATAAGAAAAATAATTACAGACAACGCTTTTAGGAATGGCCAGATTTTCAGGAGTTTAATGGGATTTATGGGAGAGAAAGGCACTTTTTAGAAATATTTGGAAGGGAGCACTGGGGACTTTTTGTGGAGACAGTCTGAAAGGCCAGCAGCACCCAGGGAACTGTGTCAGCAGCACCAGGATTACCCCGGAAATGCTGCCAAACATTCTAAATTTGTGTGCTGATATAGGAAAAATGACTTCTGGGGGGGAAAAGGAACCAGGGGCAAGTGATCTATTTAGGGAGAGCCCAGGACAGAGAAGGAGAGAAGATGTAACTGGGGGTAGAACCAACATGGGGAGCTGGTGGGAAGGGGCTAAAAAAGGAGCCTGGGAGGTTTTATGCCCAGTTGTGCAAATGTTTCTGCACCCCTAGAATAGGTGCTGAGCCAGCAGGGTGGCCACCAAGGGGGAAGGGGACCGCCCCTGCATCTTGAAACCCTACGAAAGTATTCCTACAAAATTTCAACAGACTGAGATTTCATGGAAAAATTCTCAGTGTTTTCCTTAAGAAACCACTTGCACCATTCACAGTGTTAATGACAATGCAGGAAAATGGCACCTCCTGATGTTTTTCTGGGGATTTTTCACAAGGAAACAAAGAACACGTTTTATCATATTTAGAAAAGATCATCATTTATCTCTGCTTTTTAGAGTGAACAACGGAAATCCCTTTATAACCCATGCAGACTGAATGTAAAGTCACTTTTCCTCTGATTACCACTCCGTTTCCCTAGGTGCATAAATAACTATTCTTCAGTCCTTTTACAAGCCTTATAGGAGCTTAGTCATACAAATAATTGCTCACTCACCTGTGTGCAAGGTCCAACAGGTTTTATAAACTGAAAAAAATCTAAGGAGACTAAAAGCAAAGATCAAACAGATATAGGTTAAACAAATCTTTTTATTTTGGGGTGTTTTTTTTGCAGTTTTAGTAGGGACTTTTTCTTCTATACGTCTAACAAATAGGACATGTAAGATTTGATTGATGTGTTTACCCTAGCAACAGTACCAAATTTTTCTACAAATGCATTATTTTACCTTTGTTTTTAAAGGCGAGCAACCCCTCACACCCTTTTAAATCTGGTATTAAAGGATGATTTAAATAATATTATTTCTCTGCCTCTTCATACATATAACCCCAACAGGGTTCCCCCTTCATTTGCTCAATTTTTCCTTGACGTTTTAGATATTTTCTATTATAAGTTTATTTTTATTTTGTATAAAAATTCAGGATAAACTCCTAAAATCTGTTTTCTGATTTGCTCTCTCGAATATGTTTTTTATTGCAGGGGCTTACTTTTATTCTCCAGATCCAGCAATCACAATGTTACTCTTTATCACTTTGGCTGCACTTTCCTCCCGAGCACTCATTCCTTTCTGTAGATTCTATTTCACTTTTTGCTGAGGGACAGGAGCATATTTCTGTCTGTTTGTGTCAGATTAAAGCTCCCTCGATCAGCTGTAGAAGAGCACCAGGAAATTAGGGGTGTACATTTATTACTTGTTTATTTATTACTGTTGTTTATCCCTTGCATGGCCAATATTGATCCTGAATGCATCCGGACAGTCAGCTGTTTAGCATTAATAAACTGTTTCATTTCCAAATGGATTTAAATCTCATGAAACCACCTTTGATTTACAAGAGGTATCTGTGTCACTGGTGCACCAGATGCTCTGAAGTTCATGGGGTTGGTTACATGGGGTAAAAAAAAATCAGTATGACAGCTAGTGGAGAATCTTTCTCCCAGGATCTTTTCTTCCTTTCCTCATCTCAGTCATTTTTTAATTCTTAATGCTGTAATTTTTCTTTTTCCTGTTGGAAGACTAGTACTTCTTATGGTGGACTGGACATGGGTTTTTGTCAAAGGTTTTCATTTAGGATTACTACAGGAGGGTTAAAGCAAGTCCTCCTCAACTTTTGCCTTTTCTTAGTGTCCTTGAATCCTGTTTTGGATGTGCCTCACCCTTCTCCTAACATTGGAGGAAGTGTACTATGCTATCACATTAACTCAGAAGATAGAGCCAATCCTACTTCAGGAATTTATTTACGATGTTGATGTTATTCAGTGTTTTTCCACCCCCAACAAGCCTTTTCTTCACTTTACTTCGTAACCTCACAATGTAGAAAAGGGATTCATTAACCCCTGTTCGAGCAGTACATAAACCACAGCTACAACTCCACTCACCACATTCATTTTTAGTACTGCCTTTTGAAAATGTCGGGAGCCAGAGAGCTAAACAGTCTGAGGACTCAATGAACAATTTGTCTGAGGTATAAAGAAATGTTTCCAGACTACTGGACAACTCCCAGCACCTGCATTTCGTACTTCCCAGCGCGTGACCTTGACAGATCAGATCAGCTGCTTCTCAAGAAAGAAAAACCATGGGCAGCAGGAAAGGGGTGGAGGGTGAAATTGCATCTTTGTTTATCTGAAAGCATTATTTCCATTCTTTCTAGACAACTGAATGGAGGATAGCACAGTGAAGTGTCCATGACAGCAAGAAAATGAGAAGCAATCTGCAGGTCACACTGGATGCGTTTTAAGACAACTTT
Source organism: Eulacestoma nigropectus (assembly GCA_013397775.1). Classification (NCBI taxonomy): domain Eukaryota; kingdom Metazoa; phylum Chordata; class Aves; order Passeriformes; genus Eulacestoma; species Eulacestoma nigropectus. Next base: position 97,110 of record VZTE01001508.1, read on the forward strand.
CTAGGAACGCTTATGCATAATTAAAGGCAGTGGAAATAATTTGCTGAGTTTGTTGGTTGGGTTTTTTAGGTGGCAGCTGAAAATACTGCACTTCCACGATGCTCAAAATGCAGCATTAAAGTGGTTTCTGTCCGTCAGCTGCAGAGCAGCCCCAGGAGGCAGGAGCACGCCCGGCTCCAGGGCACCCTTTGCCTTTGGATCTCTGACTGCAGGGAGTGCAAACTGTGCTTGTGTTAACACTGCTGATTTAAGAGACTCCAGTGCCATAACTCCTGTCCCCAGGATTACACTGGGAAGGAGAATAAGCACAACAAGAAAGACAGGAGTGTTAAGCAGCTGCATAATTCCACGATCGTGGAAACGGCTGTGGCTACAATTTTTGAGCACATGAAAAGGAGGAAAGAATCTTACAGCAGGATCAAACGAATGCCTGCATGAATAAGAATGCACGGGGAGAAAATTTATCCCACAAGCAAGAAATAAGATCAGAAATTTATAACTCCACATACAAATAAATACGAAGGAGAAGCTCATAACTCTTGGAGGAGTAGAATGTATTGAGAGCTACGAGAGCATCACTGAGCCAGGCACCTGGACTAAAAGTTGCTCACAACATCTTTACATGAGCTCACGTACTTTATCTCCTCACCTAAATTGCCTGTCTTGTGCAGCATCTAAAATGCTCACTGAAGGCCCAAGTTGACCATTTGGGGCACCTACTCTTGGGAAGCCAAGACTGAATCCAAGGACGGCTGCCAAGGGCACTTCAGCTCTTTTCTAGACTTCCAGATTGTCTTGCTTTAAGCTGAAGGATGATAACTCTTACATTTCCCCAAAGGGAAAGGCCAACAGCTGTGGTTGCTCAAGAATTTTCAAGAGCTGCAAGGAAAGGAACTGTTGGAGGGGATTTTTTTTCGGATCATGGGGTTGTTTGACAGAGAGAAAAGAAAAAAGGAATGGAACAGACAGCACACAAGAATTAATCACAGGTTTTTTTAACAACACAGTAAAATATTCTCAGAAAACTGTCTCAGAGTTCTTGTCTCTGGTTTTCACTCTCCTACTCTATATTAATTGGCAATAAACTAAATTAATTTTCCTTATTTAGTCTGGTAGTTGGTACGTGGTCTCCCTGTCTGTATCTCAGCTCATGAGTTTTTCATCTCATTCTCCTGTCCTGCTGAGGAGGGAGACTGTGAGAGAGGCCAGCAAAGGTCCAACAACCACAACACTAAAAAATCCCCAAATTTATTATGAGAATTTAACATGGAATGTTTAAGAGAGCCACAAATTTCCTGGCTTTCCTAACCCTTCCTGCTTTTTTAATACACCACTTTCTTACCTAGAAAAAGCTTTAGTTTCCCTAATTCCTGTTTTCTTGTATTGTGTTTTAGCAACATGTATCAAGCTGCCTGGTTCTCAGACACTGTAACCACACAACATCCCTGCTGTGCTCAACTTTTTGCTGGCACTTTCTGTTGTCATTTATCCTTTGTCTTTTTCCTTGTGCAGGCTGCTACAGTTTTAAATGCACATTTTACTCATCTTTGGTGCTTGCCGTGATGTCATGGGTTAAAATATGTCATAATAAAAATAGCAATGCATCATAAACAATAATAATTTGAATTTGTATAGAAAATTATTTTTAAATTCAAGTTTTATGAAGAATGTATTGCTTAAGTGCAGTATAATTCCTGAAAGTGTGATTTTCTAATTGTGAAATACACATAACACAGCAGGCATTATAAAATATTACTACAGCACACACACCACTCACAGAAAAAACCCTAACTATGTAAGCTTCTAAAAAAACCTTACAATTTAAAAGAAGAAGAAATTTGCATTCTACTACATGACTTCTCCTGCTCAGTACAAGAGACTGCTCTGTTCCCGTGAACTGCTACTTGAAATAATAACATTTTACAGGCTACTTTTGTGAGGAGGTTTGTAAAAACAACAATACCTACTGGTGATTTAGTAAACACGAGGAGCTCTTAGGAAATAAGGGCCGTATTTTCAGCTGGAAGTTATTAGAAAGGTGCATTAGAGGGTAAAAAAGAAAAGCATTATAACCATGGAAGTGTCACTAAATAACCACTTTTTATTGTGTTCTGTGAGCTATTAGCCTTCAGAAAGTTCAGCACAAAAACATCTAGAGAGGCTACAGCAAAGAAAATACAGCAGTAAAGAAATCCTTTTGTGTATACATCACCTCTGCAAAGACCAGCCAAGAAGCCACAAGGTCTAAAGAAAAGCTTTGTAATTTCTCACTGCTTAAGCTGTAAATAATTGCTTTCTGTATGCTGAAATGTTTACTACAGGCATTAAATGTCAGCATCTCCACTGACCTTGTATCCACACTGTCAGGGCTGCACAGAGTTTTGCTGCAGGGGAAAATAAGGCAACAGAAAATCTGATCTGGAGCATTTTTTTGAAGCTATTTGTTTTCTACGAGGCCAAATTTATCAATTTTTTAGTCAATCACGTATGTGGACATGCAATTAAAGTATAAAGATACAGTTTCGTGACCCTGATGCTGTACTTGATCATGGCACACACACCAAAAATTGAGCAAAGCACTTTAGCAAGTGCAACTGCTCATTAAATTGATAGTTCCTGTCATTTTCAAGGCACAAGCTGCACAAAATTTATCTCAATCACTAAAACAGCCCAGAAAGCGTCAAGCTCAACTGCCCCAGGAAAAGGCAAATTCACACTCAGCCTTAATTTTAAGTTTCAAGCTCCGAATTCTTCAGGTTGTACACGGGCTATAGGGAATTTTGGGAAGAGGTGACTCTGGGAATAGGAAATTCTTGGAAAACAGAAGCTCTTGAAAATGATTAAACTTATGGCTATGAATGCCTTTCTCTCCATCACTACGGACAAAAGCTAGAAAACCCAAAAGCTAGCAACTAGGTATAAATAAATAATTCTCAATGGTCAAAACCTTTTTACTTCAGGGTTGGAGCAAATCCGGCATCTACATCTATTCTTTCTTCTTTCTGCTCCACAAAAATGACCCATCTAACACTTCCATGGAATTTGTGTTTCACCCAAGCACTTAGCAGTGCCCATCAGAATGGCATCTGCTGGCCTCTCTTTCTCTAAGTGATAATGAAGGAACAAAGTCTTATAAAAAGGTGTGGGTGGTGTTTGCTCTTCACTAGTGGCACCACGGCAGCTTTAATTTCAGTTGGGCTCTGAGTAAGTGTTACACAGTTGCGGGCAGAGTATTGTTAATGGTTTATAAAATATTCTTTTAATCGACGAAATGCACCCAGAGGCCTCTTAGGGAAAATAAGCCAGGGTGTATTTATATGCAAGTAAGCCTAAAATGGATACTATTGAAAAGCAGAATGTCAGCCAAAATATCCCAGTCACTTATAGCAAAGCACTTTTCAAACACTTTACTGGCTCTAAACTTCCTCCCTCGAGTAGGATAAGGGACTCCATAAATGACATTATTTTTATTTTTATTCTGTGGGCTGAGGCTGACATGATTGCTCCCTAGGTCGGCTACATCCTCATAGACAATCACATTTAAGCATTTTTAAGTATTAATTCCTCCAAAGGGTCATAGCCAAGCCAAGACAGATTATTTTCATGAATAATTCTTGTGAACTATGATATCAAATGCTTTACTAAGTTCAGATATTAATCTAATGCATTCTACTGTTCTCCCCAGAATATGGAAATCAGAGTCAGTGGTTCCGAAAATTCCTCAGCAAGGCTGGAGGTCCTTGTGGCTGAAGCTATGAAATATAATATCTTTTGCTTCGAGGATGGATGGATCAATGAATAAAAATGGGATAAGTATCCTTCATCTTTTCGAAGCTCCTGGAGGGATGTGGAGCCTTGTTACAGTGCACGCAAATGAATTTGCTTGCACACACTCTGCTTGGACAGATCTGCACCAAGGCATAACGTGAATGAGATACATGCTGGATTTGAACATCCCATAAATCATTTGGGATGGTTGCTGAGGCCGTTTCCTTTGTGCAGTGTCTTCCAAAACGTAACTGTAGGGATCAACTCAGTGGAAAGTTCCTGGGTTTAGAAGAAAATCAACTGTGAAACAGCCCCATTCTTATACCAAGCAAGGCCAGGTTATGGCTGAGATTTACATCTTAGTGTGCAGAAGTGGAAGGGCTTTTTTTTAAAGCTCTGTGTTGTCTCAGGAGTAAAGTTGGGTTCTCTCTTTGCAAACTTGCAAACGTCAGTTTCCCAAAAATACAGAACAGCTTGCTCCTGATATGCTGCATGAGTGTCATACATGGCTTGCTGGAATGCACATGAATGCACATATAATGCTAAGGTAAAATTATCTAACTTATAACCAACCCATTTAAACATGTCCAAAGAAATACTCCCTGTGAATAGCCCAGCTGCTAATTTTGCAATGAAATATCTTGTTCAGAATTTTAAAGTTCTGGGGAAACAAATAAGGGTTTGTTTTGGTTTGGTTTGTTTTAATATGGTAGAATTTATTTAAAATTGCATCACTGAAAGTTATTTTACATATGAAACTCTCTTTCTTTAGTTGCAGGAAGTTTTTTCTCCCTTTTGAACTTCAGTTTAGATACAACTCTACAAAACCAATGGGGGGTCATTTCCCTCTTTTCCAATACCATATCAAACAGGTATCTCTCCATGCATTAAAAAAACAGGTTCCAGTTTCTCTTCCTAATGAAGATCAGCTTGTGCCCCCCACTGCCAGGAACATTTTCATGAAAATGACCCCAAATCTTCTGTCATGAGAAACAAAGGCAGAAGCAAAGTTCAAAGAAAGCCACAATCTAAGATGAGCCACTGGAGGTGAAGGCTGTGATGATAAGACCCAAAGCAGATAAAAATCAGAAAGAAGGACAATAGAAGAGCAGGTAGCAAATTTTTGTACTGAGAAATAAAATCAGCTGAGATGTGGGCAGTGAGGAAGGAAGGCAGTGGAAGTAGAAATTAGTAAGATTGGTGTCAGAGAATCCCAGAAGGGTTTGGGGTGGGAGAGACCTTAAAGCCCATCCAGTGCCACCCCCTGCCATGGGCAGGGACACCTCCCACTAGCCCAGGTTGCTCCAAGCCCTGTCCAGCCTGGCCTTGGACACTTCCAGGGATCCAGAGGCAGCCACAGCTTCTCTGGGCACCCTGTGCCAGGGCCCCACCAACCTCACAGGGAAGGATTTTTTTCCCAATATCTAAACTAAACCTGGTCTCTCTCAGTTACTTAGAGGAAAAAAAAGAAAAAGGACAAAATCCATAGCAGAAATTTGGCACCATAAAAACCTGTCTTTTCACTCCTCTCTTATCACATTAAATTAAAAGGACTGTTGGGGAATTTTCATGGTACCCCTTGAGGTAAATAGAACATGTGTTTGTGCTTAAATATTAACAAAAAGAAACCCAAGACCAAACACACAATTTAGCAAACAACGCATTGGGCAGAGTCCTACTGCCTTGAGCAGTTCTACAAGGAGCCCACAAAGCCGTGTCATCAGCCAATTCCCTACAGACTACGCTGAACAGCTACAATTTTAATTTTCCTTCACAGTAAAATAGTGACAACTTATAAATTCTGTAACATAGTTTAACCCTGTCTCACTTGTGCGCACCTGGGAGTTTCCTAGGAAGCAAGCAGAACTTCCCCTTGCTCAAAAAACCTGAAAAGCTCACGCGGGATTCTTCAGCAGCTGAAAATTAAAGTGCTAATACTCCCATACATGCGTATTTCTGACGGCATTTCCACAGTGTTTGCGTTCCATGAGCACCTTTAGCGCTGATGTAACACCTTCTGTGTCACAGATGAACAGAACCAGCTCTGGCCACTTATTCAGGATCAAGCTGAAAGTAAATTATCTCAGACAACAAGGGAATACTGTGAAAGTTCTGGGCAAGTGTGACTTGCATAAAACAGGGCACACAGCAATGAGGAAAAGAAAGCTGTTATTGGTTCAGCTGGCTGGACAAAGCTTTGAACTTACGGAATTCTCCCTTTGGAGGAACGCTGTCTGCTTGTATCCTAAACTATAGATTCGTATCTCTGTACTCTTAGGCACATGGTAATCAATTTTAAAAGGGGTGAAACACTTTTATCCCGTCCAGAGGATCAGCTCAGCCCGTGTTCATGACATTCGCACTTTGAAAACGCACGCTCAGGAATGCTGCATTTTGCAAGAGGGAAGAAATATTTTATGGCGGCAGCAAAAATACTCTTTTAATTTTTGACTCCAAGAAACAACTGCTTCATTACCACAATTCATAGAATCATTAAGGCTGGAAAAGACCTCCAAGATGATCAAGCCCAACCTTCATCTGAACCCCACCATGGCCATTAAACCATATCATGAAGATTCCTTTCAATGTGATTGTGGTCCTGTGTCAAAAAGTAACCATACAGATTTACAACAAGTATGCTGAAACCGTTACGGGCCTGTTTTATCTTTTGGAAGCCTACAGTTTTGATCTGGGTGTTTCTTGTAGAAAAATGTTTACAGCGAGAACATCTCTACACACCAGATTTTTCCGTAAATATTCCAGGGTAGTTCTGCTTGTCTGTGTAAGTGAAAACAGCTTTTCAACTCAACTAGATCAAGTCTCTAACAAATAAACTGATAATTACGATGTGCATTCTGTCAGTTGTAAATAACGAAAAAGTGTTTTGGGCTGTGGGTGGAGGGGGTGTGTGCATTGACAGAAATCCGTAGGAGGGAGAATTAAACCAAACTGAAGCTTTCTGTCTCTTTCAATGAATCACTATAATAAAATAAAACACAATATTCAGGATCAGCTTCTTTTCTATTCTGTTTCGATTCCCTTCTACCATTTCTGGCGGGAGAAGAAAGTCAGCTGTAAAAGAATTTAGTTAAGCAGAATAAACTGGCAAGAAGCCACTGCTTGAAGCCCTTCAGCTGAGTGCAGCCCTGAGCTTACGAGTGTTGGAAAAGGAACTGTGAAAGAAGCTGTGGTCTGACCCTGCTCCAGACCCACCCCTAAGGCTCAGCTGCACCTTTCACCTTCATGCCGTGTTTCTGTGTTGTGCCCACAGGAATGCCCAGCCTTACACATTTTCCTTTGCACTGCAAGGGGATGCTCAATGATATAATTTCTCAGGAATATGGATCATACTATAGCCAGCTTTAATCCTCAATCACATTTTTCTTATTCTTGTGACCAGCCTTTATTATGGACACAAGATCTCAACATATAAATTGATTTTCTACAAAAGTAACCTTCAGCGGCAAGAAGCGCGTTGTGTGTTTTTGGAGACAGACCAAATACTGAAATAGAGGTGCCCAGGTCAAGAAAACAATGTGATAAATGCTAATGACTCACTGTAGGAATTCAAGGATGACAAAATACAGAGAAAAAGAGGTTGCTGCTGCATGTGTCATCTCCTGAGCATATCACAGGGCACGAAAACCCGTAATCCTTCCTTTCTTATTCAAAGTTCTGCAAACATTTGCCTTAGCTGGAGCAGTCAATACTGGGATCACTTTGTTAGACATCTGTTTGAAAAAAGGGCCAAAACTGTGAGACATCTATTCCCCAGGAGACATGGTAGCACTTCTGACACCTTTTGATAGTCTTTTAATGCTACACAGCTAATACTCAATCATAGTGTAGCAGCAACGGCAAACTTGGGCATTGAAACGTCCTTTCAAAGAAAATTTATTCTAAACGTATGCTTTCACCACCCTTCAGTCTTTGTGAATAATGAGACTTAAGTAATTAATTGTGTGTCCCCCCTTCATGTAGGCAGGAAGTTTCTTTTTAGCTGGCAGTTTACAGAAAAGTATTCCACGCATTTTTCTTTATTTCAATGACCTTGCATCAGCTTTCAAAATCTATGATGTTTCAGGAAAAACTATGAAGGAAATATTAATACAAGGGGCAAAATTTTCAAATTATTTGCCTTTGTACGTCCTTCCATGCAGTTGGTTCCTGTCAGGGATCTTATCTCTTCTGCCAGAGTTCCCCTCCTGTTTTCCCTCTCTTCTGAGCAAGTGAACGGTAATATTTAGCCCTGTACTTGAAAAAACAACGCTTTAGAATAACTTTTGTTCAGCCCAATTTTTGGGATTTAGTGACCCAACATGACAATCACATTAGTGGCACTTTGTGTTGAAGCTCCTGTTACAGGGTGGAAGGGAACTCGGAATGAGAAAGTGATAGAAATCAAAGTGATGAAATTCCAAAGCTGTCAATTCTGTCAGAGTTCTTGCCGATCCAAACCTCAAATATAAATAAAGAGCAAAAAAAGTGACTTATCTGTGCTTCCTCAGCGTCTCAAGAACCTGGCCTTCTACATTCCTTGTTGCTTTATGAGATGGAGTTATTTTCTCTTTTTTCTTATTTTTGAGGTTTTAGCCAGTTTTAGCAATAAACAATTTCACGTGTATCAAGTATAATAGCACCAGTCAATCATTACCTATCCCTTTGTAAGGCCTTCCCAATAGTACCCTATTTGCCAAAGTAATACAAGGCTGTCTGCATTAAAGACTGAGAGATGCTGCAGTAATGGGCACACTTTTAATTCCTATCATAAATAGAACATTTACATTTAAATTATTCAGAGGTTTAGCCAGTCATTCCTTAAGACTACTTGAGTTGGGGTAGTAGCAGTAGCTGCAGAGAGAATGCGAGAGGGCACAAAGAGAACTTTGGGGACTAAATCTTCATTTTTGTACCCCCTTCACAAGGCAAAGATACAAAAACAAGACTAGGAGTTGTTAAGGTAACTCCAAGTGTCAGTGAACATGGACTCAGTCCGAAACAGGACGCTTCTGCTAATGTGAGAACCACCTATTTTCCAGGATAGCTGATGGTTTGGTTTCTGCATGGAGCAGTTTCAGGATTCACAACAAGGAAGCTCAGTATTTTTACAATGTACTTTTCCCTTTCTTTAAAAGAAAAAAAGGAAGACCTCTCCATTCAGACAAGTAATTCTCTGAAGACATATGACATCTTTAGAGTTTTACCTTCAAGGTCTTAACAACTTTTTGATTCTGAGATCATGCTGTGTATAGAAGGTTAATTCAGTGACACTAGAACAAGAATGGAAAGTGGCAAACTCAGAAATACACTTGAGATAAGACTTGACATGCTTTAATGGAGAAAGATATGCTGTTCTTGAAAACTCTGTTGCTTGTACAGGATTTTCTTTTTCTTTTCAGAAGAATTTGTTGTTAAAGTCTCACCTTCAGAACTTGAACAAGAACACAAAATAGCCACGTCTATATACAGACCTGAACTAATATTTCTCCCTCTTGATAAGGTACTTGTACATGAGATGCTGAATAACAAAACCAAATAGAAAATTATTTGTTAAATATCCCTCTCTAAAGTCATCAAAACTGTAAAGAAATCAGAAAAAGCCAAAAGAGACTACATAATTAATGAGGTGGTAAGTTGGAAAAATCACGGTGGGTACTTTTTAGAAGCAGAGGAAGATGAATTTTTTGGATTTCAAGGAACATCTATTTCCAAAATGGTGAGCTCACGAAGCACAGACTTTTTGTCATGGATGTTCAACTCCCGTTGATACGGGAGCACGAGGTAAAGACGCGGAAAAGTCCTAAACAAAACCTTCCATAGTTCTCACAATCAAAACCATCGGTTTAAAAGGATAGATGCCAACCCTGAAGCACACGAACTGGGCTGAATTACCTGTAAAATTGCATGTAAACTTATCACTGTCTTTGGAACTAACTCTGACTCAGTGGAGCAGCCTCACCAGTAATCAAGCATAAAATGATTACAATAATTGGGTTCTGAGCTTGCAGCCATGTAAATCTTTACTGAATTGTCACCAGATGACTCTGAGCAGAGTCACAAAACCTACTAAAAAGTCAATTATTCAATAATAAGCACAATCAAAAATTGAGGAGAGCCTTTAACTTTTAGTTAATCTGTTTCTCAAGGTTTCAAGCAAGTTTTCTCTAGCAAAGAAGCCAAGAAAGGATTATTTCATGAAAATAATCCTTGTCCATCCCATAAATTACATTTTTTTTCTTCTTGGAATGAAAGAAATCTCCTGCCTCCAATTCATTACCATTTGGACAATTTTCAATCTGGAAACATCCTTCTGGCACAAACAATATAAATCCCGATGGTACCAACATATTGATGTACCCAACCTTGTGACATCAGCAGCAGCTTTCAAGATATGTCCAATTTTACATGTTTCCTAAGTTACGGCTGGGTCAGTCATTAATCAGGAACTCATTGCCAATGATTTTCCAAAGCACAATTGGATACTTTAGACATACCAGCAACACTCGTCAGCCCCCAAGGCAAGAGAACAGACTTGGTTGTACCAAAAAGCGTAACATAATCAAGTGTTCATGATCCCAGTCTCAATTTGAAGCCTAGTTCTGCTGGAATCAGGTGCATGGCTAAAAGCAAATTTGGAGAATAGGACAAAACTATCTAGGAGGCCATTTATCAGCATCGTCTCACTGAAGAGCTTCTCTCAGTTACTTTTCTCCCACAAGTAAAATTTGTGAAGAGATTATAAAAACCTTGGTGTGAATCACTTCTGAGAACAAGCAGACTCCAGATAATTCAGCAGAGTATTCCAGCACTGTTTCTTTCCTGGTCAAGGGGATGACAATGGCAATCAAAACTAAACATACTTCATCAGTTGACCCCAGCAGTTTAAGCGGTGTAAGACCATGACTACAGCTGAGCAGCCCCAAGGACCCTCTGCACTATGCTACAGCCTCACCATCAGGGGCTGAGTTAAACCCTGCAAGAGGACAGTGGTCTGCTACTCTCAGGAGCCAATCCTAAAATGCTGAGGGATGCTCCTAAAAGCAAGAGTTTCCTTTCCAGAGAGAAAACAACTCCAAATGAATGTAATTTGAGCAAGTCTGGAATCCATGTATATTCTAGTCAGCTTGCTCTCAGAAAACAAATACCTATATACCAGTTCATACCCTCTTTACTTTTTATATGTTGTCAATAACTGCAGCTTGCTTTTAATCCAAACCAGGATAGTTTTCCCATACAAATCCATCTATTGATCTTCCTCACTTCTCCTGAAGCCTTGTGCAACCATGAGACCAATATATGTCTGTTTAGTGCAGAAACAGATGCTGCTCTATACTACACATATTTTGAATTAGATGATCTTCATAAGGCATCCAATTGGATGTTTCAAAGAGAAAGGACAAGTTTTCTACAGTTCTTCCACGATTGTAAAAGACGTGTGTCTCTCTGTACTGAGTTTGGCTGGGATGGGGTTAATTGTCTTCAATATAGCTGGTATGGGGTTGTGTTTGGATATGTGATAAAAACAGTGTTGATATCACAGGTTTAAGTTTTTGTAGAAAGTTGGTAGACACTTCCTGATGCTTTTTTTCACTGTCAATCAAATATATAACACTTACACTACTTGTGTCAGTCTAGTTTTGATTTAAATAACATATGTATTTGTAGGTGGGAGAAACACCTACGAAATATACAATTATTTGTTATGAACTTGGATATCATGATCTAGCTCCTAGCAGAAATTTCTGGGATGGTACACAGAAAAAAAGAAGAATTATGAGTGTGTGCTGCTGATGGGAAGTAGAGAATAAAATCTTGTTGTTTCATTGCTTGCATGCACACAATCTTTGGCTTTTCCTCGAGTAAACGGACTTGTCTTGACCTATGAGGGTTTTCCTTGACTTCCCCAGGGAACGAAGTAAGACTGATGGACATGTAATTTCCTCAATCCTCTTTTAAGCCTTTCTTGCAGATAGGGGTGACATTAACTTTCTTCCAGTCTTCTGGGACATCCCCTGACCTCCACAACTCCTCAAAGATTATGGGGAGCAGCCTCACAGTTACGTCAGCCAACTCTTTTAACATCCTCAGGATTTATAAGGGTCAAGCTCCTCTAATAGTTCACATACCAACTCTTCCTTCACTGGTGGTGGGTCTGTGTTTGCATAAACTGGGATTGGTGCTCCCCAGGACTGGGGTCCAACAGTGCTGGTGAAGACAGGTGAAGGATATGTTGAGAACCTCCATCTTTTCAGCTTTGTTGATGACACCTCTCCTGTTAAACAGTGGGCTGGTATTTTTCTTCTGTTTCTACTTGTTGTTTAAATACCTGATGAGTCTTTTCTTGTAGTTTTTTGACATCTCTGGCCAATGTCAGTTTGAGCTGAAATTTTTGCTTTTCTAACTGCAGGTCTGCACACCCTGGCAATGCCCTTGCAGTTCTCAGTGGGTATGTGACTGCTTTTCCATCTCTGGTACTTTCTTTTAGATTTGAGCAGACCCAGAAGCTCACAGCAAGCCAAGGGTGTTCTCTTCTTCTGCTTGCTTCCCTTCCCTTTAAAAGGCATGAATGTTTTTGTGCTTCCAGGAGAACATTCCAGAATAAGCCCAGCACACACTTGTTCCTTTATCCTCCAGGGAATCTTCCCACAGAATCCCTCCCAACTGAGCTCTGAGGAAGCTGAACTTTGCTTTTCTAAAATCTAAATCGTCTGTCTTACTACAAACCTCCAGGATCCCAAACTCCACAAAGTTGTGATGACTGCAGCCAAGGCCATCACTGACTGAGGAACTACAAAGTAGGTTTTCTTGGTTTGGGAGTAGCAATTCCAGCAGCAGTTCATTCTGGCTGGCAAATATCAAAAAATGTAGGAGGAAGCAGTGCTCTAGGCATTCCAGGGACTGCATGTCACATGAGCTGACATGTGAGCTGCTGTGTTGTACTTCCAATAAATGTCTGCATAGTCGAAGTCACCCATAAGAGCCAGGTTCTGTTGACCCAAACTTGTTTAAGTGACTGTCTTAGGTTACAGAAGTAACCAAAGTAAGAAGTAACCAAAACTATGTATTCTATCACCACCTATGTAGGATGTTAAGGTAAGCAGGGCAGTGTTCTTTATCTCTTCTATGACTCACCCCTGATAACTCCCTCTGCGGAGATATCTTCTGTTAAAGGGCCACCAAGTCTCACTGCCTGACTCATAAAATTACATCATCCCATTGTGAGATCTTCCGCCCAGGGGGAGGAACCAAGCATTCCTACCTGGATATAATCTGAGGTTTAGAACGCCACGGGCATCTTGCCTACTGGATTTCCGGAGGACAAGAGCTACATAACCACCACTGGACCTTCAGAGGAAGACCAGACTCTTCTACAGGATCACTACCTCAACAGAACCATAACTATCACTTCAACAGGATTGCAGCCACCATTTAATCGGACTGCTACCACCACCCTGACCGACAGGGTGTCAGGTTGTATCCTGACTGTCAGTTTAAGCCAGTGTTTTCTGCCTTTATTTAACTTTTCCTATTAAATTGTAGTTCTGACTTGGAATCTCCTGCTGATTTGTTTCCAAACTAGTACAGTGACCCAGATATTGCTTTGGCCTTCTCATCTTGGTTTAGAGGTCAGTGGCAGATGCCTACTGCAAGATTCCTCTGTGGAGGTGATGCCACTGACCTTGACCCAGAGCCACGCGATAGGGTGATACCAGCACTGTGAAATAGTCAACAGTTGCCACAGCTGACTTTTACACATTCAAGGTTCTGCCTAACGTAGAGCATGACCTCTCCTCCTCTCCTTTCCTCCCCACGTTTACGGAGCAGCCGACACCCATCCGTGGCAATCTTTGGGTCACAGGAGTGGTGCCACAGTGTTACAGTTACTCCTGTGAACCGTCAGTTCCCAACGGGGCGCCGAGCTCCGGTTCCTCCTCTTGGTTCCCCGGGCTTCGTGCACTCGACACATCTACTTGAGGTGTTGCTCTCCTGGTTCTCATCTTGGAAGGAAGCTGAGGAACATTTGTTCCTGCTCTTGATGGCCTGGCTAATTTCCCACTTGGATGCAATGACCCGAGTGTTGCCACTTTGAACCCTGCCCCTCAAGACCTTCAGCTCAAAGTCCACCTCACCAAGTTGGCCAATCCACTGCCACATATTCACAAATATTTTTATTTACATATTAATGCTATAGCACAGAACACTTCCAAGTCATCATACCCCCTGCAAGCTCATGATTTACTTCTGAATTACTACCTCCCTGATCACAATCTCTAATGGAAAGCTAAACAAAACAGTAGCTTGTCTAGAACTGGTTTATTTTGCATTTTTTTAATGGGACAATACTAAAATAAAAGCGTTGCTGAAATGAAAATAATTATTTATTTTAGTAAGATTTCTGTGAAAATTACAGCTTTTCCATGTTGTTCTTGAGGGTATCATTAGTGGTTTGGAAATTTGGATGCATCAATTATTTTGTTTTTAAGGTAACTTGTGTCCCAAAAGGTTGTGTATGAATATTTCATCCCAGATTATTTTATGACTGTGTTAATTCACCATTTAAGCTCCAGTTATCTGACAAAACATAGTGACTCATTTTCTGCTTGCCTTTTCAGGTGTTTAATTCAGAACTATTAGGAGAGCATGACCATCCCTCATTATCCTCTGAAAATGGCAAATCTGATGAGATAGAAATGACACCAAAAAGAATGATTTTTCTCTCTCATCTTTAATTGCAGATTTGTGTGAACTCATGCAACTCTAAGTTACCTAAAGGCTTGAGTTGCTGACTTTGTTGTTATTTTAGCTCAGATTTTTTTGAATTCTTATTGTGGAAGGAAAAAAATAAAAAATTCTTAATCTCTGTATTGGTAATGAACCATTTGTGTGCAAATTGCCCCATATGAATTTTATTTAGGTATTCTTACTGAGCTAAAGCTTGGTCAGCATTCCTACATATACAAGTTTACTTCCATTTCTGTTATCCTACTGCTCTAAACGAACCATTTTCCTTGAGCATCTAATGATGTAGAAGTGCTCAAATATTCAGGTAAGAATTACTCTTAGCAAGCAATGATGCAAAACTGTCCTTAAGTAAAACTGCTTTTATGGCCTGCAAAACTATACAGCATTTTGTAAATTTAAATAGGCTGCTTGCATACTCTTCAAATGAATATATTTAAATCAGGTGATTGCAGGCAAGGCACAGTGCACCATTTAAAACAGGGATATACATCACTCTTGGAGAGGTTTGTGGGATTCCCTGTCCAGCGTGTGTTCCTGTCACTGGTTTAAAGGCTCTAAATATCCTCAGTGAATTGAAAAGAAGGCATGATGTTAGTAAAGCATTTAATTCAACATATGGCCTATGGGAGCTCAGTATTTTAATCCCCAGAGAGCTTTTATAGGACCTTTGTGCTTCACTGCAGCCATCTAAGAAACAAGGATGATAAAGGTGTCTCTTTCCAACTCCCTTGTATCTTCCTGTTTTATCACTAAAACATACATATTTTCATATATACAAGTAAGTATCCATATGTTTCCTCTACATGGGTCAATGTTCCTTCTCAACATATGTGAAGTTTTTTGGCAGCTCTCACAGCTGTGCTGTCTGTACAAAATCTTCACTTCATCAGATGAGAAATGCTGTGGATCAATCCAGATGCTTTCCCCATATTTATTCTACTGTTGTCGACACACACGATTTTCTCCCCGTTTTCTTCTTGGCTGCCTATGTGAGCTATTCTTCCTCACCCCACTTTGAAGAATTTTTCTTCCCTGAACACAAAGAGAGTCTTTGGTGTAGAGCAAAAGTCTTTTTAGAAGGTTAAACTATAGGAAATATCTAAAAGGGAATAAGAAGGGAAAAAAATGAGCATATTGATTCAAAGGAAATTATCAGATGGATTCAAATGCTCCTCTTCTGCTCTGTTAAAATGACATCTTTAAGGAAACCACCCTGATCTCTCATGAGCTGTAAAGGAGCTGACACCACAGGAAAACACTTTCCTGGGAAATATAGGAAATTTTTCAAGTGCCTTCCTTTAGGTATGAGCTAACACAGCCTTTTGTTCACTCATTAGGATCTTGTTTCATCTGTTCAGCTCGCTGATCTTGCCTGGATTTGTCAAGCTTTTCATGGTTTTCCTCCTCTGCAGGCTGTCCATCGGTTGCATTTCCCCACGGAACTCTGCCAATGCAGTCTGGCTAACTATCTGCTGGTACTAGAAGCTAATAAATCTTTCCAGGAGTACATGCAGCCCTAAGAATGCTCTGAATTTAAACTCTGCTTTATGTCCTTGGCTCAGCAGAAAAATGCCCTCTCTGAGAACAAAGCTCCAACTCTTAGGTAGAGCTAAAAATTCTTGGAGTGGCAAAATATTCCCTAAGTCTGGGCTGAAGTTTAACTCTGGAAAACCAGAGCTGGGCACTCTCTGAGAAGCTAAACCTTAACTGGGCTGGCTTTTACTTCAGACTTTGAAAACTGATCTAACTGCCTATTGTATTTCCCTTCCCTGAGTAAAACAGATTGCTGTTTTGAGTGAGATTCTATATTGGTTCATTGCAAAATGCATTCAAATTACTTGAAGGTTAGGAATCAATAACATAAAGTGTCAGTGAATAAAAACCCATCGAGGAAGGAGAAATCCATTTCTAAACTCATTTTTTCCCCCCACAGTCTCTTCGGATAGTCTGATAGAAAAGTGATTGTAGTAGATTTGGAAAGATTTTGTTGCAAGTGTCTTTCCCCCTCTAGATCTGGATCATGTTGGAGCATCAAATAAAGGATATCTTGTTCCCTCCCTGTAAACACTGCTGATTTTTCTTGCTTTTTGGGAGAATTCAGAAAACAGTAGACAAAGAGGTTCTGAAATTTATTGCAAGGAGACTTCTCCAGTGTACCGAAGAGTCATGACTCAAACAGGAAATACAATCATCATGCCAATATTAGATGCATTATTTTAACATTCAAATGGATTGAATGTTTTGTCTATATGAGGATTTCAGATAGTTATGAAAAATGATTTCTTTCTATGCTAGGCTTTCTAAAGCTCAGAGTTCTTGCACCCTGACACATATTATCCTTTCTGCTGATGAAATATGAGATTTACAATAAGCTCTATGTCTAACATTGTTCTTTACACTTTGATGAATGTTACACTTATTCCTAAATTTATGAGCAAATGAAAAACTTTTACAGCTATGGAATAGAAAACAGAAAATAGTTTTCTCATTTTAATAACTTTAATTAAATTTTTCTATGTACTGTAGTTTTAACACTCAGGAACAGAAATAGATACACCAGCAAGTAATAAATCAGCCTTGCCATTCCTCTGTTATTTCCCACCATGAGTGAATGGTACAGATTTATGTTCCGGTAATTCATCACTTTCCATCCATTATCCTGTGAATAATTTGTTGTGTTTATAATAACAAATTCTAAAACTCATTATATTTAAATTCTCAGAAACTAGAAAGTGCATAAATGTGAAGGTTAAAAAAAAAAATCCTGAATATGGAATCAGCTGCTTCGGTAAAATACAGATCCAAAGTTACAATTTTTTAATTTCAGGGGTAATAAAACAGTATTTACCTGCTGCAGCTGAGCGAGGGATGGTGGATAAAGCCTCTGTCATGACAACTAGAAGTATATTAAGAAGCAAAGATCAGCTCAAAACTACAAGCCCAGTCTCCTAATGGTGGTAGCCTCACTTTCATTACATTAAATACATTACTTCATCTGGTGTATTTTTGTTATGTGAAAACCTAATCAGCTTTGCTATCTAAGATCTTTACAATCTTTTATCTGTCTCTTATTGGCTTTTATTCAATCTATCTCATAGCATGACTCTGGTGATCAAAAGTTGGACTAGAGCTCTTTTCCAGCCTTAATGATACTGTGATTCATGCTACGTATTAAATCGAATGTTTGGATTTTGTTATAATCTGATTTTTATAACATCAGAACTCTGAAACCATTGAAATGGGAAACGTATGCTGAAATAAATACCTGAATGGAAGACTTTAAAACTCTGCACAAGGGCTTGGATCTGTGTCAGGGGAGGTTTAGGAGGATATTAGGAAAAGGTTCTTCCCCCAGAGGGTGGTCAGGCACTGGAACAGTGACTCTTCCCAAGTTCAGACCTTTCGTACCTTAAATCTGAGTTCCACTTTTCTTTCAGCTAGGTGTAAATAAATTGTAGTTTTCCTCCTTATTCTGGTTGTGAAAAGGATCAATCAAACACAAAACTAAAGCAGTCTAATTAAACTATGTGCTGGGAAGCAAATCACCACCTGGTGGAACTCACTTTGTGACCCAAGATTCCACACTGGGCTTGCTTTGAGCGTTGAAGATGGTAGAGACACCTGAGAAACAGCAGTTTTCCCCAGAGACTTGTTTCCTTTTGATGAAAACCTTGAAATGGCATTGCCACAGCTGCAAATGTGTTTTACTAAAGATAGATTCCTTTAAATTTCATGCAGATAAATGTCATGTAATGACACCATTCCAAACCAGGGATTCTAAGAGTAGGGCACCACATGGCTGCCATGTGCTCAGACCCTCCACGCCCACTCATGAGATGGGAATTGAGAGACCCTGAAAAAACAGACACTCAGAATCTCAGATGAAAAAGGATATGGCCAAAATAATAAGCATAAAATAGAAGAAATACATTTGAAAAATAAATTCTATTAAAGAAAAAAAATTATTACCACAGTACAAAACTCGTGACTCTTGTAAAGCAAAAGCCATTCTACGCATTAATTCTGAATCCCACTTCCAAATGATCAGTGGTGGGTGGACAAGGTACAGAAGAAGAGCTCCTGACGCTTACCCAGGCTACCTGAGAGTTCTGAGACACCTGCTGATGGCACAACCTCCAAACAAACACAAGTCCAGCACATGGCAACCCTGGCTTTATGGTGAGTTTTTAGCAATAATTTTTTAATTTTTACAATAAGGTCAGTTAACCTTTCTCTGAGTAATATAAAATTTTTCACATGGGAGGATTTTGCAAGACTTGGGAACAATTTTGAGCATGAAAACCTAAGGGGAGGTCATCAACACACTACACACTTGCTACCACATTCGTAATGAAAGCTTCATGCTAAATTCATCACACCTCCCTATATAGGTGTGACTGGCATTGTGGATAATCCATGAATAAAAGACTGAAGAAAAGACCCGAGGAAAATGAAGCCCCTGATATACAATCTACAAAAACTGGGGGGAAAAAAAATATTCCTACCAAAAAAAAAAAATTAGTTACATAGACAGATGTGAAAATATTAAAATAACTCAAGCGTAAACTCTGGGAGACCATTTGCGGTTTCCTTTTTTTTTCTGAAAAACCCCAAAAAAACACCAAATCCACAACGCTTTTTTATGAACAGGTGCTGATTGTGTCCGTAGGATCACAGGAATCTCAGGACATCTCCAGTCCAACTCTCACCCAGGAGCAGCTCTGGGGTCAGAGCAGATTGCTCAGAGCTTTATTCAGAGCTGAGGGGTGTAAACCACCAAGGATGGGGATAACAGATTTATCTGCTTTGATTCTTGAATTGTTGTAGGGCTATGAAGGAAATAATTTTTTCCAGACAGATTTCCAGTTACAGGATGTATCAATATAATTCAGTGGGCCATGCCTAAGCCAGGTCCTACTCACTGTGTTTCAGGGTATCAAATCAGGCTCTCAAGGAGACCCAGAGACATTATCACAATAATTTAAATGGTATCAAGTGAAAAGTGCATATAAGGCAAGAAATCCTTTCTAAATGAGTCCATGAAGAAGAATAATTGTTTGCAATGTAGAGTGGTCAACAAAACCCTTGCAGTGTTTGGAACTAGACACCTATGAGCTGAATTGATAAAAATAATGATGTTGTAAGAGCAGATCAGCTGCTCTGGAAAAAATAAATATTTAGGGGGAAAAAAAAAGGGATTGAGAGCACTTCAGCTCTGCTAAGGATATTTACTGTTCATGCAGGCTGAAAGCAAAACGATAGGAATATCCTCCAAAAGTTATTTAACAGCAGTAAATGTCCAGAGAATATATACTGCTGGAAATAATAAAAACATTTCATGATAAGTACTAGAAATAGTACAGAAAAGAGAGACATGGTGAACCTGCAACACTTCCCTCAAACAGATGAAAGTTACCTACTGGGGAGTTTAGTGTTTATTCCTTTATCAAAACAGAGATTGTCTTAAAAAGTGATAAGGAGCTAGCACAGGGCCTGTTCTTGAAATAAAACCCTGCCATCAATGCTGCCTGTGAAAGACTCAAGTGTTTTCTGGAACACAAGCAAAGTACGTGCAGAAACAGAAAATTAATATGAATTACATGAGACCAATGCCAGCTTGCTGAAAACCCCCCTTTTTATCCCTTTGTGACACAAGTAGATTGGGTGCTGCTTTAAACCTTGAAAGCAGCTAAATTCTTCTTCTCTTTCTTATGTTTGCATTTCATAGAATCACAGAATTGTTAAGAGTGGAAAATCAACCCAGCACCACCACCATGCTCACCACTAAACCATGTCCTCAAGTGTCACAGCCACACGTTTTTTGAACCCTTCAAGGCATGGTGACTCCACCCCTGCCCTGGGCAGACCGTGACGGTGCCTGACCACCCTCACTGTGAGGAAATTTTGCCTAATATCTGATCTAAACCTTCTTTGACACCACTTGAGGCCATTTCCTCTTGTCCTGACAGTTTGGTGCAGGATGACTTTTCATTCTTTATTATTTCACCACTAAGAATACTCTATCAGTCCAGCCTGTGCAAGCACACACTGTGATATTGTTCAGAATTAGAAAGGGATGTTAGTTGCACTTGCCAAAAAACCAGAATCCCTGCAATGTTCCAATTCATCCTGAAAATTAATGATGTCTTTCAGCAGGAGCCTAAGCAGTTGCTTGAGCCCAAGCCTGCCTTCAGTACAAGCCATCCCACAATAGTGGGATTAGCTGAGTGTCAAGGGACCCTGAGCTGCACAGAGTTCTGAGACTGAGCTATGTTGGCCTCTTCTTCCTCTGAACGACCCCAAGGTACCAAACTCCTGCTCCTAATGGCCAGCTAAAGATTTAAGAAATGAATAAATAATATTAGACCCCCCAAGTTTTAAAACACACAAAACTCAAAGCAACTGGAAAAGGTAAGGTAGAAATTAAAAATTAACTTATGCGTTGCTTTCCATCTGTTGATTCCTGACTTTAATTTTACCAGTTCAACAGGTATACATGGATACACTGAGTCCTAGCCCTTCAGAAATTCCCTAGGATCTTCAAGGGATTTCCCTCACCTCCATAGCCTGGCTGTCTCCTTCATGCTACTGGTTTCCTACTATGGGATCACAGAATCCCAAACTGGTTTGTGTTGGAAGAGACCTTAAAGCTCATCTCAGTCCAACCTCTCCCCTGGCCAGGAACACCTTCCACTTGGAGTCATGTAAGTCTAAAACTCACTTGTTGGTTTCCTCTGAAAGCAACCCTTTCCTGGCTTCCTCGGTCTCTTCCTTGCTCCGAGGGTTCAGTTTATATATTTCTCCTATAAAAGCACAGCACAAAGAGGGAGTTGGGGAATAAAACAAAGGAAAATTCACCATCATCCTGGGATGGGAATCTCAGCAGGATCCACGAAGCAGAGATTGATCTTGGCTATCTTTTATAGAGAAACCAAATGTCTTCCAACTTACAGGTGCAGTAGGATGAAACACAGTGTTGGTATAGAAAAAAGCTTCCTAATTAGAAAGATTTTTTTTTAAAAAAAGTAGAAAACTTATTTTAAAATAATCTTTCAAAAAATAACATCTGTTTTAATTTTTCTTGACTAGAATCATGATATGGCTTTAAGGACTCTGGACCTTCAAAATAAAACATGGCAGACTCTAGCAAAAGTAAACACTGGAATCTGTCTCAAAAAAAATGAGAAAAGATCTTTAGAATTAACTCATAATTAATATTTAGAATTTAGAATCTTTAGAATCTTCAAATAAAATATTCCAATTATGCTTAACACATCACTGGAAATCTAAAGGGAGACCAAACAAATTTGTAACCAACCATTACACAGAGAAGTTTATAACAAAGTTCTGTGTTTCCAAATAGCAAAATATTAGTCAAGAAATGTTGGAGTTTAATAGAGCCAACCACAAAGTATAGAAAAAAAGTCTTGTCACTATATATGGGATGGCAAGTGCTGTGTTTGTCTCATGGAAAATTTAATGTGTGTTCAAGAAGGATTTCTGCATTAATGAGCACCCCACTGAAGTTTGTGTTGTCACCTCAGTGCACAGAAATGAGCTGCACAGGCAGAAATCTCAGTGCCGGCACAGATCACCATTCTGGAGGGTTCAGACAGCAAACCAAAAACAAGAGGGAAGAAAACTTTTCAAAATTAATCAGTTGGTTCTCCCTGACCAAGGCACAGCATTTTAGAAGGAAAGAATATTTGTTACTGAAGGTTTTACTGATAAAAACATTTCTGACTTTGTTCTGTTCCCTGCAAAACCCTGTACAATTCACTCAAGCAAAGTGCTCACACTCGGAGGCATTCAGGTTCCAGAAGCTGAAATGCAATGCAGGTTCCAGAAGCCGAACCCAGTCCTGATGGGTCCATCAAATACCACTTGAATGCAGAGCATTACAGGACGACATAACAGCTTGTGGCGGGAGGGCTTCTGCTACAGAGCTCTACATGTGCTTTTTACACCTTTCTGCCAGAGAACCAAGCGTGGCTCTATGGTGCAGCAGCAAAGTCAAAGTAGGATTCAGATTTCTGGCACCAGAGGACTTGATGTGTCACCACTTCCTGCCCTTCTTCCCCTGAAACCACAATGCATTTCTGAATATATTTCCATTTTTGATGCGTTCTACTGTACCTGAAGGCCCATGAACAGAAATACAGAACCACAGACTCACAGAATGGTTTGGGTTGGAAGGGACCTTAAGGCCCATCCAGTGCCACCCCTGCCATGGGCAGGGACACCTTCCACGAGCCCAGGGTGCTCCAAGCCGTGTTCATCCTGGCCTTGGACACTTCCAGGGATCCAGGGGCAGCCACAGCTTCTCTGGGCACCCTGTGCCAGGGCCTCCCCACCCTCACAGGGAAAGATCTCTATGATAATCTAATCTAAATCTAAATATGTTACTGCAATTAGTCCAAAAAATACCAGCACAGGCTCTTCACTTCCAAAGGTGGAACCCAGCTAATTTTCAAAGCTTTTCAGTACCAAAACAAGGAGGTATCTTTCATCCTGGACAAATGACAAACTACATTATATGCTGTATAGGAAGGTATCTGCCACGGTTTCAGAATTTCTTTAAATTTCAGGCATTTGTTATTAAGGTCATACAAACTGTGGAAAGACATTTGTATCCAAAGATGTAGCCCCCAAAAATTATCACATATCCAAAATTTGCTTTGCAGTATTGCCAATATTGGATAGCAAAGATTATTTTTCAAAGAACATAATTTCTTTTCTGAAAATGAAAATTGCTTAATTAAGGAGAGTACAATTAAAATATAATTATTTGCAATAACATTGACTTTTGCTGATTTTTTCATGTTTTTTTCTAAATAATAATTCTCTTTCCAAGTAAGAATATCTGTATAAGAAACACCAAAACCAGAATCCTTTGAATTTCTGTTGTCACTAAACAAATTTTCTCTTATCTGCACATTTAAAATAATAATAATTCATTTTTTCTTGTTAAATACTCCAGGTCTGTAATATCACCCATTAATTACTCTAGCGAGAGAGACTAAACGATAAAAATAACAGAGGTCTAACACAGGATGAAGAAATTAAAGACATAATGCAATTAAAAGAAATAAACATGAAACAGTCCTTCCAGGCTTTGCACTTTACATCCCTGTCGTCCACTCTTCAGTAATTTCTTCTCTTTGCTTTACACTACCTGGAACACCTTTTGGATGGAATATTATAGCTGCATATTGTACCTTTTCTGTAGCCTCCTCATACCTAAAGAAATTTCCGGTATAAAGAGCTGTCCCTGCAATCATCTGGTTTTGTCACAGCTATAACTTGTCCCATAGCAGGAAACAATGTCATTTATGATGTCCAATGTAATGTCTGAGGATTTTGCTGGAATTGTAGAGAGGGAAAAGATGTTTCCTACTTTTTTTTTTTTTAATGTGAGTAAATAAAAATCGGTTTCAAAATAAAATCCACATGCACAGATATAGGCATTGTCTTCCTAAAATAAAACAACTTTGCACGACTGAACTTACAAAACCTATACCCAACTTTATTAAAATAAGGGACATTGCTGTGCACATTTGTTCAGTATTTCAATTCATTCAGTCTCATCAAAATAATTTTAGCCAATAAGCCAAAGTTACTCATTTGCCTGAAGACGAATCCCAAGTTAACTGAAATATTTTAGGATCCCAAAAATTAATTCTGAGAATCCCCTCAGGAAGGTGACTGAAACCCAGCTGGTCCAAAACACTCTCGCAGGCACAGCCCACGTTTCAGAGCAGATTCCTGGCTGCCATGCACGCATTTCTTGCTTTCTGTGGTCCTCTTTAACCTGAATTGTGAGATATGGTGCACACACTGCAAGGTACACCATAAATACTCTGGTAACACCCAAGATACTTCATGTGTCTGTGTACTTCTTGTATCTATGTACTTTAATGTATGTGTTGATCTTAAAAGGAAAAGGAAAACCAAGTCTTTTTCTGCTCTGTTAATACGAAATATCAAGATACTTATTTCCCCTTTCTGTACTAGGTACAATTTAACCTCATAACTTTCTTATGCATTATTTTTTCAATTAATCTACACTATGAAGTAAAATAATTTTCATTATTTCTTAACATAAGCAGCGTTTTTTTTCTAATTTTCAAGTTACTAGAGGCAGAGGGAACCATCCCTTACTGACTGACTTGGCTCAAGTTAATTTAATATCACAGACAGTGATGATGTTATTATGGGATGGTACCTTGATATGTGAAGAGTCAATGAGAAAAACAGAACATCTTGATATAGACACCAAGTTTTTGGATCAGGAAGAACACTATTTAAAATTTTCACTGTTTATATTTTCTCAACTGAGAATAAAGCAACTAAAGTAAGTAAATATTCTGACTTTGATTAATATGGAAAAGCAATTTTCATTTGTGTAGTGGCTTTTAAAGTACAAAATAGCATTAAGGTCTTAGAAAAACTTTGAGGTGTTTATAGGTCCCATGGCTGAATCCCTTCATCCGCCACTGGAGTGAAACTGCTGCTGACATGAAATATGAGAAGTGTTTCAGTTCACGGCAGCACAGTCAGGCACAGGAAAAGAACGGAAAAACAGTTTCTCAGTGCAGAGCTGAAGGGAAAACAAACTTCATGAATGGAAAGGGAGCCAGGCTTTGGGGCTTGCATCCCTTTCCTTTAACGTTTCTGTGCCTTTTGGGTCAAGCAGTGTCAAAGGAACCCTTTGGCCAAGACACTCAAACAGAGTACGGTTCGTCTATCTTCCAGGCATGTGTGATTATTTCTATAGATGATCTTTTCCAAGGACATAAACACTTTTTTCTCTCTCTATAATAATAACTGCAGTGTTGCCAACTATTACAGCAGTAGTTCAATGCTACTGATTTTTACCCCATCTTCTGCAATTTGGCTTATTGGTAGCTTTATTCATAAAGCCACACTGAGTGACTTGCTGAATTGTTATCAATTCCTGGTGTCTCAGACATCAGTTCTCTTCAGAGCCTCTAGCCCACTGGAGAATGGCATTTTCTCATCAAGAAAAACAGCGAGTCCTTCCTCTGCATACCAGGGAGATGTTCCTCCCTGCTGGCATGTGGAAGAAACGAGTTGTCCACGCTGCTCGCTCTTCCCAGGAGCGGAAGCTGGGACTGCCCAGGAGGTCAGATGTTTCCTTCATCTCTTATATTCCAGATTCTTCCATCCCAGCAGGTACACTGGAGTCTTTTTCACTCAAGTCCAGTGTGTCAGCTGATATTTTTTAGTCTGAACACAGAGGGGACCTATTAAAACACATTTTGTTTAAAGTCTTAGACGTGCCGGAGTGGTGGTAGTTTAAAGAAATGGCAGCTGCATGGCCCCAGGACTTTTTTCATGTGTCCTGCCACTGAGATGCAAATAGCATAAGTGCCTAAAAAGACATGGCCCAGCTGGGCGTGTTAAGAGGCATGAGCACTCAGTGGTTTAATAAAGACCCAGTTCTATTACTGCCACCAAAGGCGAGGTCAATTTAGGAAATGCTGTCGCTGATTCACAACCTACTTCTTGCTCCTTGTTTTGGTGAGAAAACACAGTATGGCTAAAACTGAAAGTGAGACCTTGCAGTGCGGCTCACATTGCGTTTTCTAACAGCATTTATATGGTTCTTGGCCATACTTGCTGAAAACAGACTTTGGTTTCTTATTATGTCCACTGTTCATCACCTATTTCCTAAACAAATATCTACTTTGACAGCTGAAAGCTAAAGAAATGCTTTTAAAAGTCTAATGGGACATATTTCTATCCTGCAATCTAATCCCACAAAGGCACAGAGAAATGCATAAATACCTCTGAGAGTCACGGAATCCAAGTGGCTTGGAGGACACTTCCAAAGTAGAGAGCATTTAATGAAGAATGCCCCGCTTTGAGCTGTCAGGATGTCCTGAAGCACATGAGGTTTTATATAGAAAAGCAGCAGCTAAAGCCCTACCTGCCTAGAAAGTAAAATCATTACAAAAATAATAGTAAAAATAATAATATATAAAAAATAGTAAAATAGAACTGTTGAGACTTTTCAGCAGTGTGTATAGGAAAAGGCTGGTTAAATCTTCTTCCAGGGAATGGGAGGATGATTTAGAGGCAACTGAGTTACGGTCAGCTGAATTCTACATCTCATCAAATTATTACTGTGGTTACATGTCTCTTTATCTACATATTTTCTGGATTTCGTTTCCTTGCTTTATTTATTGGTGATGAACAAGCCTTCAAACCAGAGGCGCCGAGGTCATGAGGAACTGTTAGTAGGGAAGGTGTTAGGCCTCCCTGCCAGGACCTGCCACGGCCAGGTCTAAGGAGGTGACTGAAAAGGCGCGTCACAAAACCAGCCTTTGCATAAGACACTTGAGGCACTTTTAAGTACTCCAGCTAAAGGAATTTGAGTAACAAAGAGCGAAAATAATCCCAATTTATGTGCAGTGGAATAACTTTTGGGTGAGAGGAAGGGTTATGCTTCAATGGCAAAGTCCTTGAATGTTGCAGACTGACATCATCTCCCAAGGAACTGCAAAACAAGAGCTTTCACACGAATACAAGGGGTTTTTAATGTTGGATGTGCCTGGCTGAGCTAAGACGTACTCATGGGATTTTGGAAAAGGCAGCATGGTGTAGAAGATTCAGAGAATTGGATGTTCATGGAATCATAGAGGCAAGGAATCACCAAGGTTGGAAAAAACCTTTAAAACAGAGTCCAGCCCAGCACCACCACCGTGTTTACCACTAACCATTCCTCAGGTGCCACATTCACATCCTTTTTTGAACGCTTCCAGTGATGGTGACTCCACCATCTCCTTGGGCAGCCTATTCCAATGCCTTGCAACAATTTCTGTGAATTTTTTTTCCTAACAGCTAGTCTGAACCTCTCCTGGTGCAACTTGAGGCCATTCAAAGAACTGCTGCTGCTTGCAAGCAAATCAAAAGCCTCTGCCATGGTACCAAGCTTCATTATTCCTTGCACAATAGAGGGGACTTGAAAACAGAATGAAAATAAAAAAACAAGCTAATGAAAACTTACTGTAGCAAGAGTCATTAACTGCTTAAATAAATGCAGTTTCTAAGCTTATTACATTAGAACAAGTGTCACATTTACTGACTTGAAAATGTGTGGAGCTGCTGCAAACTACTGCTGCATCCCCATACAAGATAAAGAGAGAGGGATTTTGTAGGCTCACAATTGTGTTTACCAGGGGCTAGAAAAAGGAAAAAGAGCTGGTCAGATAAAGAAATAAAAAGTATGCATGTTTAGGGCAAAGAAAAGAAATCCTCTCCCATGAAGATAAGAAATTGAAAGCCTCTTCAAATTCCTCTACTGCAAATATCCTTATTCATTGGTTTGTTTATTTCCATTTTTCATGGAAAGATACTGATAATTACCCAAAGGCTCTCCAGCCTATCAAAACACACAGATGCTTGTTTTCACTAATAAAACCAATTTTTTACAGAATAAGGTGATACACCACTTTTCTTCCCTTCCCACCGTGGGGTCAGTTCTGCGAGATGAGACCTTTCCTTTGGTCCAACATTACTTGAAAGGCCACCAAAGGAATGAGATTGTTAAATTCTGGCTCTGCTCAGTGCTGAGGCTCCTCTTTCTCTATACTGTGTCCCACATGTAAACATTACAGGAATGCTTTCCTCCTACAGGCCTCCAAACGGCCTGGATCGGAGCTCTCAGCCAGGAAGGGTAGAGCAGCAACTTTACCCAATATCCCATAAGCATTCAACAAACTCCTAGAGGCACATGTGTATTACATAATTGTCAGAAGGGGCAATAAATGGAATGGAAAAATAATGGAAAAACAATGAAGTTATTTACAGCGGCGATGAGCTGCAAGACTTACAGACACTAAAGTATATAACTTATTATGCCATTTCTCAATTTCTAAGGAAAAAAAGAGGAAAATATCATATAAATTTCCTTGCTTGACTGGGGAGAATTATTAGTGAGCTGTGACAGTACTCTGTAAAAGGCAATTTGAATATGCTTTTAATCACGACCTCACTGACAGGTGCAAAACTACTTTAAATGGAGGTGAGATGTCCAAGGCAAATGGTGTTTTATATTTTGAGTAAGCTTCATTGCTTTTTGCGGCACAGATTGGAAACCAAGGGAAATCTAAAGCCTGTAAACAGCTTTTCTTCTCATTTAAAATCTGTATATTTTCATCTCAACACCAAGATAAAATATTAAGTTTAGCTAGAGGAGGACAGATACCAAATTCTAAAGCTTCAGAGGAAAAGAGAGAGTAAAAGGAAAGATGAAAAATATCTTAAAAGCTGGTTTCTGCAGAAAGTATAAATATTACCAGTTGAACAGTGGAAGCCATATGCTTTAGTGATATATTAATTCCTCCGAGGTCAAAGGCTCCTTTAACACACCTGCTGATGTGTCATAAGGTAGTCTGAATGAAGTTCAATACTTGTGAAATGTTGGAAGTTGATGATAACTCAAAACCAAAATAATTTATCTGTGAAATATTCTACTGAAAACTGGCAGCTGATAGACCCTTGATTTGCTTCTCTCCTGCTGGAGCTAAAGCTGTAAGGTGAACTTACAGGCTGCAACTTGAAACCCAACACGGGTTGGCTAAGAAATACAATAATTTTTTATTTCTGACTCTCCAGTTTCAGTTTTTCAGTAACAGCCCTGGATTACCTCTGGCTGGGATTCTTACCAGGACAGAAAGCTTTTTGGGAATTGAGGATGACTTTGTACTCTTCCCTTGTACTCTCTTCCCTCGCTCCCTGAAGCACCTCTCTCGGCAGTGCCCTTGAAGCACAGCAACTGGATCCAGAGGAGGGAGTCTGTGTGTGTTGCCAAGCTTGCTCTTTTGATGATTTAGAATGATTTTTAAGTAGTCTGTCACTTTCAAAACTTCTAAATGAGCTAAATAAAATCAATAAATAGACAGTAAATTTATAATATTAATAATAGGAGAAAAAATAGAACTAAATTACACGTGTTGCTCTGTTAAATATATTTCCTTGCTCTGTCCTGCCACACTTTTCAGCACAAGTATAGGAAATGACCATGGTTTAACAGGCTATTTTCCCTGTGTTTTCTGTATCCCACCTCCAGCTGGGGCAGACTGGATGGTTCACAGATGGGTGGATTAACATCTACAAAGCATCTGGCAGGGAAAGCAAGCCTGTGAGGTATTCAGCTTCCCTGGAAGCTGAAGGCATTCAGCACTCAACCGAGAACGCTTAATTGTGCAACGCTTTGCCGTGGAAGCAAATTTCTTCCTTGCCCAGTTGGTTATGAGTTTAAAAATCGAAATACGAACAGTCGTAGCCGTGTCAAGTTTATGTTAGAAAGTGTACAGCTGTCGTGGTTACTCAGAAATAGTCACATAGATATTTCTCCTCCTACTATCTTGTGACAGCATATTCTGCAGATCTAGTTGTGTGTTATCTCTTGTACTTTCAAATATCCTGCCTTCTTTTTTCAGTCAAGGACTTGGAATCCTGGAAGTGTACAAGGATAGGGCTATAGAGCACCCTGGTCTAGTGGCAGGTGTCCCTGCCCATGGCAGGGAGTTGGAACAGGATGGGCTTTAAGGTCCCTTCCAAGCCAAACCATTCCATGATCCTACAGGACGATTCTGTGATTTACACTAGAAGCACGTAGAATGATCCAACAAATTTGGCAACGCTTCCCCATCGAAGCAAGAAGGGCAGAAGGCTGATAGACAGATGGAGCTGCACCTTGATGTGAGTGGGAAGTTTATGCAGCATTTTCCATGCTCAGCAAACCAGCCAGGACGGTTCCTGTCTTCCTTATGATTTTTGTCATTGATTATGTGCCCCAGAGCTATGCAAACATCTTATTGTACAGAATCGTAATGCAGAATCTCAGCACCCATGGTTTGGGGTGGAGGAGACCTTAAAGACCATCCAGTTCCACCCCCTGCCATGGGTAGGGACACCTTCCACCAGACCAGCTTGCTTGGGGTCCGGTCCAGTATGACCTTGAACACTTCAAGAATAATTCAATCAGTTTTGGCAAGCTAACAGACAATAGACAATATCAAAAGGCCACTCCCAGTGGAGACATCACATTCTTCAACTTGGGAGAGCACTGCTGCTTTTCAGATGAACTATTAATTTCCCAAGAAATCGCTGGGTTGTCGTCACATTTTCTTAACCTTTCTTTACCCTTGTCTTCTCTCCTGCCTCTATGACATCTTGAATCCATGACTAACTTAATGCCATAATTACCCCCCTGGAGGCAGCAAAAGGCACAAGACAGCAACAACATGAGTTTTGGCACAGCTCGTGCCAAAATACAGCTTTCATTTACAAATCCAGGAGATGGAATACATTTCTGTCCAGCGAGATCATTGTGTACCATATGAATAATATTCTGACTGAGGATAACATGCAAAATAAAAACCAGCTGACATTTTGATATAACACAAGCAAATGTTTTGCTCTGGAAAAAATGCATGATCTCCCAAGGAAAAATTTGGCATCAAAATTGGGGTTTATTTGACTCATTTTTAAAAGAGATTTCAAAATCTATCGCGTAAGAGCAAGAGAATAATTCAACCTTTATAAACTGTCATAAGACAATTTTTCCACAATGTTGTGGAAAACCCATATACCAGCTTTTAACCGAGATCAAAGGGCACATTAAAATATTTAGGTGTTTTCCACTACAGCTTCTTGTAGTTTTTCAATGTAGTTTTTTTGTATTATCTGAGACTGCTGGCAGGAAATTTCCTGGAGAAGAGACACCCCACCTTCCATGTAAGTTTTTTGATTTCTTTCTCTGTTCACAGTTGGTACCACTGTTGGTATTCCAAGGGTCATGCGGATTTCTGTGCACCACAAATGGCACTGGAAAGGTGCTGAGGCCTGCTTTACTGCACATCTGCTACCAAGCCCACAGGCAACCTGGCCTGCCTACTGAGTAACACCAGAAATTCAATTTTCACTTCTCATTTACAGCTTAAATCTTATCCAGCTACAAATTAAATGAGACAGATGTGATCAGAGGGGGCTGTGGGGGCACGTGCTCGCCTAGCTCTGACTCCTCGATTTGGTTCAGGATTTAAACCCAGGAACTTGGACTGAGTGGGTTCAGCTGATAAAGGTTTATTACTGCTCAGGATGCGAGCTCTGATGAAAGGCACTGGGAAAGTAGGGACAGGGTCTGATCAACAGCAGCAGGAAGTGTCAGGCAAAATGTCTCTGGTGAGGCACAAATAGTTGCTCTGCCTGTGGCAGGATTTGTCCCAGGATACCACTGCAGTATGGAGAGAAAAATGGGCAGGCTTTGATGATTTTGCTGTAGTAATGACACTGGCTGTGCTTGGTCCCATTACAGCTCTTCTGGAGGGGATTACCAGAGGGAGAGTGTTCTTTCCTCTATCCAAACAGAAACAGCTTCACTTTCATCTCAGAACACTCAGCTTTCCAAAGGCATTAGAGAATTTTCCTCGCCAAAATCTCCGAAAGAAGCCATGGTGCAATGGGACAAGAGAGAAGATCCTCTAGTGGATTAGTGGATTGCTAAAAGATAGGAAACAAATATAGGGGAAAAAATGATGGGTTGTGCACAAGGGAGAAGATTATTGTGTCCCACATGGATCTCTCTTGTTCAGCATTTTCCTAAATCATCCAGAAAACGACGCGAGTAATGAGGTGAAAAAAACACAACATTTTAAAAATGCAATAAAGACCTTCAGCTTAATAATTCCTCACTGGATTGTTCGTTCACAAACACTTTTACATTTAAACTCTTCACTCCAGTTTTGAAATCTATTTTTAACATGGGAGAGTATTTTCTTACCCAGCTCAGTTTCTGCACATCTGCTAGGTTTGCTGAAGAAAAAGTCAAATTTTGGTGGCAATTACAAAAGCCACGTGCCAATCTTCTCCACCTTCCTGAAGAACTACATTCATATCTTACCTCTTATTCACATTTTTTCCCTTTCACTGACTGTCTCCAAAGTTGTTAAGAGCTCGTGCTGCAAAATCCTGATCCTTGTTGTCCAAGTAGATCAATGAGAGAAACTTTCCTGGAGTGACTTTATTACAGTTGTCATCTCCTCGGCTGGGTCTAACAAGCAGATATTCAAAAGTTGAACACACTGAATGAACTGGATGTGAAGTGTTAAAATTTGTCTTGCCTGTAGTGCTTTATAGGTATTTGTTGACTCCCACATTTTAACACCCGAAAACAAAAACTCATGATGGCAGCCCCTAGTTGTCTCAAAGTGTCTCAAATTATTCATAGGGGAAAAGTGAGGATCAGAGAACCCCTATGTGGTGCTTTCATTGAGGAATGCAGTGTAAATAATGGAAGGAAGGTAAGTGCAACGTGCTCAATAATAAGATATGGAAAGTGGAAAGCGCAGCAGCTGCTGTCATTGCACAGACTGTCCCCTCGTTTCTAGTGGCATGGCAATGATCTATGGGCAAGAAGCATTACTACTTCAGAGATTCTCATATCCATATGTTTTAAGGTCAGGAGGGACTGTGGAATTCCTCTGATCTGACCCAGGACAGAGTAGGGCTGTGGGTGGTGCCTCGCAATTTGTCTATTAAAGATTCCTCCTTTCCTTGTGAGTGAATGATGTTATCCCAGGAACCATGGCTGAACAGCAGGCTCTCTCTTAAGTACATCCAATCATAAATTAACCACTCTGAATCTAATTCTTACATTCTTACTCTAATTCTTAAAAGACATTGAATATAGTGATGGAGTCCAATAAATGCCTACAAATTCTTCTGTGGCCAGATTACATTGGAAACTAATATTTATTGGATAATCCACAGTAATCCCTTGTTTCTTTAAACTTCCAATTTTTGGGATAAACCTTCCTTCTTCTCCCTTTTAGTCCAGGGAAAACTTTAATCAGACTTTTCTGATACTTAAGTATGCCTTCTGACCCTGTACTTCACCATCTTCTGCTACAAGAGCTTGATCAAGGGACCTGTGTAGAGCTGTTTTAGAAACACATCTGCAGCTCACGTCTCACAAAGCCATCACATGGAAACCAGATCCTGCTTCTTGGTGGGTGAAAGGATTGGACAGTTTGTCCTTTAATCTTTCATCCATTGTTATAAACAGGAAGAGGTTTGGCTTTTGTATCCAAATGTTAATGAGTTTGTTAGTTAACAGTTATAAGGATAATAAGTTAATTCGAATGTTAATAAGCTTGTTAGTTAAGTTACAAAGTTGATGAGTTAATTCATATGTTAATGAATGAGTTAATTAAGTTATTCAGTTAGTTGTAAGGTAAGGTTGATGTTACACATTGGACATTGTTGTATTCATGTGTTGGGCACTGTTGTATTCATGTGTTGGGCATTGTTGTATTCATGTGTTGGGCACTGTTGCATTCATGTGTTGGGCACTGTTGCATTCATGTGTTGGGCATTGTTGCATTCATGTGTTGGGATGAACCACAGAAGTTCCGGAGCAGTTGGGTGTCCCTGTTTGTCACGCCGGAGACCCGGGTTTGATTCCCTGATAGGGCGACAGAAGTCTCTGGAATCTGCCACAGGGGAGGGGTGTGGGTGTCAATCACAGTTACCGTAAGGGGAGAAAGTGGTGGATCCCACTGGACCATCCCGAACTAATCAGGAGACCCCTGGATGAAGGAGCCGAGCAGAGCCGCACTGGGGGTGGGGTCAAGGGAGGAGCTACCGGGTATAAAAGTGACTCCCCAGCGCTGTCAGGGTGCCTCCAGCCATGCCCAACCTGTGCCCGAGCACCCAGCGCTGCTCCTTTGCCTTGCAGCTCAGCAGATCGCTGCTTCCTGGTCTCGGATTGTCATTTGTTTATTTTATTAATAAATTTTCTTGTTTCAAATTTTCAATTGGCTATGTATTTGTCACATCCATCACTTTGCTTTTCCTTCTAACAAAGAGCAAAGAACACCTTGAGTAGAAATCACGCCTACAACACACGTAAGACACTACAGTACACTGAAAATCCCAACACTGCTGTAAAATCAAGGACTAAACCATGAAAGATTGTTATAGTTTTGAAAAAGTGAAATTCCTCCCTCTGTGCTAGCAGAAGTGAAACTTGTTCATCATAATCTCAATTTATAATCACTCTTGCTGCCTCCTACTATGTTTTTCATTTCTAGAGGATTCAGATGAGAAGACACACATACACATGCGGGGAACAATCCCCTTACACCTATATAAAAGTTAAATTTTAAATGAGAATGGTCAAACGAGTTCAGATTGAGCAAAAGTGGTGCTCAGTTAATTTCCACACCCCCTACCCTTGCCGTAGCACCTGGGCACATTTACATGTATTCCTTCTGACAGATTCCTGTGATGCAGGAAATTGGTTTTATCTGTGGAAAAGCAGGCTAAAGGATTTGTGCATGGTCACACAATGAATCTAAAAGGAAAAAGGGATTTGGGCATAAGTTTTCTCAGTTGCAAAAAGCACTCTAAGCCCTGGACTGTGAATCTAAGTCAAACAAAGGTATATAAGCTTAGTCACCCATATTTTCTCAGTTAGCAGTTAGTTCTGAGTCCCTTAATGAGCTGTATAAATCAGCATTTCTCTAGAACAGAATGCAGAAAGATCTGAGCCTACTCTTTTAAACCCACAGGGCTGAATCTCCCAGAATACATACATATACCACTGACTGTTTTTTCATTCCATAAAACAGATACCTTTGAGCCGTACATAAAGAAAACACAATGGAATATCCTGAAGATGATACAGTGGAGTATCCTTTCTCTGCAAGAAATGAACAACAAAGCTGGACAAGGGTTTTTCTGCTTTTAAACTCTTTTCAATAGGAAAACACTTTTCATGAGTCAGAAATATAGACAGAATGTGCATCTTCCTCTCAGAATTTCACTTTTCCTTCTTTCATGAAAAGTTGTGTTTTTGTAAAGACAGAAGTGGTGTTTGCTGTGTTTTGGAAGGGGTTAGGGGAGACGTTCCTCTGTATTTACCCAAAACTAAAAGTGCTTTCTGTTGAAAAGAGTGTCATGGATCTTTCCGAAGGATTCAGTGTGCTCACCTCACACTCAATGTCCTCTGGTGATGAATACCTCACCTCTCCCCATCATGGCCCTGTACTGACCTAATCATCAAACATTGTAAGAAAGA
Source organism: Eulacestoma nigropectus (assembly GCA_013397775.1). NCBI lineage: Eukaryota > Metazoa > Chordata > Aves > Passeriformes > Eulacestoma > Eulacestoma nigropectus. Next base: position 132,736 of record VZTE01001508.1, read on the forward strand.
TCTTGAGCTCTTAGAGAGCGCCCAATGGAGGGACATGGAGATGGTGAAGGGTCTGGAGCGGAAGCCATACAAGGAACAGCTGAGGTTTTCAGTCTTACTGAAAAGCTGACATTTGACAGAAAAAATATTCTCTGAACACTTGTAATGGCAGTCAGTGCCATCTCACTAGCTCAGTGACCTTACAAGAGTCATAGAATCACAGGCTTAAGGGCTGCAAGGGCCCTCAGATGGTCACTGGTCCAATCTCCTGCTGAAATCAGACAAAGATGGAGACTGCACCATCTCTTTGGGCAACCTCTTCAGTTCTTAACTGTCCTCGTGGAGAAAAAGTTTCTCCCCACATTTAATGCGAACCACTCTTGTTTCAATTTATAGCTGTTGTCTCGTGGAGAAAAAGTTTCTCCCCACATACAATCTGAACCACTCTTGTTTCAATTTATAGCTGTTGTCTCTGGTACTCTTATCTGTCTCACCCTCCCTGTCATTGATAAGATGTTAAACAGGGCAGGTTCCACAGCAGAGCCCTGTTATAGTCTGGTTATTATTGGGTTCACAGTGGAGTAATACCGTGAGCCCATCAATAAGCAGCTGTAACAGGATGAGGCCCCTCATCCTTGACCTTCTAAAGCAGTCAAGCTGTGTTTGTTGTGCATGTGATTGTCCTCCCATCTGGGCTGCAATATCAAAAGCTGACTGACCAAAGCCTCACTACAGCGGAGGTAAAGGGCAGTCAGTGCCCTCATTCACTCATCCAGTCTCTTCCCTACAGGGGAATCAGGGGGGTCAGACATGGTTTAACCTTGGTCAATCCATGTTGATCCCAGCCACTTTATGTGGCCATCATGTCCCCAGAAGTGTGCTCCTAGAGGTCTCACTGATGAGATTTTCCTGTTGATCACAACCAAGGTGATCAGTTTCTTAGATAATTCTTTCAGCCATTTTAGAAGATGAGTTCAACTTTTACTTCTCCAGTCATCATGGAACTTCCTCAGTCTCCATGATCTTCCAAGAGCAGCAGAAAGGGACCTTACAAGGACACCATCCAGCCCTTTCAGCACCCTTGGATGCATGCTAGGTCCCGTGGGCTTGCATGATCCAGTTTTTCTTATGTAATTCCTGACTCAACCCTCATTCTCTCTTGGCAGCCCTTCTTCCCCTTGTACCTCTTCACCCAGTTTGGGGGCAGAGAAAAGCTTGTTGATAGTAAGAGGTGCAAATTGGATATCTCTGCCTTACTATGCCATACAGCAATGAGTACAAATTCACCTTGTGCAGCACTTTGCTGCTCACATAACTGTATGAGCTCGTTTTGTTGCCCTTGTCATCCCTTGCAAGTCTATATTCCACCTAATCTTTCATTTTCCTAACACTACTGTTGCATGTTAAAGGAAGTTTTTAAGTTTCCCTCTGGCAGCTTGTCCCTGTTCCCACCTCCTGTGCAGTGCCTGTTTTCTTTAAAGCTCTGTCATGGCTCTGCTTGCCCAAGCTGGTCCCCTGATACCTCCACTCATCTTCCTGACTGTGCCTAGAGGATGCCCTTCTCTCGGCCTTTCCAACTTTCCAGAGCTCCTTTGCCTTCCAGCAAGCTTTCCAGTTCCCTGCATAGCCTAAAGTCTCTTCTCCTAAAGCACAAGGTCTGTACTCAGCTATTCTCTTTTCTCATTCCTCTCCAGAATCTGATTATCCCCGCTTCATGGCCTTTAAAGCCACGAATTCTCACATTGCCACAAAGCGCATCCTGATTAGTTAACAACAGCTTTGTCTGCAGCCACATCTGTTGATCCACACAGTACCTCTATCAGAAAGTTATTCCTGACAACCTCCAAAAGCCTCCTCGACTGCTTGTGTCCCACCGTGCTGGCAGATGCCAGGAAGGTTAAAGCATGCCTTAAGAACCAGAGTCTGTGATCCAGAGATATCCACAGATATCCTTGAGTTACTTAAGGAAGACTTCCTTCACTTCTCACCCTGACTAGGAAGTCTGTGAGTCACTGTCACTGCAGTGTCGTCCCCTGCCCATCTCTCCTCTGATCCTGACTCAAAAGCTTGCTCAGATGTTGTCCGTCCCAAGCCAGAGCTCTGGCATCAGAGCTACCTTAACACAGCGGTAAGTGAGGAGTGAAAGCGAGACTGGGAAAAGGAGGGAAAGGAAGGAGGTAGAGGATCCCATCTCTTGATGTATTCTAGTGCTCCTTGCTCCACAACAAAGAAGGTCCCATAGTCAACAACAAACCCCTGTTGTCAGTACAGGTGTTGACCTTCAGGATCCTGCAATCATTTCCCAGCCTTTTTCCCTCTTTGGGGAGCACTAAGGAAAACCCCATTCTCCATGTCCTTGAGCCCCCAGCAGTAACATGTGGAGGGACACGGAAGGGAAGGGAAGTTCAGGGAAGGGAAGATCAGGGAATGGAAGGGAAGGGAAGTTCCAAGATGTTCAGGGAAGGGAAACTCAGGGGAGTTCACGGAAGTTCAGGGAAGTTCAGGGAAGGGAAGAGAAGAGAAGAGGAGAGAAGAGGAGAGAAGAGGAGAGA
>VZTE01001508.1:135660-175763 GCA_013397775.1 Eulacestoma nigropectus
AAAAGAAAAGAAAAGAAAAGAAAAGAAAAGAAAAGAAAAGAAAAGAAAAGAAAAGAAAAGAGAAAATGAGTCTGTCTATCAAATTCATTAGACCAGATTAGAGTAGAGCAGTTGAGTCAGAAGCGACCTACAACAATCACCTTTTTCATTCCCAAGTATCACCATAATTACCTCATTCTCAGGAAGAACAGGTATGAATATAGCACTGAGTAGGGCCGATTACTGACTCGTGCAATAACAGTCAGAAGAAATGTGTTAATATTTCAACCATACAAGGAATTAATAGCAAAATGCTTCCTTAAAATGAAGGACATTTTCAGCATGCAAGACTTCATCTCACTTTCATATTTCATTAATATATAACTTTAGGGGGAAAAAGGGAAGAGATTGAATGTTATTTTTTTGTTTTCTCTCTATATATTAATATAAGAGATTATTTGGCTGATGTGATTTTTTTTAATTCTTAAATAAATCAAACTATAGGAGTTCTAGAAAATGAAAATCTGAACTAAAACAAGCAGGCAGAATACTGTTCTCTCTGGAGGGTAGCTGAAATTAGGATTTTAATTACTTTTTGATCAGAATTGTGACTACTTCTTACAATCTAAACCTCTACAGAATCTCAAAACATCTTTCATATACATGTTTGCTTTCGCTAGTCATATTAAGTTCACACTTTCTGATGTTTTTATAGTGAATTAGATAATTCCCAAAACTACCAGGAAGAGCGATGGAAAAAATATTTAGGAGAGAGTTACATGTAGTTCATACAGAAATATTTAGCTCTTAGCAAGTCAGTGTTTCAAATGATTGCCTAAATAAAATAATTTGAGAAAATTTTCATGTGGTTTCAGAATTAAATCTTGTGAAGAAAATGGTTTGGATTGGAAGGCATCTCAAAACTCATCCAGTTCCACCCCTTGCCCCTTCCACTGGACCTGGTTTCTCCAAGCCCCATTCAACCTGGCCTTGGACACTTCCAGGGATGGGGCAGCCACAGCTTCTCTGGGCAACCTCTTCCATCCAGTCCACACAAGAGGTGAGTTGTAGGGATGCTGTAATGATTTAGTAAAGCCTGGCAATGCTCTTTCCCTTACAAGAGCAGCATCCATTCTGTTGGATTTACTCTCTCTGCTAAAAGCCAGTTTTTTTTAAGTAAACCAAAGTGCTAAGAAGCAGATAGGGGAAAAGATTGCCTTAGAAAGGAAGATAGATGGAAAACCAAAGGCCGTCTTGGGTCAAATCTGGCCTTGCACCTGTTGTTGCTAAGACGGTTGGGAAATCTGGAGGCCAGATGGGCAAGCACACCTATGAGCCTTGCTCAGAGGGGTCCCTCTGCTCAGAACACTCTCTCTTCATCCAAGTTTGCAGTTTAAAAGAGCTGCTCACTAATTGCAGTAATAGTCTCAACCGCTTTTTAATTTCATATGCCAGCACACCAGAATTTCTGAGTCATTTTTTCTTTCCCCTCCAAGGACACCTTGCGACCACTGCAAAAGTGCCAAATATAGATATAAATATCAGAAAGGAGCCCCGAAGCACTGCAGAAACTCCGCAGTTTATCTTGGAGACATGCAGCAGCTTCCTGACAGCTTGGCTTCGACTTCAATTTTCTTTCTGCCTGCGCCAGGCACCATATGCTGACTGTTACACTGAAATGACACTTAACCCACAAGCCTGCAACAGAGAGGCTATATTTAAATTCAACTGTTAGGTAGAAGTGTGTTTTAGAAAAACCTCCAGGAAGCTGCATCCAGATGGTTGCAGAGAAGAATCTATATCTAGGGATTTGGGGGAGGATAACAGGTTACAGCAGCATCACTTCTGAAGTTGTGGCTATATAGTGATATTCCCTTTCCTTTCAGGTAGAACTAAAACCATTGCATAATGCAGTGTTTGGCACTCATCAGCTTGACTACTTGGAAGAAAGAAAATTTTAACAAACTTGATTTCTTTGGGATTTTGTGTAACTATTTCTGTCTGTGTGTTATCAGTCCCAACTTCTTACTTGAAGTTAACCTAACAAAGTAAATAGAAATGTCAATAGATTTATTTCAGCATTTTGTCTGTATAACTTTACTTTTAAATGGCAGAAAGACACTGGAGGGAAGCTCTAGAACTGTTGGAATTATCAGCATTGAGTATTTGACATTCTGAATTAGGTCATTCCCAGCAATTTAGCCTGTTCCATAAAGGGAGAGATGGCAGTCAGGGAGCTGATTATGTTTTCTAGATTTCCAAAGAAAATATCAATCCTGAGAGTACCCAAAGCAGTTCAACAAAGCTGTGACATTGGCACAGTTTTTGACTTCAGTGTTTTGGAGGAATTTATTTAGAGTACCTGAGGGTATTTATGAATTAATATTGAAGAGTTCTTTACTTTGGCTTATGACCCACTACGATTTTCAAATCAGTTTTGGAGATTGAGAACAGATGAACATGCAAAAATCCACGGGCTGACCATTCACTCTTTAGATAAGGGGAACATCTGAGCACCAGCCTCTGATAGGACACTGTGTATTTCCATTCTACCTGTCTTTTTCAGAGCAAACAGATGGAAGAGATGTGAATCAATATTGTTTTCTGAGATGTTTCCAGAGCAGTAACTTCCCAAAGTAAGCTCACATTTCATCTGATTGTGTTTAGCATGCTGTTATCATAGTGATTGCAGGAAGCCAGGAGTCTAAGTTCCTGTAAAACATCCCTCAAAACTGCTTCCCTTTCTACCCCTCTGCCACACAAACATGATGGGAGTACATGCCTACATGCTTACTACACAGAGTAGTTCAGGAATATATCAGGTATTCGGCTAATTTCAGAGAAGTCCAGAACTTTCTTACATTTACCCAATGACACTGTAACAGTAAATATGAAGGCAGGATGCTCTCAAAGCCCACCTAAAACATCCTACGAGGGGAGGATGTTGGAAAATTGTATATATGTGTATGCAGATACCCACACACGTATACATTCAAGCTAGCAAATGAATTTCAGAGCAAGTACGTGTGACTAGGAAGCTGTCAGTATGCTTCTCACAGGGAAAACCATGAAAGCCTGCCAATAAACAGTGAAAAACCACTATCTTGAAAAAGTAAAGTTACACCTCTAAAGCTTGACTGAATTGACCAGCATTTCTGTTTGACCTGCTTAGTCCCCAGCACAGCACCAATCTCACACAAATCAAACAAACCTACTGCTTGTCCTCATGTTTTCTTAGCAAAAGTCTGGGACACCTCAGTTCTGCTCTTCCCAAAAGATCTGACCTGCAAAATTCGGTTTAAGAAAGCTCAAGATAAATCTTTTGAGATTGGGCTCAGTTAATGAGGTGTAGCATGTTGGCAGAGCACTTTCTTTATGGCCCACACTGGCCTTACGAGACACATCCTGTGCAGAGGAGGACAGGTTTCCTTGTATCTGCTTATGCTCCAGTGTCAGGCAACCCACAAATCTGCCACTAATGCACCCAGTTATTCAGCTGTGCTATTAGAGAATTCATCTCTAATCTAATTTACAAATGAATGTCCATGCAAGGAATAGCCCAATTCACTTTCACCCAGTATAAGAACAGAGATCGACCTTTAGTGACAAATACACTAAATTAGAAGAAGAAAAATTTACCATATGAGGAAATTTTGCTATGAGACCTCCAGTCAGGCTATCCACAGTCCCCTCTACAACTAACACAGCTGAATCCAGCTCTAGAACCCATTTGCCAAAATCTCAAAGCCTAAACTAGCCCCATCTGAACACATATTCACCAACACATACAGAAAAGATTGTTACATTGCCTTTTAGCTGTCATTGTTCTTGGGGGGTTTTAACCCCTCTTTCCCAAGTGGCAATTTCTTCTAAAGAGTAAAGCAAGAGGTGCATGACTTTCTCCTGCCTTTGTCCTCCTGCATTGTTAATGCAGAATCCTCCCTACCCCCTTGGTATGGGATGCATTACATACCACAGCACCTAAAATACAGAATCATAGAACCATGGAACAATTAAGGTTGGAAAAGCCCTCTAAAATCATCAAGTCCAACCATTAAGATAACACTGACAGGCCCACCACTAAACCATGTCTCCAAGTGCCACATCTAATGTTTTTTGAACAATTCCAGGGATGGTGACTCCACCACTTCCCAGGGCAGCCTGTTCCAATGCTTTACAACCCTTCCAGTGAAGAAATTTTTCCTGAGATCCATTTATAACATGGAAGTAAAGGAAGCACAGCTTTGGTAAGTAGATAACAGTAAAATTGCAGCTAAAATGTTTTTCTCCTCTCCAAAATATTACTTGACTTGTCCTGAATGTTTGAGGAAAAAAACAGTCCCCAAAAGACAGTAAGGAAACAAACACATCACCACACAACTGAAGTGCTTTTGTTGTAAGACTGGGGCTTTTTAAATAAAATAAGTACAAACTATATTACCTATAATAGGTAATATGTAATATAATATAACAAAACCTATAGTATCTATGAGTTCATATCTTCAAAGAACAGTTAATTTGCAATTCCAGCTGCTCAAATGTAGGGTATGCCATCAGAAACCAGAATGAATAGGAATTCTGCTTTCTTCCACGTCCGACATCGGGTCGAGAAATCTCTTTGCAAGTAAGCCAAGTGCATCACTGTCAGTGCCACTGTCAGGGGCCAACACCAAGGGTTCAGAGGCCTAGGAAAGGTGGAGGGGAATGTTATCTCGCAATTCTATAGCAAAAGTTGGTTACTGGCAACACAGAAAGCAATATTTTAGCAACTTATAAAAGAAAATTCTTTGGTTTAGGTGAGAGATACAGTGTTATCCAGTGCCACAACCAGGGGGCAAAATTTACTTAAGGCAGGATGACATAAACTATATAAAATTAAGTTGAACCAATAGACTTCATATTATGCAAAAATATACAGCAAGGAACCTTTTGAATTCAATTATAGATCTATTATCTGAACTAATCACCTGCAAATTTTCCCTCACTTCTGTGTAAGAACCTCGGAATTTCACTGCCCTGTATCAATGCTGTTGTTCTGCAAGCTCCTTTCCTGCTACCCCATCATCAAATCCACAGTACTTTGCTACCTCCTGTGAGTAATTCAGTCCCATGTATTAAACTCCTCTAACTCACTAAACCCTCAAGGTTTCCTCCTGTCAGACTGAGGTTTTTGCTTGTATTTTTATAGCCTTATCATTATTTATTTGTTCCTCTTTCATTCTCTCTCGCAAAGTTTTTTGCAATCAGGATCTGAACCTACTAAACCAAAGCAGGAGGGATCATCTTGTTAAACATGTCAAGTATTCACACAATTTTCCACTAATGGCAGTGGAGCCATCCTGGTTGATATGAGACTGGTAAGCCATCTTCTTCAGCACAGCAAGCACTCTCCTTAGGTACCTAAATAAACAAATGTCACACCGAGGACTAAAGTCTTTTGAAAATCTGAGGTTCTTTTGAAAATCTGCTTCTGAATGCTAATGCTAAGCTGTATAGAAAATGTCAGTGATTGACTAGTGAAAAAAAAAATAGTACTTGAACAGCATATTTAATTGATATGGCATTAGCCTCAATGACATTTAGAGAACTTCAAAGACAGAACATATCTGTGTCATGAGGAATATGAAGCAAAAATGGGACTTCAGCAGAATGATCAAATTTAATTCAATGAGCAACAATGGTTAGGATAACAAAATTTTCTGTGCAGTAAGTTTACTCATCCTCTTAACTTTATTTGCGCAGCCTGAAATTGGATTCCATAGAAATGCAAAGTTTTACAGATTGCTGAGATCTGAACCTTTATCTTTCCTTGCAGGCTATTTGTATTAATCTACTTTTCTTTGAAGCACTGAGCTATTAAACTGTTAAAGCTCGTTTAAAATGTGGCTATATTTCTATCAATGGACCCAGATAGTTGAATTATAGATTTTAATTGTGCTTTTTATACTTTGGACATGCTTACTTAGAAATATTTGCAACAAAAATATGCAATTAAAGAGCTTTTATTGCTGCTGATTGGTGAATTGTGTCTATATTGACAGCAAGAGGTGCCTTAGCATATAGGAGAAATTACCTGGGCCACTTTCTATTAGTGACTAACACAAAAACCATAGCCAGCTTTGTTACCCTGCCTTTATTAGTACCTTATCATGAAATCAAAGCATGTGAAAACGTAAAATGCCATGTGCTTTAGCAGTGAGATACATGGATATTTCACACTTGAGTAGCACCCATCCTACAAAACCAGTTAAATACATAACTGGAAAATCAGAATCTATGCTGTTCGTCTGACACATCTGACTAACTTCTCCAGTTTAGCAAAAGCAGAACTGGACAGTTTCCATCCTGTAATATTCAATCACTTTTCCCATTGTAAACTGCAACTGTGGGATGGCCACAGCACAGGGGAAAGTTAAAATAAAACATAATTAAAAAAAAAAGTAGGAACAGGCACTGCAGTGGAACGGCAAAGCTGAACTCCACTTGCTTTTCAGGGTATTATTGGATAGCAAGGAATGTGTTACTCTGTGCTTTTCCAGATTTGAATTTTAAAAAATCGTCTTGTACCATCAAATACACCTGGAACCAGAGCAGAAAGAGATACAGAATAAACCTAATCCTTTCACAAATACCACCACTCTGACAAAACTTACACGGCATGACATGAGCACATAAGAAAAAAGTGACAAAAAGGAGGTGAAACTGCTCATTTAAGCTTATCATTATTTTAAAAATGGCTGAAAACAGAAATTACTACTTCAGAGGGAACACAGTGCGTGTGTCTAACATCCTCTCTGCCTCAAGATTGGTTCCAAAATCTGCACACATGTATTCACACATATCCTCAAAGTTTTATTTCTTTTTGGTAAATAGTTAATTATATAACTTACTTCAGTGAAAACGATGCTTTAAAATTTTGTTTGGCATGAAAAAGGTGTTCAACCAACCTGGAAATACCTTAGAGAAATCATATAATCACAAAATTGCTAACGGTGGAAAAGACTTCTCAGGCCATCAAGTCAAATCATCAACTCAGCACCATGTTCACCTCTAAACCACGTCCTCAAGTGCCACATCTACACACCCTGTGAACACCTCCAGGGATGGACGCTCTACTATTGCCTTGAGCAGCCTGTTCCAGGGCTTGACTACCTTTTCAGTAAAGAAATTTTCCCTGATATCCAACCTGAACCTCCCCTAGTGCAACCCAAGGCTGTTCCCTCTCATCCTGTCCCTGTTCCCTGGGAGCAGAGCCTGACCCCCCCTGGCTGCCCCCTCCTGTCAGGGAGTTGTGCAGAGCCACAAGGTCCCCCCTGAGCCTCCTTTTCTCCAGGCTGAGCCCCTTCCCCAGCTCCCTCAGCTGCTCCTGGGGCTCCAGCCCCTTCCCCAGCTCCGTTCCCTTCCCTGGACACGCTCCAGCCCCTCAAGGTCTCTCTGGCCGTGGGGGCCCAGAACTGGACACAGCACTGGAGGTCCCTCAGCAGTGCCAGCACAGGGGACAGTCACTGCCCTGGACCTGTGCCCACACCGTGGCTGGTACAGCTCAGGGACCATTGGCCTCTTGTCCATCTGGGCACACCTGGGCTCCTGTCCAGCCTCTGTCCCCAGCACCCCCAGGGCCTTTCCTGATGGGCACTGTGCAGTCACTCTGCCCCAGCCTGGAGCTGCAGGGGGTTATTGTGGACAAAGTGGAGGGATCTGGCACTTGGCCTTGTTGACCCTCACACGATTGGTGTTGGCCCATCCATCCAGCCTGTTTGGGTCCCTCTGCAGGGCCTCCCAACCCTCCAGCACCTCAACATTTTTCTACTGCACTGAGTAGTAGTTGAGCTCATAAAAAGTAAATGTATAATCCTTGAACACACTGGTTGCGAAGGCTTCTGCCTTCACCTTCTGCTTCTGCCTGTGAGGAGCATGACTGTTCCTCATTTCACAGCACGGGAATTAAATCTCCATACTACTGTTCCAAATTCCACCATTTGCTATCAGTGACAAAAACACCATCACTCTTTATGTTAGAAAGAAGTTAAATAAATCCCAAATCCTAATCCTTTTGCTGGATTAGTCTCAGCATCAAGTCCACAGTGGACACATTTATACTTTTCTGTATTTCCCTCTGTGTATGCCTGTCAATTTACAATGAAGATCAACATACCATTTCATGCTATTCTAGACCCAGAAATTTCTCTAGTTTGTCAGTTCAGGCCCCCTACTTTAACTAGAAGTGGATTTCTTCATCTGAGATAGTTTAATACCCCACAAGACTAATTCACAGGTCATGTCATTTTTGCGTAATGTTGTTACAGAGACAGAATGATTCCTGATTTTCAAGAGCTGGTAACAGCCAAAGGGTAAATATCATGCATGTCTTTGCCTGAGGCATTTGTAATGTGAACTCATTCATTTTGCTCTTTTCTTACTTTTTCAGCATTGACAAAAAGGTATTACCAAACCTTGTGGCAGGAGAATAATTCAGCAAGCAGAAAACATAGGGACGGTTTTGATTCTGAGCTATGTGTTGTAGGCCACCTTCAACATATTTTGCTAAGACCAAACAGGTGAGATATTCAGTGATATATCTCGTGAAATGATAAACTGTGGTGAACTATATTGATTAGCAGTAAATGTGCAGAGGAAAACTGCTGATACTGTCTGATTGCCTGAGTAATGAAAGCCACCCCAGCTTCTTGCATTCTTTCTGAGAATCATAAAAATCACAGAATGTTTTGGTTGGAAAACCTTTAAAGCCCATCCAGTTCCATCCCCTGCCATGGGCAGGGACACCTTCCACTAGCCCAGGTTGCTCCAAGCCCCATCCAACCTGGCCTTGGACACTTCCAGGGATCCAGAGGCAGCCACAGCTTCTCTGGGCACCCTGTGCCAGGGCCTTACAGGAAAAAATTTCTTCCCTATATCCCATCTAACCCTGCCCTCTGGCAGTGGGAAGCCATTCCCTGTGTCCTGTCACTCCAGACCTGTGTCTGAAGTCCCTCTCCAGATCTTCTGGAGCCCCTTTATGCACCAGAAGGGGCTCTGAGGTCTTCCCAGAGCCTTTTCTTTTCCAGGTGAACACCCCCAGCTCTCTCAGCCTGGCTCCAGAGCAGAGGGGCTCCAGCCCATGGATCATCTCTGTGGCCTCCTCTGGAGCAGCTCTAGCAGATCCATGTCTTTCTCATGCTGAAGACCCCAGAGTGTAGTGCCAGCTGGGGTCTCATGAGAAAAGACTAAAGGGAGAAAAGACCTTGTTGCTCTGATTTGGCGAGAACAAATGGTTCAATGAATGTAACATCCCAGCAGCAACACAGGATGTAACAGTGATGTTCTTCCAGGAGAAAATAGTAAAATGTAATATGAGTTTTGGATACAATATCCAATGCCCCAAACTTTAATAGAAATATTTTTACCAAACATAAAGCCCTATGTACTTTGTAGTCTACTTCTGTGAGCTGTTTATAGTGCTGTTAGAAGTGTCCATGCACCATAGGTCATCAGACAAGCCCTAGAGCAAAAATGTTGAGATATCACTAAATTTGTGTTTCATTTCTCTAAAGAGCAATAAATCTGTCTTTTTTTGAGGGGGCAGGGGGGAAGATTTAGAGCTGTATATGTAAAATAAAAGCTCAGTCTATGCAGCTGTGGCATTACTTGTCAAGAATATGAATGTCCCACAAATGTCCCAGCTCCTGAAAGAGAGTAGGTTTAGATTTGACATTAAAAGGAAATTTTTCCCTATGAGGGTGGGGAGGCCCTGGCACAGGGTGCCCAGAGAAGCTGTGGCTGCCCCTGGATCCCTGGAAGTGTACAAGGCCAGGCTGGATGGGCCTTGGAGCAACCTGGGCTAGTGGAAGGTGTCCCTGCCCATGGCAGAGAATGGGATAGACTTTAAGATTCTTCCAACCCAAACCGTTCTGTGATTTTTATGAGTCTGTGGTGCTGTTTCAAGTCAGTGGCATTAGTGGTCCTGACCAGTCAAGAATACCATCTTTCCCATTTAGTCTGATTCCAGATTTGATTTAACCTGGTTTCTTAAAAAGTGGCAGTCATGGGTCAGCATTTTGGTAGGAGGTGTTACAGATATAGGGAGGTGTTACAGGCAGGTGAGTGCATCTATTTCTGAACTTACTGTACATCCTCAAATAAGTTTCACCCATTTCTAGACGTATTAAGCCACCAATCACTTTAAAACTATTTTCACATTTGATGACCATACATCATAGTGGGCAAAATAACGTTATCACAAAAGGCACACCCAAAAATGTCCCTGCAGAGTTGAATGTGAGTGCCCAAACACGACCCTCTGAGAAATGCCTTGACTGCAAGATAAGCTGCAGCCAGACCCAGCCATCAAGCAAGGGAAGTTGTGGAAAAGCCATCTGTATTCATCCTGGCACTCGAAGAACAGCTGGCTTCCTGGATTTGCCCTGTGGGTGCTAAGCTGGAGCCACCTTCCTCTCCCTGCACTCAGCAGGTAGCGTTAGCAGGCAATCGCTCCAGCGGCCTTTCCACTTGTGGGGTTGTTACCATCATCTTCCTTTGTTTCCTGGCTTTAAGGGATGCTTCTTGCCAGGCTATCTCCTTCTGAAATTACTGATTTGTTAGCACGTTTCAGGATGGTCTCACGTCACAACAGAGAAGCAAAGCACGAGCCTTTTTTCGCAACTGGGAAATGCATATTTCACAAGGATGAAACCGCTTCATCTCGGGTACCACACTGTTCAGACAGAGCTACCAGCCACAAATTCATTTGGCAATGTGTAGGTGGAACAGAGAAAGGTCCTACCTGCTCCAAAAGTTCTGTTCCCTGACTAAATTCTGAGGTACTACCAAGTTGACTTAACTGAAATTGACCTTCCCCTACTGTTTTATTCTAGTTACTATGACAGAACTAATTCTTCGGAGGGAGAGAGGAATGTTAACTCATGCATATCAGCCTTACATAGGAATTTCCAAAGATTTAAGCTGAGTTAGAGATAGGAGTCCTGTGACCTCAGTTTTTGTGGTGTAGAAACTTGCCAAGTCCCACTTTGTTTTAGCATAAATACTACATGAGGACTGTTTTATTGCTGTCAACAACCATATAACATCTTGCAAACCCACTCATAGTTTGGAAGGCTCATGGTTTAATCGTGAAAACAAGAGAAATAGAGTGAAATAAGTGTGACTTATACATTGTATATCTAATTTTATCTCCCCATAAATATAGAATTGGTAGATGAAGACGTTTTTTAAAAGTAGAAGTGCAATTCTTTTTCTTTCATTTTAATGTCCTACTTCACGACATTTTAAATTTAAATGTTCTTGTTAATTATCTCTAAATTCCAATGAATGACTATGGTTAAAATTCCTCTTTAAGTTATCTGTATTCTACCAATCTCATAGAATGGGGAAATGGCCATCACTGTAAAAAAAAAAATAAAAAAAAAAAATTGAACCGTTTGATTGTTTATTTTGGCTTTTTGATTGTTTTTTTCTCTCTGAAAGAATAAGTGTCAGGGAGTTTGATGTATTATACGGATTTCTAACACTCCTTCAAGGTTTGGGTGCCAAGGAAACACATACCCAAGTCACACAGAACTGCTACATCAGAACCAGTAAACAAGCACACATTTGTGCTCATCCAGGCCAAGGAGTCAGCAGTAAAAATAGACATAGCCATTACTTCATCAGGCAAAATCCTAAATAAACAGATGCACCTTTGAAGTCAATCGCCTGAGAAAGAGTTCTGCTAAAAGGAAAATCAAATTTTGAAGGCAACTAAAATACAAAAAAAAAAAAGAGAAAAGGCAAAGATGTCTAAGGAACAAAGCAGTCCTTGAGGGGATTTTGTGAGAATTGCTAATGAAACAGAGGCTAGGGAGCCTCTGGAGAGGCATGTGAAAGGACAGGTTAGGATTCAGGTTTTGAGTTGTACTCACATGCTGTTAGTCATAACTTGGCCACCTAGCCTGGGCACTGAACTCAGCACCTACACCTTTCAGATTCTTTGGAAGTTTGGAGCTGTGCACCACTTGTAATATTTATCAAACATATATTGACAGCTCTTAGCACTGTCAACGCATGAGCACACAGTGGATCCAGAAATGAAGATCCAGGTGGAAAATCTATAGCATATGAATTTCCCATGACATTATCACACAAGGAATCCACGGAAAACTGAGATTTAAATGAAGAGCTTCTGTAGCCATGTACATGCCTATTTTTTTTTCTGCATTGTCAAGGTTAATTTCATTAACTATATGCAGAATCACATGGACAGACAGAGAAAAAAGTGGAGCAAAGCCACAGTAACCTCTGTACGAAAAAGAAGTTTCATGCTAATGTGTTTCATTTACAGATTCTCAGAAGTCTTCTATGGCAGCCACAGCAAAAATTTAACGGATAAGTTTAAGGCATAATCTACAGTTGACCAAAAGCATGAGAAAGTGCAGCAAGATCTGACAGAATGTTTCTGCCATAGGCATTTTAATTCAAGGATCTAATTAGGAAAGATCTTTTGGCATTGCCAGGGTTACAAAGATTTTCTGGATGTCTGATTCATGAGCAAGTGTCCATAGCAAACTTCATTAATGTCTTGGCCAAAGGCTCCTATTCTACCAGACCATAGAGGATATAAGCTTTTCTTTCTAATGAACAGTATTCTTCTCACTGCAAGAAGGTGAATCATTAAGCCAATTTATTTAATTCATCCATATCTATCTTTATATTTATGTATGTGTAGATACACATATCTCTACATACACCCACATGCACACACATATATATATATGTGTACAGAAATATATACTCATGAATATATATGAACACATGTATTCATATTCACACCGATTCATTCTCACAGTAATCGCCAATATTTGGGTTCTAGACATCAGTAAATTAACAAGCACCACAGTCTATATGTTTTCCACTTATTCTAATTTATCAAGCCTTGTGATTTGCTACCAAAAGTGTCATTACAGAATCACAGAATCTGCCAGTTTGGAAGGGACCCACAAGGATCATCCAGTCCAACTCCAGACCCTGCACAGACACCCCAACAATCCCACCCTGTGCACCCCTGACAGCGTTGTCCAAATGCTTCCGGAGCCCTGGCAGCCTTGGGGCCGTGCCCATTCCCTGGGCAGCCTGGACAGTGCCCAACACCCTCTGGGGGAAGAATCATTTCCTGTGATCCAACCTAAACCTCCCCTGACACAACTTCAGGCCATTCCCATGAGTCCTGTCCCTGGTCATGAGAGAGAAGAGACCAGTGTCTGTGTCTCTCTTCCCCTCACAAGGAAGTTGTAACTGCGATGAATCTCCCCTCAGTCTCCTCCAGGTGAACAGACCAAGTGCCCTCAGCGATTCCTCATAAGGCTTCCCCCTCAAGGGAAACCCTCCTTTGGATGCTCTCTAATAGTTCAATGCCTTTCTTATGTGGCGGCACCCAAAACTGCCCCCAGCACTCGAGGTGAGGCCGCCCCAGCCCAGAGCAGAGCAGGACAATCCCCCCCTGGTGCCCCCCAGGACAGGGATGTCCTCCAGGCTGCCAGGGCACTGCTCAGATCCAACTGGCCATGGAACCCCAGGAACCCCAAGGCTCTTCCCACAGCTGCTCTCCAGCCTCTTGCTCCCCAGTCCATACGCACAGCCAAGGTTGCCCCGTCCCAGGTGCAGCACCTTCCTTGTTAGAGTCTGTATGGCTGGGGATTGCCCATCTCTCTGATTAGCTGAGGACTTCCTGCAGGGTCATTCTGCCTTCGAGGGAGTCAAACAGCTCCCAAGGGCTTCTGGAGTGTGATGAGGCTCAGGGCTTCTGGATGGGTTCCTGAACTCAGGAACGCCCTATACAACTCAATGTCACCCCCAGTTTTTCCTTCAGTCACAGCTGCTTGAGCATCACCGAGTGTTTGTTTTATAAAAGGAAAATGGAAATGAACAATTCTTCAGAACAAGAGAGCTCACTAAAAGTCTGTCATTTTTAATCACTTGAACTTATTAATTATTTTTTAAATTTCTTTTGCATGGTTAAATGCATGAAATGTAGACAAAAGGCTGCATTCTGTTTGTTAATGCAGGTTAGCAGATTGCTTATGCTGTGTGAGGTTTAGCCTTCAGTATTATTATTCTAATCTGTACCCAGTATTTTATGTAAATGGCTAAAGATGTAGTTTAAATAAAATACAATTAGATGTGACTTGATAATCAAGCGATGTCTTTGTTTACTTCCTATTATTAGAGCATATTTATCAAGAAGCAAAGATGATATTGTATTTGAGTTCCTAGTAAAGCATCCAATCCTACTGCTAGAAGTTAGGATATAGGTAAGAAATCTGTATTAGTTATAGTTCAATATAAGTTCTATTAGTTATAGAACTGTAAGAATATAGTTCTGAATTAGCTGAAACACAAACATTTATTTTAGATTAATCAATCACAGTTCCTCAGACCTCTGATTCTGCTATCTTTCTGAATATTTGGTAGAGTGTCTCTCCCGTTTTGGTTTTAAATTATGTTACTCATATAAGTCAGAACCTCTATATGTGCTTTTCCCTTGAGAAATTAGCATTCACTCCTCAAAGCCAGATTCTATCTCTTGGATGCACGCGAGACCTGCATACACAACTTCTAAATTGCTGGTGGGCTCTGCATGTACATTTTGCAGAGCCCTGTATATATCAAATTGTCTGGTCAGTAACAATATCTTCTCTTCTCAAGCTGCATAAATAAAGTAGAAATTGAGAGTATCAGAAGATGAATTGAGATACAGAGCCATTAATGACCTTAAGAACACTGTTATCCATAACAATCATATTGGGATTCTAGGCAGAATCGAGCAACAAGACATTATTTTGAAATATTGCTTTTCTTCACAAGGGTCTCTGCTGGAATGAATCTGTAGCTACAAAAAAAAAAAAATTCACAACCAGCATAATGACTGTGAAAACCTGTAGAATCAATCAATCCAAGCTAGAACACAACTAAGATTTGGATTCAGAGATATTGACCATGACCTTAACTTAACAGTTGTAGAAGAAAATGACAAGAATTCTTGAGTGAGCACATTCGGTGTCAGTTGCTCTTTTTCTGCATGGAAAAGGCACAAATGCCCTTCTATACAAAGAATCACACATTCCAGTCAATACCACTGGCTTTTTATACTGAGAAGGTTTCTGTGCTACTCAGTCATTTTTCTCTGTGTGAGGTGTAACATGCCACCTGCACAGACTTAACATATGGTCAAAAAGAAAAACCTGAAAGCCATTCTGTGTGGAGACAGCTACTGCCCTAGCAGCAGTAAGAGAAAACAACAACATGGGGGTTAAAACAAAAGCACAGAGAATTCGATTCAAGTAATAAAAAAAAAAAATAATCTTTCTCTTTTTTCTTCAATAACCAAAAGAAGTCTTGGTAATTGTTTTCTCCTTTATGAAAGTCATCAGCATTTGATATCCTCTACATCTTGAACATCACTGATAGTACCAGCAGGGATACTGAAACAAAAATGAAAAGGAAGGGCAAATGAAAGAACAAAGACCAAACTAACAAATAATCTTCAAAGAATTAATGAAAATGACCTGATTTCATGCACAAAATCCTGACAGACTACCCTGCTGACTGAAGAATGTATCTGTTATTAGTGTTAAACAGCTTTTACACTACTTCAGTGATTGCATGAAACCATTAAGTTACAGCCTCTATTACACTAATTTTTTTAGGGCAACTTAAATGATTCACGAACTCACTAACTGAAATGATGACACACCGTATTCTCTAAATAAATGTTCTTTGTTCTTGAGAAACATATCAGTAGGAGGTTTGATCTAATAATTATCCTTAAAATATTAGATTTTGAAAGAGGGTATATTCTAGAAATAGATTATAATAACGTTTACAAAAAATAAGATTTGCTTTTCTCCTTGCCATTTGAGTTTCTTTAGGATCTTTGATTAAATACACAGAGCAAACAAGGAGAAATACAAAGAGAGATTGTCAAAACACAGACTCCTGCAGTGTATTATGAAAAAAATATATACAGAAGGCAATCTTGGCATCAATATTCTCCTTTGTTGCCAAGCTGAAACACGCCTGTGTTCTTGTCAAGCTGACTCCTGAGAATGCTCCTAATCCTGCTGGCGCAGCCAGCATTGTTCCCCAGCACCCTGCCCAGCGCTGCTGTACCTCACCAAGAGAAACTCCACCCTTGCTTTGATACCCAGGAGGCTGATACGGAGCCAGCCAAGGGTAGGTCTGGGTCTGGTCCCTGGCAAAACACCTTAGAGGCCTTTGAGTTTGGTAGATTTGGGCTCTCTGATAAATCACTTGTGGTATTCTGAACCTTCTGCAAGATTCTGTAGGAAGCCAGAATCACTTAAAAATACACTGTTTCTTCAGGGGCTGTCATGCTTTTCATAGACTCACAAAATGGTTCGGGTTGGAGGGGACCTTAAAGTCCATCTTGTTCCACCCCCTGTCACGGGCAGGGACACCTTCCACTAGCCCAGGCTGCTCCAAGCCCTGTCCAACCTGGCCTGGGACACTTCCAGGAATGTGGCCTTTTTTCCAAGATCTTCAAAGGTGGACTGGGGGCTGATACTGTGGATCATTCTCAGAAATGAACTTGATTTCTCCTTTGCTCTTGAGTAAAAAGTGCTTTCCTTTACCCAGAGCAGATGACTTCTCGGCTGCGCTGCCTCACGGATGTAAGAGAGCTGGAAAGACAGGGTCATTTTGGGAAGCAGAACTGCCTACCTATCTTCCTGTCCACCTCTGAGCCCTCATTTCTGTCTGCCCTTTTCCTGGGCCACAAGAACACACAAGAACTCAGACTCTTTCATTATTGCCCATGGAGATATCATTTATCCATGCATATGGAGATATTCCCAGCTGGGGCAGACCCCTTACACAATGGGGATTGGGAGCACAGACCTAAACAAGTGTCCAGTCTCTATCTTCTGCACCTCTCATGTCTCTGGTATCCATCTGAGGAGGCCCCTGGTTCACCCAGTGCTAGTGGAGATAGCCAGACCCTCCTTCACCTTTGGAAACTTCCAGTCTAGGGGCTTGTCAATCCCTTAGTGCTCTGGCTAAACTAAAGTAGGCTCTGGTTATAATTCATCTGAAAATATGTTAAGTTTTCTGTTATTTGTGCATGCCTTCTCAGTTTAAATCCTCTCTTCCTTTATTTCCACCTTTTCACAAGCACGTACCTTGCAGAGAAGCCCTTGGATAAAGACCAAGAAACTAATATAACATTGATAACAGGAATTGCTAATTGTAAAGCATCATGACCTGATATGTGTTTGGGCTCTAAATTTAAAACAAAAATGCTTTCATATGAAAGGGATTTGCATTTGGAACAAAGAGATGGAAATTCAATGATTTTGGAGGACATTATCCAGGTATTGCTTGACCTGGCAATATGGTCATCTAAAGCTTTAATTTTGCTCAGGTATGACCTTATTCAAGCAGTTTCACCAAACCTAGTGATTTAACTGGTGTCATGTCTTTTCATGCCCAGCTAACTAGAATAAGAGAGGCTGTTAAAGTGTATCACAATCCAAAATCAAACTCATAGATGTTTTTCAGATCCAGACATTCTCAAAAATGTACTGGGCTACAAATATTATTTTTCTAGTGGAAATTTATCAACTCACAAACCCAAAAACTCTCTTTGGGCTGCTCTTCCCTGTTACCAGCCTGTGAGCCCGTGGATTTAAAAAGAGAACTTAGTGCATTCCCCAGTCTAGCCTTTTGCAAACATTCTGGGAACGATGATTCATCTGATTTCTGTGCATTTTATCCATGAAGCTGAATGGAATGTTCCCTAAAGGAAACCGAACAATTACAACACAGACCAGAAGCAATTTACTGATGGAGTGAATTTCTGGATGAGGCAGAGAGAACCACTCCTGCTATTTATTCCTTATCGTTATGGCAGTTGTGGAAGGTACACCTGTTGCTCTCTGGTGCATGTGTGACCCCAGTTCTCCACGGCCCAGCAGTGACACTGTGCACACAAAGGGTCTGGAGAGCTGGAGGCAATGATTGACCAGTTGGCTGAGCCACCTGTTGGAAGCCACCCCACTGTCACCCATGAGAGATTGATGACTACAGCCCGTTTCTTCCCTCAGCTTCTGCAGTACTGATGTGCCTCACTCCTTTCCCTGGTGCATCCCGTTCCATCTCCCTCACCTTTCATGGGTTTTGTGGGTGATGCTTTCTGTCAAGGAAACTGAAATCCTGAGCAATGTCTGAGCAATGAGACATTGCTATTGTAATTTCCAAAGAAACAGTTCTTTACTGGAAAAAAAACAACAGCTCTGATACTTGATCAGTACCAAATGGGGCCTTCCGAAAAAATGTCAGTGATGCTGATTTCTAGACTGTGGTCAAAATGTATGGGAAATAGCAGCACCAAGAAATCCTCCCCTTAGACATTCGGAAGGCGTGATGTCAGACATCTCCATTGCACAGAGCACTTGTATTGAAAACCACTGTTGGAAGACCTTTATTAGTTCTTCTCCACGCTCTGAAATTCCAAATCAATCTGTTCAAATCAACCTCAGGAATAGCAATAACAGGGAAATGTTATTCCAGACCGTACACTGGAGTGAAAATTATAATTCAGGGCATACTGTGTACCTGCACAACTGAACCTCCTAGGGTTTTAGTAACACTGTCTGTCACATGTGTCAAGAAGTTTAGTGAGAGCTGTGGGCTAAAATATTTTGCTAGGGAATGACAAAATGACAAAACCAACTAATGTTGGCCCTACTTAAGTTCACACATGGGAGTTGAAACATATTAATGAGTGTTCTTTTACAGTCGTGAGTCTTTCTCACTTTGCCCAATGGGTTCAGTCACCAGAGGATTCAGAACACATGAGAGGAACCCAGTGTGTTCTTATCTTTAACCTGATAGCATTGTTTTCCAATGCTTCTATTTTTGTAGCTGTTCATGAACACAATCCCTTTTAAAACAACCTCTAAAGGAATCTTCTTCAGCCACATGAATACCATGCTCCCAAGAGCCACTCACTTCTTCAGGAGATCCCTTTTTTTACCTTTTGCAGAGTAGTACTGGACACTTGTTAGGTGTAGCTGCCCCAAAGGGATGTCAGTGGTCACTAAAACTTCATCCACTTTCATCTGCATCATATCTTATAACCCTTTCCTCCTAGTCATAGGATTGGGAAGGTTCTGCAACTTTGTATGTCCCAGAATTTCTCTGATGATTAGGAACGTTTTCTAAAGAACCAACCCAAAATTTATTCATAGCCAGTTTATACCAATTTGGTTTTAAGACAGCCATGGCTTTTGGTTTAGATAGCTCATCTCACTTTATAATACGTGTTCTGTTGACAGGAATTGTATCCTCTTTCAGCTCTCTTTTTTTTCCCCTTAAGTATTGCCAAGTATTTCCACCTTAAAAGAAAGAGTGAGGCTCTTTCTTCCCCTGATTTTTCACATCTGTTTCAGGTTTTAAATCATTTTGCTTCAACAAAACTCCACAGTATCCCTGAGGAGATTTCCTCAAGACCTTATTTGATAACATGAATACTTCCCTATCTCTGTAGAAATTACCTCTTCTGATACAATGTAAGTTCTTTGCATAATTTCACAATCACTCTTTCCATCCTGGTAACCTCTCATCTCATTCTGTTTGGATTTAAATTCCTTTGTCTGGGTAGCTGATTTACATAAGAGGCACAGCACTCCCTTTGTGTATTAAATAACAAATGATGAACTTGGCTTTCCTTGCCAAAATACTTTTTGGTGCTAACCACAGGAGCCACCTTCCATGAAATATTAACATAGCATTGCCATGAATCTGGAGGTTTTCAGCAGCCATCCAGGTGCTTTCTTGGTGTTTTTCTTTATAGATCAGTGGCAATGAATACCACCAAAAACTGTGACTATTATTAAATTTCCTGCAGCAGGGTATTTCCTTTGAAGCATTAGAGGGAATGGAACACTGCCACATGAGCAGCACAACCAGCCCACCATTTCCAACTTATAACAATGTCGATAACACCACTTGTAATTATTTAGGGTTCTGCAATGCCAGATTAAAACATTATTTCATGTATATTTGTCTCTTTCAGCTCTGCCCTGTAACACTGAAAACTCCTGGCCTTGGGGAGAGTCAGCTTGTTTGCCCATGATCAAAACTGAACTTTAATGGATAGAATAAAATATGGGTATCAGATGATTTTCCTACTGGTACAGTCCCACAATTGATGCACCAGCTGGTTTTATCGTATGATTGTTTTATGCTACGAAAGCCAGATATGGAGATAAGAAAAAGTAACTTTTATGCTTAAAAGAATATGCTGAAGTTAAGACCTCTTATTAGAAATTGGGCTCAGTTAATCAGGGTGTTCCTTGGTGCAAGTCTTTGGCTTCATCCCTACAATTTATAACAGATTCATGGTCAGATGAACACTTGTTTTCAGTGACCAGAGGGTGTGGATACAAAGCAGTTGCTTTTTGCCTCATCAACATATGAACAGGGAGCTTGGCTTTAAGTTGAAAAAGGGTAAATTTAGATTGGATATTTTTCCCTGTGAGGGTGGGGAGGCCCTGGCACAGGGTGCCCAGAGAAGCTGTGGCTGCCCCTGGATTTTTGGCAGTGTCTAAGGCCAGGTTGAACGGGGCTTGGAGCACCCTGGGATAGTGGAAGATGTCCCTGCCCATGGGAACTGGGTGGTCTTTAAGGTCCTTTCCAACAAAAACCATTCCCTGATTCCATGAAAATAGAAATGCTAGCACACAGTCCACGGAGTGATCAATTTTCTTGTTTTAGGCTAAAAATTTGACTACGTCTATTTTAAATGGAAACGGGTTATGTAAAACAAGAACTGAAAAAAGTAAGCCTACTGAGTATTATGAAAAACAATTGTCCTATGTGAAATTAAACTTTAAAATCAGTCTGTCTCCTGCCACGCAAGTGACAGAAATAGAAGAATTAGCACACTGTTGTTTTACCAATAGCTGAGAAATAATGACAATGTTTCCTTCAAGTAAACTCCATTTTAATACTCTTTGTTATTCTCTTTTCTGGGTGCTTTTCCAGTTCTCTGTCCTATTATCTGATTTTTAATCATTCTATACCTTTCATGGGCCTACAGTGTGTGACCTTGCTCCCATTCAAACCAGTGTCAAACAATGGTACAAGACAAAGGCCTTGGCACCTGTAACTGGTATTTACAGAAAAATGCATTACCTGATATAACCAAAAGCAGAATAACATGTATTCTCTGCTTTTTAATATGTTTTTGGTTAAAATAGAGAATGTTATTACTGAGGGAATTAAATAAAATCTTAGGGACACTACAGGTTCCATTGAGTTGGTTTTTTATTCCGCATCATTACTGCCTCTCCTGAGACTGCAAATGGAGGGAAATCAAAATATCATTCTAGGCACTGAATAATTGTTCCATTGTTGGAAAGCAAAAATCAGACAGCAGTCTCATACTGAAATCTCCTGCTACACACCTTAAACTATGAGATGGAATATGTGCAACTCACTGCTGGGTTTATGTTATTTTTATTAAGGCCATTTTATTCCTGTTACTTGTAGACAAACAGTCCCAGCATGAGGTTGGTCATCCTGAGCTGGTTCCCATGGGCAGCAGGACTTGATGGGTTTTCGCAGAGAGTTACTTGCCATATTTGTGCCATTAAAAAAAAGGGTCTTCGGTCATTTTCTGTCTGACCCCACTGTGCTATATCCTGCCAGGAAGGGTTCAAATGGGACACAATCCCCTGGAGTCCCCTACCCTACACATCTCACTCATCCTCAGCCCCAAGGATTTTGACCTGGCATTGATCTAAAGTGAAGGAAGCCCTCCCATCATCCTTGAACTTTAAATAGCAGGTCTCAGGTGTGTGGTTCAAGGGCTGAAGTGAAGAGCTCAGGGACTGGGCAGGCTCTGTTAGCACCTTTCCCCCTTGTTAACACGGCTGAGTCCATGCAGGAAGGTGCTTTCCTCTTCCTTACCTCTCCCTTCAAACAAGGACCTGTCCTCGAGGGATCGTTTGCATCAGGTAAAAGACAGGTGAGGGAATGAACAGACAATTAGGTTCCAAGTCCTATAGCCTGGGAACGCTCATAGAAAAGCAACAGGGATTAAATTTACAGGGTGTGGCTTGTAACAAGGTCACGGTGTTCTGCACTGCTCACTAATGGCACCACATTTTACAGGGAAACTTTACAATAAGGTTTGTTTTGGGATGGCTAAATCAAAAAAGTACAGCTTGTGGCTCTTTTGGCTTCCTCGCTCATTACTTGAAGGGAATAGGCGGGGAATGGAACTAAACATGAGAAACATTTTCTGTGGGATTGTGTAAATTAAAGTCAATTGAAACCTATGCACAAACCCAAATAAATATTAGCAATGTGATTACAGATCTGTGAAACTTAACAATGTTGCTGTAATGATGGCTGAGAGGAGAAAAATTCTCGAGGACCTTATTGTAAGAGCTCAAATGAAATACAATTCCATCTTTCATGTTTTAGCAAGATAATTTCGGTTCAGTTTTGACTAATACAGAATAATGGGAATAAAATATGCTGCCTCAGTCTCTGCATTATTGGCTTTACATTATTGGTCCTGACAGCTGGCTTTTAAAATGCAGTAAATATTGGGCAATGCTGTTCTGTTAAGACAAGCCACTTCATCAAGCATATTTCCAAATCACACTTTATTTTCAAAATGTGTTTAATTTCTCTGTATATGGCAAAGGAGCCCACTGCAAAATTGACCTGCAACAGAGTGCCCTCTACTGCATGTATTTGGGAAAGGAAAATAAAGCAAATTCCTTAAAAATAAAATCTTTACATGCTGAGGCCAGCAGTTTTGCCACAGGCCACTGGACACTGAACTAAATATAATATCCATATAGGCATACATCACTCTTACCTTCTTCTAAAGGAATGGATATCACTAGGGAATAACAGCCTAAAATAGGTGTGACATTTACACAAACTCTTCTGTGGTTTTCAGTGAAATCAGTGTGTGTCTTCCTATACCTATATGGTCCGTGTTGGTAGGATGGGCAGTTTTTAGGGGAGCTGAAAATCTGCCCTGTATTGCTCTGCTGCCCCACTTTCTTTTGGCTGTTGGGAAGGATCTGTCACGGTTTGAAGTGAAAAGTATCTCCACTTATAGATTTATTTTCTCAGTCTTTCATCTCTCCTGGTCTCTCACTTGTCCCCTTCTGTCTGTTTGCCATTAGGTCACTCATATTAGACTGAACTCCCCTTTTCCTTCCCATGTCCTTGATAATATTGGATGCTACTGAGTTACCTCCACTGCAAACGATTGAGCAGATATTCCACCAGCGCTGTCTCAAAAGAGTAGAGACTCACAGGTTACAAATATATCATTGAAGCAATTCCACAGCAAGGCCCAAGTTCTCAAGCAGACCTATACTTTTTGAAGTCTCCCCCTGTTTTTTCTTTTCTTGGCCTGAATTGGCCTACCCTAATGCTGAGATTGTGATGGACCAAACACCTGCAACCTCTTTTGGAATTCACAGTGGCTCTTATCACTCAATTCCTCAGGGAAGAGAACGCCCCTTTTCAAAGCATAGGCATAAACTCACATTGAACATTTTTGAGTCACTTTTGAAATGCCCGCCTTTGTACCGTGAAGTCTGTTCCATCAGCAGCACGTGCAAAGCCACAATTTCATTCTTAAAGCCTCAGCTTAAAGTCTTGATGAGCCACATGGAAAGCAATTGAACTCGATGCATGATCAAAGGTGATCCCTCTGCAGCCAAAGGTGGTGTTTGAATCCCTAGCACATTTTTGACTAGATCACTAGGACAGAGTAGAGGTGGGTAGTAAACAACAAAGTTTTACAGAGCAACATAATCAATTATCAAAAGTTCTTCAAACAAAACAGAAACAACACAAGCAGCATTTCCATAATACACAGTGGCCTTGCATACGGCCTTGCACATATTTCAGCAATGAACTTGGTGTCTATGGATTTGTTCCCACAGCTGAACCTCTCCCTTAAGGAAACCCTTATTGATAATTTACAACTTCTAAGGACGGCATCTCTGTAATTGCTTTCCCTTTGCTTCATACCTGTAAATCTTGTATCTTGTGCTAAATCCCTGTCGACTTCTGTCCACAAAATCTGTGTATTCCTGTGAGCGATGGAAGGGTCCCTTATCAGAGAGGAGCCAGTCGAAGGGGCTTGTGGCATGCTGATCCGAGACAGCAGCAACCGCTAAAACCCAGCAATGAAGACTCAGTGCTATCCACTCCCATAGAGCCATCAGAGAGAACAATTCAGCACCAGCACTGCATCGCCATATCATGCTTCCACTGGGGACTTAGAGCCTTCATTCTCTTAGCTTTCCCTCAACACCTAGACAAAATACACAGTCAATTAGATAAGCACACACTAGGCATCCCTTGGAAGTAGAAACAAGTTTCCTTTCTTTCAGCTTAAAGAGATAGTGGCCTCTACTTTATTATATTTTACATTAGCATAAACCCCACTAGGCTAGTTAACAGTGGAGTGTTTCATTACTTCAAATGCTGTGAAACTAATGTCTTCATTAACATCATTAGCGATAATATTTACTGTTGAAGGGAAATCTTCATAAATCATCAGGGGAGGGATTGTTGGGGGTTTGCTTTCCATTCATGCTAGTCATTAGTGAAAAATATGCAACATCAGATTCTTGTCTGTTAGCACAAAATCATTCAGCAATGTCTGTACATAAGCTCACAGTGCACACATTGGACAGAAAACAGGTGATATTCAGAAGACCCAGGCTGCTTTCTCTTTTAATGTCCTTGGAAAAATTACATTGTGGTTTGTCTTCACTGCAAAGTGTAGTTAACAGACGGGCGTTGTTCTGTCCAAACCAGCATCGCTGGACAGAGTGACTGCCCTGACTGAGAGCTCTGCAGCTGCCCACAGTGATGAGTTCCATCATCCAGCTCCAGATGCTGAAATTTTGAGTATCCCTGACAGCAGCATTTCACTTTCAGTCCAAATCACTCCAACTCAATGCTTCAGCCTAGAAACTCTTTCTAAATGGTGCCTAAACAATTTTTTTGGTGTGCCCAATCGCAAATCAAGTATTGACTGCAGCATGTAGGAACTCAGTGAAGACAAGCCACAGTTTCCCTCTGCACCTCAGACCCATACCTGTGGAACGGGCTAATGTTTCTAACATCCTGCAGAGATTTCATTAAAACATCTCTGCAAGATCATGAGGTTCTCAGAGATGATAATCATCATGTAGATTCTTAAATATATAGAAGCAATCAGTTCCAGTTTTCAGTCTAAGGTGAAACAGCACAGAATGAATTAAAATATATGAATGTGAGAGCTTTAATTTTTCTAGCTGATGAGTTTACAGGGAACAAAATGCTGGATCCACATTCACTCAAATCAGCACTCATCATGACATTTTTTCCGTGCCCTTTGCTATGATTTTTTGGAACTTGGTGGGAGATTTTTCCTTCCCATCAGTAATTTGGCCTGTAAGTGCACCCTAAAAGAAGGATACGTCCAACAGAACCGTCCTGCAACTGGTGCACACTCAGCACCCCCATCCATTATAATGAAAATTGTGCTGCTGAATAAATGTGCTTTGGGCATATATGTGAGACATTAATATTCTCAGGAGTCTGCAGGAAGCTGACTGCCTCCAGAAGAGCACAGAGGTTCTTGTGAACCAACAGGAATTTACAGTCTAAGAATACAATAATCTGTCTATACAACCAGATAAATACTCACGCTTTATGTGGTGTAATTGTTTGTAATGTGATTTGGACATGATTCTGCAAATAATAAATGTATAAAGAAAGACCCTGCTCATCTTTCATGCTGAGCACGTACCAAGACACTGAGTTGTAACCATAAACAGTTACAGCCATGCAGTAGTTTCTGACCATAAAACACAGATCACATTAATTTTATAAATCCTTTTGAAATGAGATTCCAGGAGCCTGTGACAGAGACCTCTCAAATTTTTATTTATACTCCCAAGCCATCACTGCCATGCAAAAAAAGTCTGCGTATTTGTGTTTACTGTATCAAGTTTGAGTATCGTCTTCCTAGGCTAGTGGGTTTTTTTTTTCTTTCACAGGTTGAAATTCATGTATTTGAGGTTGCACCACCACATAACCTTCCTCCCACTGCGTGAGAAAGTCTGCACAGATCTGAAGCAAAAGTGAAATGCAATAGATTGCTCTACTGGCCCATAAAAGCCGTGATGATCATTTGGTTGCCATTTCCTGTTAAAAAATAGCTCAGTGTAAATGGAGAAAACATTTCAGTCACTTCCAGACAGGTCAGACCAGCCTTTGCATCACAACAGAGCGAAAATCCAAAAATGCTTTTGTCTCTTCTTATCATTAATCGGGGAAAAATATATTGCGCTGCATATTCGTTCCCCTCCATCATCCTTAGCAGAGGCAGGGAAGATCCTGGGCATAATTTCCTGACATTATGTGAAGCTACAGAAAGTGAGTGTAATGAGAATTTTAATTTTCATACCTACTGCTGTTATAAAATTTCTAACTTTTCTATTGAAAAAGTCACATAATTGATTAAATGAGAAGAGATAGGAGTTGGCTTTTTCAGGTACTTATTAACATTAAAGTGTTTCAGGTCGTTACACTGTAATGATGACTAATTGAGTCCCTTTTGAATTCAAAATCATAATATTAGGATTGGAAAGTGAATTACTGTGTATATGTAGCATCTTCCTAAAACGAGACTAAATGAGCAGTTGGAAAGGAATAGTGAAGAGCCAGGAGTTTATTTTTGGCTTAGTGCTGCACCTCATAGTGTGTCGTAAATTAACCACTGGCAAAACACCTGCAGAGAACCTGTGTGGGTACAGAAGAAAATAATCTTCTTTTAAAGATCTCCTTGTTTTAAAGATCTATGGAGGTATTTTCCAAAAGAGCATAAATACACGAGAGAGAAATAAGGAGAGAAAAATCGTGTGTGTGTTTGTAACTGGTACTTATCCCCTTGTCTCTGTTGTCCAGTCATTGTAAAATCATTCTGCATTGCATTAATTCTCATAACACCCCTGAGAAGGAAACTGTAACAAACAAGAGACAGAAGCCTGAAAAAATTACCAGTGCTAAGGGAGGGGTTAAACTTTTAGAGGGATCTAAATGTGTGTTTCCTATTAAAAGATCATTTAGAAAATTCTAGCCAAAGGATTTTTGCAAAGCTTACAGTATCAGAAATATCTTAAAATCTTGAATATTAAAATTCTCTAATGAATGCAAATGCCCTGAAAACATTTTCTAAAGACTGTTACAGGCATATGGAACATACAAAGTTTGCAGTTGCAAAGCCATCCCAGAACTCCAGGGAAGAACCATCTGTATTGAATTTGTGGTAGATAAAGGGTGGGGCATGGCAGCCAAAACACCTGTTAAGTAACAGAGCCGGTGGATTTTCAGGTGGAGAAGACATCATAAAGAGAGCAAATAGTGAAATATTTATTCTGCGATAAAAACTGTCATGTCAACAACTGTCTCCTTGAAGTGCTGGCTTAAAGGACAATGCCCAGGTACAGATGCTCTGCACAATTATTTTCTGTTATCCCCATGGTTTCACCCAGCTGCCACTTGTAAATACTGTGAAGCTTTTGGTCCTTCTAAATTCTGAGGTTAAAGTGAGCTCGAGATGAACAATGGGCTAAATTCCTCTTTGTTAGAAAGCTTTTGTCTCCTCACTGGCATTAGTGCAGCAGGAATTTGACTCAGCATCTTCTGGGAATACCATGGCTAATTCCTACCTCTCATGAACATGTAAGGGTTCTGGAGACTGGCAAAATCCATGTATTTATGTCGTGTGACAATATGGAGCTGGCAAGAGCAATGCAAACGTTGTGGCCACTGGGACAAATTTCATCAAGCTTCAGCTGTGAACAAGAGAACAGGGCGTCTGTGGTCTTTTTGTTGTCATCTCATTGTAGGGCAAACCCCACCAAATTCAGCCTTTCTCTTTTTTTAGGTAAATTTTAGGTAATTTTCTTTAAAGATTAAAATGGTATATAATTGCATATGGTAGTTTATGAACTCACTAAGTTCTTAAGCTAAAATAGTGCAGATTGAAGCATCTGCTTGATTTGCGGGTTGAGCTCTCTTGCTTACAGAACATTAATTAATAAACTATGTATACTAAGATACACAGAATAATGCAGAGCCAGCCCAAATGTGTGCACAGCAATGCTCGAGGAAAAAAAAATTCAATACTTTCAAATCCTTTCTAAAATGGAAATCATGGAAAAATTTCTCAGGGGAAAAAAAAAAGCAATCTATTGTTACCTCAGTACATGTAACCTTTTATTTCCCAAGAGGTGAGAGTCAAGCATAATACAGATCTGTTAATATACAGTAGACATAGAGATTCTAAATTGGTCATAACTGGTTCACTAGTGGAGCAACTTTTTATGGAAGAGTCAATAAAGTTGTTGCTAGGCATCCCCAGTAACATTTTTGGGCCAAATCTACCTGCAGTTCTCAAGAATCAAAGTAAAATAACTGTACAAATGTAGGGACATTTTAAATAAGATGAGGTTTGGGGGTTTTTAATATATTTCTCTCTACCCTGCAATCTGAGAAATGTATCTGAGATCCCCACAGAGATCCCCTTCTGCCAGTGGAAATGCAGAAGACCAGGGTCTCTCTGAAGTCCTTTGTTTTTTATGTTCACTTGAATTCCAAGAAAATGCTGATACATCCCAGCTCTCCTTGGAAAATTGAGACTCCTCTATGCTGAAGTGGGATTCTCCTGGCTGTAACTTCCCAAAATGATGAAATAACAATTTAAGGCTGTTATTCTCAGATATGTCCCTTCAAAGGAAAGTGATAAATAACTTTCTATAACATTTAGAAAATTAACATATCTGAGATGGTGCTTTTTTATGTGAAACACAAAGCTTGGCTTTCTTTGAACTAATCAAAATATTAAATATTACTTATATATCCTTCAAAAATAAACAAAAAGAAGAAAAAATATAATAACAGATGGAGGGGAATATGTCCTATTCTGTTTGTAGGCAGTTGGATTTCAGTCAGGTCATAATTTTACCGTTTATGAGGGTTTTGGTACTCCATCCCTCCATTGCTTACAAGCCTGAGGGATTTCAGAGTTACTACTTTTGGTCAAGTACAATACATGGTGTAGCAGAGTACTCTTCATATTTCTTTTAGATTGCACATCATGGAAAACAGGAATGGAGCAAACTCTTAGCTATTTTTTAGCAAATAGCAAATTTCCTAGCTATTACACAAAACTCTCAGGAATGCTGCAACTTCGAATCAATGGCAAGAAGCAACGTTCTATTCGCTGCAGCCAGATGGGAAACTGTGAAGCTCAGAGAAGGCAAGATAAGTCCAGACCATTTTTTTCAAAGGTATTTTGACACTGAAAAAGGGAAAGACATTTTGCATAAAGAATAAAGCAGTAGTCTGTGTCTCAGAGATTGCTCTTATCTGCTATAAGTCCCTGGGTTTATCACTTCGTGTGTCTCTGCTTTCACACCCCCATCTGAAGTGTGATGATCATATTGCCCACCTTTGCAGAGCACCACGGGACCTACTGAGTTATCATCAGTGGTTCTTATTCTTTTTTCAAGAAGCAATTATTCTCATGCTAACAACTTTAAAAGAATGAGACCCGAGGAGGCACCTGCCCGTGGAATTCTCACACAGCCCAGTGCAAATGAAACAGCCGCGAAGCTGATGATGTGCTGTGGAAGAAAAGAGCAGAAAGTGCTGCAATCAGTATCAGCTACAGAGGAGGAGGGCAGAGCAGAGAGCAAAAAGTATCTCGGTCGCGCTCTGCTCTGGGTTTAGCCACCACGTAGGTTCTATTCTTCGAAGGAAGATACTCAAATCCACAGCAAAAACGTCTCCCAAGCTGAACTTCCTGAAGGACAGCAAAAAGACCTGTGAACTGCTCTGTCCTGTGGTCACAGTCAGCTGTTGGACAGAGAGGAACTCTCTCCAGTTTGAAGTCCCACCACATGTCTGGTGCAGGAACAAGAGACCCAACAGGTACCTTTGGTAGAACGAAGAAACAAAACAGGAGTTTGGGGCGCTGGAATCACTGAACCAGAGAGTCACAATGGTTTGGGTTGGAAGGGACCTTAAAGGCCAGCTCGTTCCAATGCCAGCTGGCCCAGGTGGCTCAGGACCAGGGGGGAGGATGGTGAGCTCTCCCTGCCATCAGAGCTGACACGTGAGCTTCAGGGGACAGTGTGGGAAACTGTGGGAAACTGTAGGAAAATTAGAAGGCACCTGGATAGACAAGCCATATTTGTCAACATGATTTTCTGGAGGGGGATTGAATCAGCTTGTTCTCTGGTATTCAGTCTGAGCTACAATGATCTGAAAAAAAATCTAAAAGAAGAAATTAATTCTTTGTCTAACAAGCTTAAGAGGGTTTTACATTCCAGCCTTAAGAATAAGTGGGGTCTTCATATCAGGTCCTGGTAGCAGTTTTGACTACATGCACCCTAAATCAGCATCTTTCCTTTATTCAAATAGAGCTTCATCCACTGCCACATTTCAGCTTTCTTCTCCCCTCTCAAAGACAAGACCACTGTAACTACGTCCTCAACAGCTGAAACAAAGAACAAGTAAGATGTCTGATTTTTAATGTTTTTTTAAACAATCCTGCTATTTTTTTCCTCATCCCTGTCTTCAGAGAAGAGGAGAAAACATAAAATGCATCCACAGAAAGAGAGAATATATGTCAGCCCGACCTCTGCAGCCGTCATCGGGTCTGTCTGGAACGTGAGGGCTGGTTGCTGCGTGGCACAGCTCTTGCCCACAGAGCGTGCCTTGGTATTTGCTCTGTCCCTGCAGAATTTCACTCCTGCAGGTGCCTGTGAGCCTTCACTTGATGTCCCCATGTGCTTTCTGTTGCTTCCCAGTGCAGCAAGTGCCAGCCCCCTCAGCCCATGAAGTATGTGCTGGCTGCCAGGCACACCGAGGTAATCGTTTCAATGCCTGATATTTGTAAAAGACCTAATTTTTTCCTTTGCTGCCCAAACCATGATGTATAAATTCCCTCAGGCACTTTTTAAATCTCTTAATCTAAGTTCATCCTCCTGTGCAAACGGATCCTTATGTGTTTTAGCTGATGATGTAAGGCAGCATCCCCAAATTGCCATTGCAGTCTTTCTGCCTTAATGAGTGAATCTGTTCCTGCAAGGAGCCCACTGAGGGGAAGATATTACCTGTCGAGGCTCTGAGAGCACAAAAAGGCCCCGATAGCCTTGACCAGCTTTATCTGGGTTCTTCCCCCACCTCTGGGGGCTGACCAGAGGCTCCAGGACCTCCAGTCCCAGCTTGTGTGCTGCTGGTGGGACTGCGTAGGTGAATAACTGAAAGGGAGAAGTCATTGAGCCACAGAATGATTTGGGTTGGAAGGGACCTTAAAGATCACCCAGTCCCACCCCAGGCCATGGGCAGGGACACCTTCCACTAGCCCAGGGTGCTCCAAGCCCCGTCCAAGCTGGCCTTGGACACTGCCAGGGATCCAGGGGCAGCCACAGCTTCTCTGGGCACCCTGTGCCAGGGCCTCCTCACCCTCACAGGGAGGAATTTCTTCTCAGTGTTCAATCTAAATCTCTAAACTGACTCTCTTTCGGTTTAAAGCCACTCCCCATTTTCCTTTCACTAAATGATCTCATAAAATCCACCCAAGTCCTCATCGTGTCTCAGTTCCTCATCTTTAAATGGGGGCTGGCACCAAAACTCTTGGTGAACAACAGGTATCAGTAACACAAGGAGCTAAAAGCTGATTTCTGGAATGGATGAGCAGGACCCTGGCTGAGCCCTGGGTTTCAACTGACCAACACCCAGGATGCCACCAAGACACAGAAAACCTGCTGCTTTGAGAGCTTGAAGTCTGCTCCAGGCTGGATGACTGCACTTTTCCAATCACAAAAGTCCATAGGGGATGAAACCTTCATCTTTCCAAGTGCACACGGACAAAAATTCTTTGCATGAAAACTCTGCATGACGTTTCAGTCTTGTCACTCTTCCATTGCACAAGTTATGCTAAACATTCTCCCAAATTGTCCAAAAATTTTCAGCTAAAGCATCTGATGGTATGAAAAGTGTTGGAAGGGAAACAGAACAAGCTGTCTCAGAGGAAGTTTGGGAGTGGCTCTACAGAAAAGTAACAGCTTTGGGAGAGGTTCTGGTCCAGCATTTCAGCAGGCACAGACTGACATGGATTGTTGTGACATATGATGTTTTCACACTGGAACATTCAAGTTTGAAGAAAATCCCAACAGGAGACACACATTTAGAAGCCTTCATTCCAGCTTACTGGAATTTTTTTTTTTTAAAACTGAATGCTTAACTTCTAATCATCCAGCCTTCTCTGCTCTGATGATGTCGTTGGGTGTGTTTTAATGGCAGTCGAGTTGGTTCTCAGGATTTGTAAAGACTACACCCTAAAATTAAGCAATAGATGATCATTGAACAGTGGTGACACACAAGTTCCAGCAGTGTATCTCCTTTTCACTCGTAACTCTTAGTCCCCAGACAAGTTTTCTGGCCCAGTTTGACAGCTAAATATCAGCAGGATGCAAAGAGACTAAGACAGGTGTAAATGAGCTGTATCCAGTGAACCATTCCGGAGTAACAAACAGCCCTTTCCTCTTTTAATTCATCCTTGTACTGGTTTTAAAACCCAGGGCTCTTGCAGCTGCTACCATCCAGAACAGGAGGAAGCAGCTATTTACACACTGTACATCAAAGCTTTGGTTCTAGAGGCTTTCGAGCCCGAGGACAAATCCAAATATAACTGATTAGTGCAGAAGGGCTAAAATGGGATGGAGTGGGAGGAAACTTTGCTCGCCAACAGGTTGTTGAGGTGAAGAAGATTCAGGTTACAGAGAGGAAGGAGAGTACTTGGAGCTCAGTTACCTTAAAGTACAGCTTTGATTTTACAGTATAAGCCTTGCCAAGGCCCTTAACCTTCTGTAATGGCAGTTTCTATTGTGAAGCCTGAACAGTCAATGCTTATAGAATGCTTTCAAATTATTGGATGGCAAAAATGTTATCAAATAAAAAGGAAGTTGATTATTCCATGAACAGAGTGGCTGACTATTTTTGTTGCAGCTTAAAATTTCTGCTCCTGGAGATTTTGCAACAAATGCTCAGAAAAAGGATGGAGAGGAAAGGAATTGTCAGTCTCAGGCAAAAATAGAAGTTTCTTTGAAGCTGTTGGAGTGCTAATATTGTTTGTACAATAATGAAGGGGGAAAACGACGGTGTATAGCTGTTCTCCGGACTTAAGAAGAGGGCCAAAATAGCAATGAACTGTACTGTTTGCAGTGGGGACACATTTACAAAATCCAGCCTAGTTTCATGTACTTCCATCCCCTCAGATATTACCTGACCTAATCCACAAATAATGTGGTTGGGGGTTCTTTTATCTCTAAGAATGAATTTCTCAGTTTGGAGGCTCTGACTCAGGCATGGGACGCAGCCCTTTAATTTTAGCTGGGGCTGTGTCTGATCGAGGATTTGCACTCTTTTTGATTTTATTTTCCCGGTGAAAATTAGTGGTTACAACTTAGACCAGTAGTAGAGAATAACATCCATAAAGATCTAATGGCATGAAATGTTTCTTTCAACAGATTTTCTGGGTGCATTGCAAGAAGAATGGATTATTTTCTAGATTTTATTTCTTGACAATGGTAGTGTATTTTATTTCTTAGAATGGTAATGTTTTTATTTTGCTCTTCTATTATGCCTTTCAGAGAAAAGTGCTCCAGATCTCATAGCATATTTTACAGCTGATTTCACAGATGGTGTAGTTGGTTTTCAGCTGATAAAAATGGATGGTTAACACTCCTTTCAGCTTCCTCATCTTCAACCTATTTATTCTAGCAGGAAAAACCAACAAACTTACACCACCTGTTGTGCCAGCTCCCGAGGCAGGACTCGTAGAAGCTTCAAGAGACCTCTGTTTCACAGCTGATCCTGCTCAGAACTGTCACACGATTTTTCCACAGTCCCTTTGCCGCAGCATTCCAAGCCTGTAGCCACTGCATGGGCAGTAGCCAGATCCTCTTAAATGTTCATGTTACAGCTATTAATTTTTTATAGCAAGAGTAGGGACTTTATGGCTGACTGAGCAAAGATTCAAGCTCCAACAAGCCAGTCTGGGTCTAATTGCAGCTCAGGATGGATAAAGCTTGATTGTACAAGTAATAATTATGTTATGTGTACTGGGCAGCCTGCTATCTCACATAAATCTAACACCAGAGCTGCCTTGCAAGCCTTGATTTTTGATAAGGTTAGAAGAAATTGCAAAATTAGAGAGAAAAAAAAATCTGTCTGCTAAAAGATGTCTTTCTTATGAACATCATGCTACAAGGAGTGAAAGGCTGAGTTTGCAGCAGGAATTGCAATCTCTCTACTGTTTCAATTTAGAGATGAGCCAGTCTAAAACCACCTTAGTACAAAATTATCACTATTTCTTGTTGTAGCTCATAGAAAAACACATTCTTATTCAGCAGAAATTTGTTCAGCTAATGTTGAGGAGCTTTAAACTTTCAGTAATACCTTTACAGTGCTCAGTGAGAGACACATACCAGTTTATGAGGAATTACAGATCACTGCTGTTTCTCTGACTATGAGGATCATCAGTTTGCTTTGTTATAGCCTCTTTTTTTTTTCAGAAACACAGAGAAAATGTTCTAGGCTTTGCCCAGCCAAGACAAGCCAGTATGAAGAAGTTAAGCTGGTTTATAAACAAAAACACTTTTCAAAAAAAAAGCCACTACCATCTCTTCAAC
The DNA here is from genome assembly GCA_013397775.1 of Eulacestoma nigropectus. Taxonomy (NCBI): domain Eukaryota; kingdom Metazoa; phylum Chordata; class Aves; order Passeriformes; genus Eulacestoma; species Eulacestoma nigropectus. The sequence goes on from VZTE01001508.1 coordinate 170,451, forward strand.
TAATGTGAATCAATCTAATAAACTCAAGCTAACAGAGAGCTTAAAGGGTACTTAGGTAGTTACTAAAGCTTTTACTTTTTAAGCCAATGAGTCAGATTCACATCCCACAGGAGCAGTGACTTAAAAAGAGAACATCACCAACTAATGGCTCTCTGTGAAATAAATCCACAGTCTCCAGAGGCTGGCAGCAGGATGAGTCTCGACCTGCATAAACATTGGTGCTTTACCTAAACAAGCATCTTCCTCAGAAATGTTGGTAGAGACCTAAAGGAATAAGGGGATTAATCCAAGAAATGCTGAGCAGCTACACATTCTGGAGAAAAAGAGGTGGGTATCGTCTCTGCCCTAAAATACAGCAATTTTAACCTTTAGGGCAGCACATTAAGCACAAGCCATACAGAATTACTCAATATTAAAATTGTTGTAACGTATATGTGTTCTCTCTGTCCAGCAAACTGTTAATGAATAGGGATCCATAACGTTTTAGGTGAAAAACAGTGAAATAAAAATATTCACTTGGGCTACCATCTCCATCCATGATACCGTTTTTCAGCATTTAGCAGTGTTTTTCACCAGGATTGGTTAGCCTCCTTAGAAACAGATTTCAAATAAGGGAAAAAAAAAGAAAAAAAGAAAAAAAGAAAATGTTAAGAAACAACATTTATAATGGATTTTAATAATCCCACTTGACTTCAGAGTGGTCATCCGTGTTCAGTTAACCAGGTGTTGTTGTTATTTCCAATAGATTTATAAGAACTGAAAGAGCTAAATTAGCTCTACAAAATTCTCAGTAGCCATGAATAATATGGGATTAAGGGTAGAGAGCAGTGCTCTGATTCCCCAGATCTACATCCTTTACTTGCCAACGTATAATAAATGCCTTACAAACCACTTTTCTCATTAATCAAGTGCTGCTGGATGTGGCAGTGAAGGTGTTACCGCAAATGAGCAGAATTTTTCCTCATTAATGTAACTTACAATAAAGGTGTCTAACACACCAGCCTTACGATCTCACCTCATTATAAGAGAACCCACTACAGTTTAATAGCCTTAATTTAGCTAACAAAATATACTGCTTGGTCAATCTTCTTCTGAAGGTGGAACAAAACCTGTGGCCTTTGTGAGAGGCTCATTAGTTAAAGTTGAAAAGCTCTGGTGTGGCAGAGTGTCCTTCTTCCCTCTCATCAGCGCATTATTTTGTGGCACACAGAGCAGGTGAGGACTTTCAGTGGGAGATGGGAAATAGACTGGGCTAGATAATCATTCCCATGGCGTGAGCCAGGGCAAAAAAGTGATTACACAGACCGTGGGTGAGGAGGGATGTGTGGTGCATATCATGCACATTTATAACTACGTATGCAGATGTATACCTGAACCAGATTTGTGTATGCACACAAGCTGTGGTACATATCAATTATTAACTTCAAAGCCAGAAGACCAAATTATTCACATTACAGTTTTCAGCAGGGTGATGACCTGAGTCACAAGGTGCTGATTACCTGCAGCTCAGTGGGGATCTCTCAATGTTCCTCAGCTTCATACAGAAAAATGTTGATTTATCAAGGGTGAAAAAGTACTGAGGCCTAGACCAATGTAAGATCAGGTTACACATTCTTCAGTTCTTTAGTATTTTAATACTCTTTGACTCAAGATGTGCAAAGCTTCCCACTGCTCAGTGTGCGGCACGTAAATTCATGTTTCTCACTTTTTTTCCTTCTAAATCTGAAGTTCATTTTGGTTCCAAAATACTGTTTTGGAAACTGATCTCACTTTTATTGAACCTAATAGGGTTGTTCTGATCTCCTTCAGTTGTCCAAGACCAGGCCCTCACTGAATACACATATACTGAGCAAAAGGAAAACAATGCTATGAAGAGAATGTGGTTGCAAGTTTGTTTTTAAAAAATGTTCTCTTATGATGGCAAGGGATGAGATCAAGAAAAAGTTAGATAACTTCCCCATGAAATGACTGGATGTAATCTATTACCTGCAGCTCTAACAGGACAGTGGTTTCAGCACAACCTTTCTCAAAGAGCACTTGGGATCTGTTTGTCAGAGTGTATTTCTGCTGATTTTGCTCCCATATGAGATTACGAGTGTTTCAGGAGAGTAAAAAAAAATGTCTGCTTCTGGTTTTGAGGAGAGGTGAGGCTTTGGGAGGGTTGAGAAAGGGTTGCACTAGGTATGCCTGAGAGCTAGAAAATAATGTTTCCAGAAACGATCACCTAATACTGCTCAGCACTCTTTCTCTTCTAAGGAAAACTTAGGTAAGTAGTTTGATCATCCAATTTTCCGTTCAGATTTTCAAAAACTGCTGAAGAAGCAAGCTTGCTGGTAAAAAGATCTTCCTTTTGTTTTCAATGGCTGTTGCATCTCAAGCAAGAAGTGACTTAGACTGATCGCAATCAGATATGATTGCTCAATTTTGAATTAATACAAATGAAGTAAAAACATTTTAGCCCCATTAATCATTGTCTGGGACTGAGAGGAGTGAAAAGTCACTGCAATCTATGTGACTAAAAAGTAAATTCTTGGACATGTTGGCGTAAACAATGAATTGACTTCTGTAATTAATTCTTCTTATTCAGAGAGTAGGAGAAAAAAATAGGAAAGGATAAGAGGGGATGATTACATCGCTTGAAGATTCTCAAGTTGTTTTGTTGGCTTGTTGTGCAAATGCTGCCTTCTGCACTGAGCTCTGCAAAAACATTCAGCTGCTTGTTTTCATGTTTCTTAGTTAACGTTTTCACTCACAGCGTTTCAGCATTTCATGAACAAGCACCCCAAACACGACTCCGGTGAACTCAGCATCTGTTGGGGAGGTTTGCTCTCACTGGAGGTGGATCAGCTTACAGAAAATATCACAGATCTTTTTTTTTTATTCCTCCCCTGCTTAAATCATATACATGCCTTAGAGAGAAAAAGGGTTGGAGGCAAGAATTGGCCGGTAGTTTCTTGATGGAACTCTGCTGATTAGCACCGCAACAGCATCTGAGACCAAGGGTCTGTTGCTATGCTCAGATACAGAGAGGAAGAGATCCAGTCAGATGTTTCTGCTCCCAAAGCTGGTCTTATGGCAAAGCTGATGGAGCACCTATTTAAAATGAGTAACTCCTCGCAGGGTTGGAGTTGAGCAATGACAGCAGTCTGTAAAGCCTGATATCTAAACGGATTGCTCCGCTGAAGTTATTTCTTCTATCTTGTAAATGTAAGCAGGGCCACTGTAGCTTTATCTCTGTACACTTAATGTGTCAGAGTCACTCATCTCTGAACATACAGACTCTGTGAGGTTCTGACTTCCCTTCTTTTTATAGCATTCTTTTGTGGTGTTGTATTTAAATAAAGTTAGACGTGGGTTTTTTCTAGGAAAGGAGTTATTTTTGTTTTTTCTGTCAGACTTGCTTGTCAGATACATGCCTCTGAATTACTCTCTATATTTTTTCAAAATCAGGTCTGTCTCACACTAGCCTTCATTTCATACGGATCCATAACTGATTTTGGTGCTGCAAGAGAACACCCTTCTCTTATCACATACATTACATTTTTCTGCCAGTCATGAATTCACTTTACTTCGCATGCATTCACTTGCTTAATCTCTACATGAAATCATTACAACTCGAAGCTGACGTAGTCTTTCAAAACGACTCCCGAACAGTAAATCATGCCACATTCCACTTTCGTCCCGCTCTGCGCTACACAATCCAGCACTAAATGAAATCTACACGCAAAATGCACTTGAATCCGGCAGTGAATCACGACACAGACTGTTGATAGCAAAGCCCTTACCTTTTCAAATGCATGATGGTCTCTAAGTAGCACAGAAATCGTAGCCCAAAAAGCAGGTCTGCCTCGCGATGTACGGTGGCAGTTTACACCCTATTTCCTTCACCTCCCTCCTTACAGCGTGCTACATCTAGTTCACGCTGCTGTCTCTAGGATTGGCTGGTGCATCTCAGAGGCGCACACAGGACTCCTGCCTGGAGCACCCTGCAGCCCCGCGTTAACTCTTTGCGGTGAAGCCTCTGCTCCCTCTGCGGGCGGCCCCGCCGAGCCCGCACGGACTGGCTGCTGCGGGGCACGCACCGCTACCGGGGGCGGGAGGGGGGGGGGTGTTTTCTCCTTCCCCCGCCGAACGAGCTGCCCTCGGCTGCCGAGGATGGGGAGAGGCTGGAGAGGGGCGGCGGGGGGAGAGCAGGGGGGTCCCGCAGCCGGGACCGGCGCTGCCGCCCGGCTGCCGGTGCTCGCTGCGCCCGGAGCCGGAGCAGCCCCTCCTGCTGCTGGGGAGGGCGGCGTGTTCCCCCCGACCTCCGCCTTGTCACCGGCGCCTCCCGCCCCTGCGCCCCGCACCCCCGGGGACACGCGCGGCTCCGAGGAGCGGGGCAGATGAAGCCCGGGCGGCTGAGCAGGCAGGCTGGACGCTGACACGCATCCCTAAAGGTGTTCCCTGTGCCAGAGCCACCTCCCTGCATGTCCGTCTGCCACCGCCAGGACGGGAAATTAGGAAATTATCTCCCGGCCAAAAGCCGGGAGTCCCAAAGCCACACGGCTTCAGGGGAGATGGAGATAGTGCTTGGCAGTGAAGCCAGACACGGGCAAGCAGGGAGCCTGGACATCTAAATACAGGGCACAGAGATGTTTGGCAGCATTCTCTCAGGAACGGGCCGCGGGGCTCGGGAGGTGTTTCCACACCGCCAATCTATCGTGCAAAAAGCAAAAGAACCAACTACGGCAAAGCAAAACCTCCCGGCTGCTGCCCGGTATTCCTCTGTTTTTTCTGAGTCATCCAGCCCCATGTGAGCAGAAGGCATCCCTGGGCTGGGAGTGCGGAATGCTGGAAATCAAGGGTGATGGGAATCTTCTCTGTTTGCCGTGCCTGACTCTCGCTTGTTGCAATCTCCCATTAAGCCCGCGTTACTTGCATTGATTTATTTGGTGTTGTATGCAAAGGGTTTGATGCGTGTCCCCTCGCCTTCCGCTGGGTATAGAAATGCCACCCGGTCCAACCTGTGTCACTTTTACTGCCCAGACACCGTTTTACTGCCATCCGTCACAGTGCCTGTGAGCTAAACAACTCCGCTGCCCTCATCCTGAGTCCTACCATCTCCCGTCCCCGTCAGCAGAGGGAATATCGAGTGCTCTTAAACTCGGGAAATATCCTGCTGATGGGCACATAAATCTCTTCTGCAGAGTGGTAGCATTTAAGCAGCACGGCAAGGCGATGCTCACTGGCTGAGCTATTCCCACTACAGCATAAATCCCTCAGGACTTGCCGGTTTGTTTTGGGGCCTTTTTTTCTTTCCTAAAGGTTTAAGGG
>VZTE01001508.1:178184-256910 GCA_013397775.1 Eulacestoma nigropectus
GGGGACAGGGCTCGGCGCGGGGGCAGCTCGCCCGGGGGCTGCGGCACCAGCCTCTCCTCCTCCGCCTCCTCCTCCTCCTCCTCCGCCCGCACCCGCAACCCAGCGAGCCGCGGCGGCGATACCGACCGGGTAAGGACGTACCGGCCTCCTGGCCGGCCCCCACCCTCGGCCAGCCCTTTGTTTCACATCTTTTTATTTTATATGTTCTGCAGCCCCGCTCCCCGCCGGTGCCCCGCATCCTCCCTCTGCCTCCGAGCCCGGCACGGAAGGGCTGCAGAGATCCTTGAGCGGGGAACCGGCTGGTGGGAGCTGCTCGGGGACGCGACACCGCGGCGAGGAACGTCTGCGGGGGAGAGGGGAGAGGCGATGGGCGGAAATGTCCCTGCTCATCACCCGTGTTCCTCTCCTGCCCCGGGTAAGCGGAGCATCTCCCCTCCATTTCCCCCGCTTCTCGATGCTTCCAGGCTCTCGGGATGGAAATAACGACCTGGCTCGGCGGAAAAAATCACCCTTTTCCTCGCACAGTGGCTCCGGAATGCGTGCGGAATTTGAAGGTGTGTGAGGGAGAGGGAGGCAGCTCCAGCATTTGTGGAGCTTGATGCATGTCCCCCGCCTCTCCTGGTCCCTCTTCTACACCCGTGCTGTAAGCAGACAGGCGCTCATGGCTAATAAAAATGCTTTTCCCTGGGTGTAGTTGGGCTGAGAGCTTAGCGCGAGTAGACTGAAAGCCAGCCCGTGCCGGGGAGCAGCGTGCAGATCGACACGGAGCTTGGGCATCCCTGCGATGCAGCGTGGCTGTGTTCTCCTCACGCTCACCAGGATCAATAAGCACAGCAACCATACAGATTATGTGGTGTATGTGTTAGGCAATATGGAGTGATCGCCAGCGGCACTTCTCTGCTGTGCTCTTTGTGGTCTTTCAAAGAGATGGTGATTTCTGGTTTTGGATTAAGAAGCTTTTTGTCTTCTTTCATTCATCTCTGTAAGCACCGATGTGAAGCATTCGTGTCTGTTTGCCAGTCTGGCAGTTTTATGTTTCCAGAATCTGCAGGGAAAAAGTTGGAAGCCGCAGAAACCCAAGATTCCTCTGGCATCACATTGGTTTGCTCCTGTCAGCATATTTAATCACTTTTCTATGCTAAAGAATTGCGGAGTGAGCTGATCTTAGCAATGATTTCCCCTGCTTGGAGATTCATTGGCTTTTTCTTTAACGAGGACATAAGAAAAGGACTGAAGGAAGGATGATATGGTTTGTAAAGAAAAAATGCACTCTACATTTCTAGTGTAGTCACTGTTAAATATGTAGAGATATAAAGGATTCTTTATGCAGTTATAAAAACAAAAGGTCTCTGCCTCAGGATATGATTTCTCTTACAGCAACAGGTAGCAAAGACTCCTCTGCCCCCTTCTCTTCCCTCATCTCCTCCCCTTCAGCTCCTCCTGACGAAATGCCGGTTAAAAAGGACAGCCTGTTTATGTAAAGATGGTGTTTCTTTAACAAAGACTGCTGCACATCAAGCCTGCAATGACTGCCAAACAGACTTGGCATTCAGGACATTCAATAAGGGTACTGCCCATTTTCTAAGACTGATAAAATCTCAGAGAAAACAAAGGACAGATAGCGTGTGTGGCTGGGAGAGATGAGCAGCGCCAGGGTGCACACGGGCAGCAGCACCTTCATGGCAGTGTTTGGTACTGCAGCATCCATCGGACCTTTATATTACATGTGTGTGAGAGAGACACACAAAAAAGGTATAAAGAGAGATTTGCTGGTATGCTAATGCCTTTCTGCCCTTCCCTTCAGGTTTCTTCTTCTCTCTAGTGATGTCCCAGGCCGAACTTTCTCTGCAGCTCCTTCGCACCAAAGGTAGCTTAAATCAGCCAAGGAGGATTTTGAGTCTGACCAAGCTCACCTTCTCAATAAAAGAGATTGACTTCATTAGTCTTGGGCTCAGACACTTCACAATAAGGTGGAGCTCCTATTTCATAGCATCCAGAGGTGCAGTGCCCATAGTCTGGTCTTTATTTCACTGTGCTCCCTTCCCCTCCTTCTTTCACCTACAGAGCAGGACAACTTGGTTTCCTCAGCTAGTATCGATTCTTCTGGTTCTTTTCCACTTTAAATTTAATAAGAATATTCTGATATTATTCACTTCATAGAATCATAGAACTATAGACTAGATCGGTTTGGGAGGGACCTTAAAGATGATCCAATTCCAGCCCCTTGCCACAGGTGGGGATACATTCCACTAGAACAGGCTGCTCAGAAGAGATTATGTCCATTACCTGAAGGTTAAAAAAGTTGCTTTGGAATTACAACACAGATCCTTCCCTGTGGTCAGCTCCAAGACCTAATTGCCACCACCGTTTGACTTGAGCCCTTAAAATCATTCTGAATCAGAGTTAAAGGGTTGTAGAGGACTATGATGCCTTTTGTTCAGTGGTGTTAATAATCTATGGCCTTAAAATATGATATTATAAGATCTCATCTTAGGGCAGACTACTGAGGTCACAAACAATGGAACAAACTGTAGTTGAACGAGGCAGAAACTTACATCACCACCAAGATTGCTAAATCCAGACTGGGACCCTGTCTGCAGCAGCGCCATGTGAGGGGGGAGTGGCACATCAAATTCTCCCTTCCCAAAAGCCTCATGGCCCTGAATTATAGGCTGTTAGAGTCCTTTCTCCTGTCAATCTGCATTTAACAGCAGCGTGTATCTGTTGAGAAACACGTTTTAACAGCTTATCCCGTAACATTTTTTTTCTACTTCATGTGATCAGCCTCTTGGTCCTCTTTCTTCCAGAACCTGCTAAGTGCTTCTCTTTAGCTACTGAAACATGTGTGTAATTTATTAAGGCAGTTCAGTAGTCACCCTTAGTTTGCAACAGGCAAACTTATTATGCAAACAATACCGACACCTCCTTGCAGTGGCTTCCTTCTCCCAGCCATAATGAATTCCCTGCATGCTACTCTGCTGTAAATTCTCCATCTAAAAATTCCATCCACTATGTGATTTGTCAGGGGAAACTGTGCTTGACTTTTGAAACAGTTGGGAGGAGCAAAATGATAACCTACTAAAGTGCCTTGCCCTTAACTGGAATTATGGCAAGTAATTAAAGTTAGAGCAAAAAGACTTAAGCTTTGGACTGCTTATGTTCTTAGTGTTTTAACTTGGGTGAAATTTTTTTTAGAAGTCCGAGCTGAATGTCAAATTTGCATATTTATCGAGAAAACACAGGGACTGCTTAATTGCCTGTGTCCAGAGTTCATATTTTGCTTGGGAAACAATGTTTCACATATTCATGAGTTTCATTTCTAGCTACTGTTTGCACCCATAAATTGACCTGCGTATCTAAACAAGCCCTGTATATGAGCCCAAGCTCATTATAGAAACAAAGATGCCATATTTAGAATTTTGCTTTAAAATCACATCAGGGACACCCGGTCACAGAGGAGATGCTTCTACTCCACTGGTGTAGTGGGTCTGGCTGAGCTGGAGTTCATGTTCCCAGAGCAGCCCTCAGTGCTGTGCCTTCCCCTGGGAGCTGGAAAGGTGCAGATGACACACCAGTTTGGGCTCCTGCTGGGCAGGGCTGGCACAGCCTCAGTGCTGTCTCTCAACATTCCCTGCCATCCAGGAATGGGAGCGGGCAAGATCCTGGGAGGAGACACAGCTAGGCCAGCTGACCCAAGCTGAGCAAAGGGACATTCCAGACTGTGTGACATCAGCTCAGAGATAAAAGCTAAGTGGGGGAGGAGGACTGGGGAGAAGGATGTGTTATTTACAACATTTACCTTCCAGAGCAACAGCTCCATGTGCTGGAGTCCTGCTTCCCAGGAGGAGGCCAGACCTTGCTGGCTGATGGGAAGTAGAGAATAAAATCTTTGGGATTTCTCTTTGCTTGAGAGGACACAACCTTTCACTTTTGCTTTAGTAAACTGCCTTATCTCAACCTGTGAGTTGTTTCCCATCTTATTTTCTCTCCGCTGTCCAGCTGGAAGGGGGAGTGGGTAGAGTGGCTTGGTGGGCATCTGGTGTCCAGCCAAGGTCAAACCACCACAGCTGGGCAGGAGCTTACCACCATTGCCCCAATCCCTCAAGTCACTGTATGCAGACAGGGAGGGAGAGCACCAGGAGTGCCCCCAGTCGTGAGTCCGGTTTGCACGTCGGGCCTGTGCCAGGGAAGGCGGGGAGTGATTCCCACAGTGGCTCTCTCTCTATCTGCCTGATACTGCTCAGCCCACTCACCTCCTCGCAGAGTTCCGAGGTGCCCCAGATCAGGACACTCCCCGTGCAGCACTTTGCTCTGGTGCCTCTAGATTCAGTGGCTGTGGTAAGGTCGGCCCAAGCCTTCTCTTCTTCAAGGAAAGAAGACCTCAGTCCTCCAGTGCTCCCTCACAGGTTCTCCAGCCCTTTGATGATCTTCATGGCCTTCCTTCGGTCCCTCTCCTGTCTTTCTGCTTCTTTCTCAAATTGTGGGGACCACAACTGGACACAGCGCTCCAGGTTTCTTCCACAGGCTCTAGGAGATGGTCCCTACCCATGCCAGGGGAGGTGGAACTAGATGGCCTTTAAGGCCCCTTCCAACCCAAACCTTTCTGTGAACACATGATGAGTACAATGGGATGGTTCATCCCTGTCCAGGCCCAATTTGCTGTTGCTGCCAGCGAGGTGCACCTGACTCATGGTCAGCTTGTTGTCCATGAACATCCTTCCACCCATACATTTTTGCTTTAACAGAGATATGATTCACTTGAATAAAATTATACCCACTGAGTTTTTCCTCACTTGTAGAGGAGATTATTTTTAGGATCTCCCAACATTGCACTTACGGAAAATGAACTAGTACTGTAGAATTTCTTTATTTTTTCCCCCAAATATCAAAGAAATAAACCTTGTTTGCTTATTCACTTGACCTGTCCTTTGGCAGCAGGGGACAAATTTAAAGGCTGGGATTTTTTCCAGATTCTTGCTGTCATTGAAGCACCAGCTCTCTGAGATAGAATAACCTCTTTGAAGAGGTGGCATTTCTCTACTGCTTTCAGAAGGCATTAATTGCAAGACCTGCAAGCTGACGTGAACTCAGCAGACACAGCCAGACACATACCTCTAGGAGGGATACAATAGCACCTGAGATGTGGAGGCACAAACTTCTCCAGGGGCTGCCAACTTACCGACCCCTATTCTTGAAAGATTTAAGGCTATTCTGTTGAATCTTCACAGCTGCTGTCATCTGTGCCAGGTAGGGTGCGGCGAGGTTCTCTCCTTGCACTGCGAATACACGCAGCAGCCTGAAGAAATAACCATGGCTAAGAAAGAATGGAGGGATTTCATGGCTGTCCTGTGATAGGCTTTGTTTATAGCTGTTAATCCTTAGCACACAAGGCAGGTGATGACTGCCATCACACAGTGTGAGAGGCAAAATCAGGTGACTTTCAAGTATTCCCAACCTTGACATTAAAACTAAAAACATCAACAGAAAATGAATTTTCTTCGAATCCATGGGACAATGACAATAGCAACGCGCCGTAATACATTACTGACTATTACTGTTTTTTTCAGTTCAGGCATATCTTGGCCATGTTTCAATGACAAATAGCCATGCAGGCAAAAATATGGGCTTGCCATTTTTGAAATACCCTCTGATGTATTCAGGTATTTCTCCTTGCTAACTGGGCCTTAGAAAATCACAAAAGTCTCTGTTAATTTCAAGAAATATTTGTGGAGAAAAAGGTAAAGGAGGAGATGCATTTTAAATCATGTTGAAATGTTGTGGCAGAGACACCTGTGCATCAAATGCCCGTTTTTCTTAAGAAAAATTTATTCAGTTACTGCAGTAGCCCAGTAGGAGAAGGACTGCCCTAAGGAAGTGGCATAACCTGTACTTCCAGTAGTTGATATGATGGACATAGAATGGAGGCCTCTCTCCCACAAGAACCGATTTTACAAGCAGTGTGAGAAGCACCGACCTCAGCAGATTTGTGGAGGAATCAAGGTGTAATTTTAGTGTGCTTGTGTTTAAACAAAGAAGTCATACATCTTCTATTGGGTTTTAGCCCCACCTGACCTCAGTGTTGGCACACAGACTTAGAAAAAATCCTACCAGTCGGTGCTGTGCTACTTCTGTGTAGTCAGAAAGGAGACCCTTCCAGACTAAGCAAGGTATTAACACAAAAAGTCTCCTCCTAGAGAGTTTGGATCTGAAATGCATTTGAATTAATGGTGTAGGACAGAAGAAGAGTTGAAATGAACAGAAGATCCCTCGATGAATTTTCTGTGGCACGTGTAAAAGAACAAGACACACATTCAGAAAAAATGAGGTTTTGGAAGGGTGACAGAGTCAAGTGAAGTTTAGCTGATGCTTTGCAGTGTCAAGGGATTGCACAATAGAAAGTTAGAGTTTTACAAAGTGTCTGTGCTGTGAAGAAAAACTTGTAGAGAGTGCGATTTGCATTTAGAAAATAGATTATTTTACAGATATTGGTTCCATTTGATATCCATTCCCTGAATAACATCTGCAGCATTATCTCAATAAATCTGGTTATCTCCCACAGAAATGAGCTGAGCAAAAGGTTTGTAGTAAGATTTGAAAATAACCTTTGCTATTATGTGTCATTAACTCATAAGAATCAAACTACATGGCCACTAATGACAGTGAACAAGAACAATACAGTTTCTTCCACATTCTGTTCCATGCATTTCCAGTCTCTAGCCCGCACTTAAAACAGAGCAATTTTACAAGCATTTGTCATTTGCCCAGGCTATGGAGTTAATGAGAGAGAAAAAGCTCGAAGAATTTGTACGGATGAACTCCATCTACTTAATTCACAACTCAAACACAACAATATGAAAAATAAGTAATATATGTATCAAACTGTGTATTCTTTTCTTGCTTTTTTGCAGTTCCTGTCTGGCAGCAGTCTGGGTTGAGTCATTATGGCGCACAACAGGTATGAGTGTTGTCAGCAGAAGCCATCACCCTTTTGACATTTCTACTGCCTCCCAGCTGCTGGGGGCTGAGAGTAGGCAGATGTCAGCTTCTCTTCTCAGTCACAAAGGAAAGGAGGCAGTCAAAAAAATGCCTCTTCCATCATTTATTTGATTGCGGTCTCCATTTGTCAAAGCAGCAGAGCACAAAGCCCACGTGGATTTTGAGAAGCACTCTGGAATCAGCTGGCTCGTAAGCACACATTTAAAACTTCAGCGGACAAGGAGGGCTTCATGTCTTTGGCATGCCTTTTGCTGAATCCCACGCCAGCAGGAATTCATGCTTTTGAAGTGTTGCAAAATGCCTTTACCAGAGAGCCACGTTTCAGTTGCATTTCTTTAGATGAGATTGGAGAGAAAGTAAATGAAATCTCAGAACCTGGCTCAAAAAAGACACACGTTCAATTTCGAGATAGCTGTCTCGATTTTGCTCAACCCTAGAAATAACATTCCCTTTTTGGTATAACTCTGACAGAGCAGAACACTGTCTTGTTCCTATTTGGGCATTAAAAAACCAGACATCTGTTCTCTTGCTTGTTTTTTTTTTTTTTTTCAGATAAAGACATGAAAAGTAACACTGACAAAATGTATTAACATGGGATAATCTCGATGTTCCCATTAGTTGTGCACTTTAAATGGCTGAGTAAAAAAAAAAACATACAGGATAACAACAAAACAACCTTGAGGAAACATTCTCACTGGGCACTATTTAGACTGTCTAGAGAAAACTGAAGGTCTTCTCAACCTGGAAGTTACTGGGCAATTAATTGTCAGTATATAATCGGCATTATGTACATATTTTATTGCGAGCACATCTATTGGCAATTGCTTTTTTCAGACAGTTGGGCACTCTTAGAGACTGAATTGACTTCGGAGATAGAAGATGGTGGGTGTATTAATCCAAATGTGGTTGGAATGGTTTAACCTGTCTACACCCTGCAACTGTACCTTACAGTTAGTGCTCCAATCATTTTCTACTCTTAAGAAATAACCTCAGCATGATTCTTTTTCCAGATTCAATAGTCAGCACTATTGTGTTTTTAATGTGAAGACTTGCATAAATAGCAAAAAAAAAAAAAAAATTCCTGTTACAAGTAAATGAAGGAAACATTTACGGTTTCTCTGATTTGTGAATTAGTAAAAAAACCCCCTTTTTTTCTGTATAATTAAAATAAGAAAGCCAAAGGCAAGGATATTCATCTTGTTCTACAACAAAAAAAGTAAAAGAATTTTCAGAAATTAATTTTCCTTTCACAATAGGAGGAAAAAAGATCAGTGGAGTATTAAAAAAAACCCCTCTACTGCCACACCTTCAAAACAAGTCACTCCTAACAAAAGCAGACATCACCAATTTTCCCAAGTAGCCATTGCTCATAGCCTGGCTTGGCATCAGTCTGAAAGTGGGAGGTGGTCAGGGATTGCCTTGGCATCAGCTGGGGGTTTTGGTTTAATTTTGTTGTTGTTGTTTTCGGGTAGTTTTTTTACAGTCATTAAACTCTTTTTGTCTCAATCCATGAGGTTTCTTTCACTTTTGCCTTTCCTGTTCTCTTCTCCCATCCTGCTTTGGGGTGAGGAGGGAAGGGGGAGGAGTGAAGGAGCTGGGTGAGCTGTTAACCGAGTTAGTTTACTCTGCACGGGCTCCAGGACCAGGTTTGGAGATGGAGATGTCGTTCTGCCTTAGCAGTTATGGAGTTTTTGACACACAATGGTCTTGTCTGCCAAATACTGCAGCTCCATGAAGCTTTCCTTTTTCACTGATCTCAAAGTCTGTTAAATAAACAGTTTTCTATGTTCCCAATAAATGTAGTAAAACACAGAAAATAAAAACAAACCCTTAGGAAGGTGGGAGTACATTCTCATACGAAAAGTACTACTATTATTAAGCTGAGGTTTGCTGCAGTGTTTCATTCTCCGAGTAGCTGCCAATCACCACCATGTTCCTCTGCTTGGTGAGTTCTGTTTGTGTTTGCCCTTTCCTTTGGTCATTTATTTCCTTGATAACTGAGCACAGTCTGTACATCTCCTGCTACTCTGCCTGTGGCTGAACACACACAAAAACAAGCCTTTCACAGAGACGGGGAGGCTCAGCTGTCCTCACCCGCTGCAGTTTTGCAAAGAAGTCTGCGTGAGGCGGGTGAATTGGGGAGGGGTCGGCAGAGCAGCTGCAGGAGGTGGGTAACAGCATTTATCGATATTTAACATCTTCAGAGAAGCTCAATTCGGAAGCTATGCAGGTGGAGATTTATTTGGGAAGCTAAAAGTCTTTATCACCTTAGCAAGGGCCTGTGGAACCCCAAGAATGTGCTGTGCAATGTGGACTGCGCAGCACTCAGCTTGCTCTGGATGACTGCAGGTCCATCACCCACTTAGGCACACAAGAGATAAGGATCACTGGAGGATCCTATCACCACCTTAATCCTCCACCAAACTCCCTGACCCTACTGAGGCGGGAATTTTTGGGCTAAGGAGTTCTGGCTCATTGTAAGTTTGCTCACACGGGCCCTGCAGAGCTCACGAGAGCACAGCAGGAGAGGAGATACTGCTGATCCATGGAATGCCATCACACAGGGATCACTTCTCCCTGTACAGCCACCTGTTTGTAACTAAGACATTATTTTATTTTTTCTATTAAAAGAATCATTAAAACACACGAAAATCCAAGAGGGTATGGAAATACATCTTCTTCATACTGTCAGCAAAATAAGAATGTAAAATTGTTACTGATTTAATTGCAAGTTAGAAGTAATTCAAAATATAGACGTTTTTATTCAGAACATTAGCTGATAGTCTCCGTTCTCAATGAATATTTGGGTTTCTGAATATTTCATTTTTAGAACCACATGGGGTAGACAGACACTTGTTGCTGAGTCAGAGCCTCTGGACCCAGCCTTGCAGATTGCTGGCTACCTGAATTAAACCTGACAGCCAAATATTTTAATTCTAGGTCAGAGAAAAATTCCTTCTTTTCATGTTCATGTTCATGTTCGTGTTCATGTTCATGTTCATGTTCTATTGGCCAATTTCCAACAGATTTTACCAGGCGTTTCACTACCAACTTGAAATCATTCAACTGTAATCAGTTGACTTCAATTGTAAATACAGTATACGACTTCAATTGTAAATACAGTTTACAACTTCAACTCTAAATACATTCAAGGATTTCATTTTAACTGCAATTAACATAAACCTGCCATTAAACTGAAAAAAAAAAAATTAAAAACACAACCAAGACTACTCAAATCTTCCACTTCTTCCAAACTGCAGAATTCCTAAAATAAAAAGTCTCCTTCATTTTTAGGAGCCTGTGAAGAAATGAACTTAGCAATATAGACTGATGGCCACCAGATATAAGGGGGCTTTAAAACGTTAGCTATCTCTATAGAAATACAAGATAAATGTCTTTCAGACATTTTTTTGCATTTCATTCAGTTCATGTTTGCATGTAGATGGTCTTATTCTGCAAGGTACCACATGCAACAGTTAATTAAAAAGTGTTTAATTGTCCCAGTTTCAGCTGGGACAGAGTTAATTTTCTTCTTAGTAGCTGGTACAGCACTGTGTTTTGTCTTTTGAATGAGAGCAACGTGAATCACATACTGATGGTTTGGTTCTTGCTCAGCAACCCTTACCCTAAGTCAAGGACTTTTCCTTATATTATCATCTAATTTATTTCAGTTATTAAACTGTTCTTTTCTCAACCCATGGGTTATACCTTTCTCCAGTTCTTCTCCCTGTGCCACTGGAGGGGTTGGGGAGTGAGTGGGCAGCTGAGTGGTTCTTAGTTGCTGGCTGAAGTCAAACCACAACACTAATAAATAAAGTAACGTTTTATGCTTGTCACAGGTAATTGTGGTGCACTTTACAGTGGATTAGTCAATTTCTCTTCCTGTAAAGTTGGCAAGCAGGAAAGAAGAACTCTACTGCACAGTCTGCCAATGAGTCTGCTGTTTATAATAGTACTGGGAGTATTTTCCATTTGCAAATCAGCAGTTGGAACAATGAAGTAATTTTAAGTTATGCTGTTTCTGAACGTGCTTATTGCACAGTGATTACTGCATCATCACCTGCAACGTCTTGCAGTGCTGGAAAATGAAAGCCATTATCCTAACAAGTTTTCTACAGGATTTTTCATTCAGGTTAGCTAAAGGACATGCAGATTGATCCCGCTTAGCTTCTCCATGAAAATCTACTTCTACATCCAAAATTATTCTCATCCTACTCAGATGTGGTCCACTGTTATTTAAAGATTCCTCTCCCAAAACACATCACTATAATGACTGATGTCTCTGGCCAGCATTAAACAAAGTCTTATTTGGTCACAGAAAACTTTTCCTGGAGACAAGCTCTCCCTCTTCTTGACAAATATTAAACTTAATCTGCAAGTAGCTTGAGAAAGATTTCTTCAAAACATCTTTTGGTAATCCATCATCATAAAGGTAAGGTCTGTACCTACATTCATAACAACCCAACCCTTCAGCACTGCAGCTGGTAGTAATTATACACAAACCACACAGAAATTGCTCCGTGTGCCTCCTGTCACAGAAATAATTTATATTGGTCATGAGTTGGCTTTGGCCAACTGCCAGATGTTCACACTGCCACTTCCACGCACAGAATCACGGAACAGCCTCAGTGGGAAGGGACCAGCCAGGATTATCCAGTCCAACCCCTGGCCCTGCACAGACACCCCAATAATCCCACCCTGGGCATCCCTGGGAGTGTTGTTCAAACGCTCCTGGAGCTCTGGCAGCCTCGGGGCCGTGCCCATTCCCTGGGGAGCCTGTTCAGGGCTCCAACAAAGTCTGAGGGAAAAACCTTTCCTGGTATCCAACCTAACCCTCCCCTGACACAGCTCCAGCCATTCCCTGAGTCCTGTCACTGTCACAGAGAGCAGAGATGAGACCTGCATCAGTACTGCCCCTCAGAAGGGAGGTCCCCTCAACAGGGCAGGCAGATAAAATCAGATGAAAAAGCTGGGTGGGTTGAGATAAGGATAGGGAGACCACTTATGAGTTACTCTCATGGGCCAAGCATACTCAACTTGGGAAAAATTAAGTTATTGCCAGTTAAAAACAGAGTTGATAAATCAGAAAGAAAGACAGAAAATTAAAACAACACCTTCTCCTCCTGCTTTTTCCCATGCTGGACCTCACTCCATCATTCCCAGCCCCTCTACCTCCTCCCCCAGTGCTGAGCAGCACAGGGGGATGCTGTGATTACACTGGGGGTTGTGATCAGTCCCTAATTAGCTCCTTTCTGCTGCTCCTTCCGCCTCACACTTTTTCCCTGCTCCACTGCTGTCTTCTCATCTCAGCCACCTGGAACACCTCCTCTCCCTCCTTCTCCACTGACCTCAATGTCTGCTGGGCTGTCTCTCATAATCTTTTCCCTCACCCCTCTGCCAGTCCAGAATTTTTTCGCTTTCTTAAACACATTTTCACAGAGGCACCACCAACATTGCTGACGGGCAGCTTTGTCTACACCTTTCCTTTGAAGGAAGAGGGAAGAGTAAAACAGAAAGAGAATTGACTTTCCCGATGAACTCATCACGGCATGAAGAGACATCTTTGCTCAGTTCAGATTTTGAGTTTACCTAATTCTTCTTATAAAACTTACCTGTGTTTTTGCCTTTGCTCAGGTGCTTATTTGCTTTCTTGAAGAGAAATGGATCAAAAAATATGCTTGAGTTCTTTCTGAGGCATAGCCAAAATCTCTATGTAACTAGAGAGCCTGTAATATGTAGAGAGAGTCTGTTCTAGTGTATCTTAAAGATATTTTGGGGGGAAAAAACCCCCAAAACTCTGGCAAGTACATTTCATAAGTTTTCAATGGAGACAATAAACTAAATACAAAGACAAGAGAGAAGAGGTCCTCTCTTCTTCGTATGGCAGCTTCATCAGCTCTCACTGAGAGAGCTACAGTAGAATATTCCCTAGGACTTCATTAGCTTTGATAAATTGCCTCTATTCTGAAATCCTAATGACACCACCTGCACAGTGATTGGCTGGAAAACTTACAAAGCACTCTAAGCTTCTCTCCAAGTGTGATTTTGAGGGAAGGAGGTGCACAAGAGAGCACATGACATGAAAATCAAATATTTTCCCTATTCTATGCAAATCACAGCAGTTTGAGGAGTTGGGGAGTTTGGGAAGGTGGTAGTTAACATTGTTTTAATTTCAGACTGACGAGTAACTTTCACTCCCTGTTTTACAAAACCCCAAACACCGCCAAAAAAACAAAGGTTTCAAAAGAGAGGAGACAAATAGAGAGCCTTGTACCCATGCAGTTGATTGTCTTCTTTTGTATACACTGGCTGCACAAAACGGGAAATCGTGCCTCTACTTCAACATATTTCCTCCACAGTAAGCAGCTTGTCTTTGAGGTTTAGAACCATCTTAGTAATCATTCACGTTTTTCACATTTCATGCAAACAGGATTTTTGGGATAGCAGTTTTCATATTATCTTTGTGGCTGGATTCATAACACCACTTGCAATCACACTTCCAGAAGCATGATTTCTAGTTTGGGAACTTGCTCCAAAGGAAAGAATAAGATGGTCTCTGTCTTCACACAGAGTTTAGACCCAGAAGAGCCCAAGCTTGGATTTGGTTGAAAATGATGGTTTTCAAGCACCATGTGGTGCAGCTTCTCTCCACTGGAGGGGTTGGGACCATAACTGTCTGTGGGAATCTCGATGTGAACAGTCTTAAAAAGGCAACTACTTCTGAGCTTCTAGTGCAGGCTCAAGATTTAGAGATGCAGGACATACTTCCTTCAGCTATATAGAGCATGTTATAATATAATTTTATAGGCATGCTGGTAACTGACAGATCGCAGCCAGTAAAGGCATTAAACCTGTCTTTCAACCTCCTTTGAGCTGTCCACTGGACTTGTGGATCAGAGACATCTGAATCCCAAACTAGGTTAATGGACTCAGTGGTGTTTGAGATCTTTTCCAACCATAATGACTCCATAATGCCCACTAAGAACTGGAAAGTCTTATATTCCCAAAAGGTGTGGTGTAGCCAGAGAGGATCTGTGAAACAAAAGTGTTAAGGACGTGGAAATCTCACCACAAGTGTTTCAGGAAGAGACATGAGTTTACTTTAGATAGATTACAACTCTGGACTGCCTGCCTGCTAACACAATGAGACTCTTAGTTTAATTTTATTAATGAGGATTCCAGTTTGGGAGCCCCAGGATCGCTCCACGGTGAAAACCAAAGTGCAATAGGTGATGGTGATGACCAAGTTCACTTTAAAAGCCCATTCCTGTTTTGAATTCAAATGCTATTTCCTTATTTTATTTAGCTAGAGCGTAAAAAGCAGTTAGGGCACCTATTCATTGCATCTAAGTGTCAGTCAAAATGGCATAAACTGAAATCACCTCACCCTCAGAAATGCCAATCCCGGGAAGCACAATCTGCACAGATTGGTCAGAGAAACCTAACCTTTGAAACCGCAAATATCTTCACTATTTTCTCCCAAATCTATAGTTTCTCAACATCTCCTAATTTTATTTATCTCCTTTTTTTTTCCCTCTGGGAATAATAATGTATGTTCACGAGAATAGCTTTATGTTCATTCTATTCTTTACAAAATGTTTTCTCAACGCACTGTGTACGTAAGAATCTTATATTGACAGACAAATATCGGAGTTTGCTGTCAGTCCTGTCTGGGCATGATTTACTTCTGGCTTTTTCACAATCACTCACAATGTCCTTATCACCATTCCATATCATATAGCAGCTGGCATTCAGCCTTCTCGACTTCTTGGGGTTTTTAGATTACCTTAGGAGCAGCAGTGTGCCATACAGGAACTGTAATGGCAGGATGCAGACCCCTAGGAGCTGGATTTTCTGTTCAGAAATGTGCTGAGCTGCTTTCTACAGATAAACTTAAAGCCAGGCCTGTGTCATCAAGAGGTCTGGTGATCCTAATGGGCATCTGATGACTGGAAGGACTCTGATGCTCTGAAAAAACACTTCGCGGAAAGGGTTCCTCCATAATTATCTACCTGGGGCTTTCCAGTGTTGGACTGGGTGTATATAATATGCAAGATACATGAAAACCTTTAGAGACAAAAATTTGTGAGACAAATAGTCATAACTTTTGCTCTTTACACTTCATTTGGTTGGGTTTGGGGTTTTCTGTTGGTTTTCGGGGGTTTTTTCCTCCACTGATTGGCTCAAACATGATTCAGAAAGCAGCCTCTCTGGAACGTATTTTGGTCTTTTAAAATCTCCATTTAAATTATATTCCAGATAATGATATGACTGGCCATTGATAGCATGTCTTCTTTATCTATCTTTTTGGATCCACCAAGTGCCTCATTCTCACAGCCAAGTATTTGACTTTTCATGATTGCATGACCCACAACTTTTACCCAGAGTTTCCTTGGACCCCCAGCTTTGGCTACACTGTGCTATTATTTTGAGCTTTTCTAATTCAGAATACCTGATACCATCAGAGGCCAATGTTACAGTTCATGACAGTGACATAAAATACCAGTGACATAAAATAACAGCATGGCCTCCAGCAGGTGTGCGAGCTAATGGGATATGCCAGGAAAACACGCATGGAGAGATCCCCAGCAGTGTTTGTGGTGGCTGCCTGCATTGTAGGACACAAGGCTGATAGAGTTTGCACTCACCTGACCCAGACCTGGGTCAGTTATACCCATGTTCCTTCTGGTGGGATTTAGCAAAATTGTTCCCTCTGCAAGGCAGCAGGTAAAGAAGAGCAGGCAGGGAGCATTGGCTGTCAGGAGCCTGAGACTCTGGGAAACGAGCAAGGAACAGACCAAAATGACAGGAGTTATGGTGATGCTCATCATTTTAATTTCACTCTCTGTGTTTTTTTAATAAATGTTTTCCAAAGTCTTTTCCTTCTTTTTAAGTAGCAATGTCATCTTTCTAAATGCAGAGATATTTTCTGGAAGCTGTGGAAATATTTCGAGCACTTCATTTCTCATCTCCATCCAGAAAGGGTTTTATCCTCAGGGAGAGCCATACAAGCCTGCTGTCCCCGTTCTCTTCAATCCTTCAGTTTTGTTGGAGACAGTTTCCCAGCCCAGGGTTTAGAACACCTAAGAGAGCCCACACCTTACTTCCCACAGAACTTCAAAAAGGTGTTGCTTGTAACATAAAAATAATTTTCAAACTGATTGATTGGATAAATTTCAAAGTTTTTTTTCCCCCTCTTCTCTTTATTGGTGTAACTTGACAAATAATACCCGTAAGTAATCCCGTAGTTTTCCCTGTGTTACACTGCAAGAACCATCTTCCCACCTTGAACAAGCTTAGGATAATTTTCTCCATGGTTCTTGTCCAAGCATTTCTGCCCTGAGTAAGTTATCCATCCAGATTCGGCTCTTTAGGAGGAAATGGTACAGCAGAGTAGAAGCTGAGGCTTGTTGTGGTGTTGAATAGGAAATACTTACAAAATAAGAGAAGTAAACGAGCCACAAACAATAAGAGTTTCATTGCAATGGGTGTCTTGTCTCATCTTCAGCAAAGGCGTAACTACTCAGATCTCCCTTCTGATCTGAAATATTTGTGCTGCTTTTCCAGGCCAGGAAGATCTGTATTTGCCTGTTAATATCCATTTTAACAGAAAAAGAACACAATAAATTCATTTCTCTTGTAGTTTTTCAAAGGAAAAATTAGAAACATAGGATAGACAAATTCTCCTTGGCACTATATCTTTGACACACACCACTGTGTATTAACCCAAGTCTCCTTTCATGGTGATTGCTTTAGCATTTATAGGGTCTCTTCATGGTAAAAAGTTAGAACACATTTGTGTCATGACCTTATAGTGGAGAAAAAAACCACAGCTACTACCAGGGAGACCTTTTAAATCAGGCCAATGTACAAAGTCAGATAAGCTCTTATCTCTGTCGTCAACCATTCCGTGGGAAGAAACAGCTGTTTATTTATTTTCAACCCCCAAATTATTTAAAAAATGGTAAAGAGTCCAAGTTGTCAATACTAATGAAGGGTTTGGTAAGGAACATAGGTAAACAGATTCTCTATTAGATGTTAACTTTAAGGTCATGCAGTAGCTGTTAAAGGATTTGAAAATTAATATATGGCACATATATGCTATAGAAGTGGTAGAAAAAGAAAAGAAAAAGGAATTGGAAAAGCATAGCAATCAAACACACTACATCTGTAATCTATGTAATTACATGCACTATTTTATACATCCAGCTGTCTCAAAAATTTAACAGAGATTGTAGTAGAAATTTGTCATTTCAGCTGACAGATCCAACAGCTCGTGTAAAATTCATCCATGAAGAGGGAAGAAAACAAGAGGGCCACAGTTAAAAATAGAAAGCCTTTGAAATAAATGTCTTACCTCCATCCTCAGCAAAAATAGTTGAGGTTATTTTTGCTGACCACAGGTTGATAAAATTGTGGTGGATACAATCCTGCATTGGTATTGTATCAGAATAATTGATTTTGACAGAAGTAGATGGATTAAAAGCAACTAAGCACCTGGCCCGCTTTAGGTGCTGAAATTAAAATCTTGGAAAACACACTAATTTAAATTCACCTAAATGTTTAGATTAGCACATGATCACTGTGCTGAGCACGATGGGGAAAAATCAGCTCTTTGTAGGAAAATTATACACTGGAACTAGACAGACCTATTTACCAGTTGGCCGCCCAAGGTATATGATTTTTACAATTACTGGTAAAAAACCCCAAAAACTATTATTAGTAAAAGTCTCAGGCAGATTCCAAGACTGAGAACAAATCCTTCACCACAGTCATCACAATATTCCCAGAAAATGTCTAAGGTGGTAATTGCACATGGTTAATCCCCCCTTCCCAAAACCTTGGAGAAGACCAAAGCTGCCAGCCTTGGGCTACAGAGGAACATTGGGAGGGCAGGCCAAGTGCTAAAGGAAACAGGAGGTGCCAGCAATGTCTTTTTTTATATAACAATTTTCACTGTATTACTAATGAGGGTTTTCTGTAGCAAGTGCAAAGTTTGAGCTATTACACAGTCCAGAGATTAATGTGACTAAACCCAGAAGTCATTGCCGGGTCTTTATGTGTGCAAGAGATTTTTGACGAGGTTTCATGAGCTTGGCGTGCTGTGGGATTGCACCTTTTGCTGTTACGATGCTAAATCAGTAACACAATGCTTAACACCTCAGGATTAGCCTCTTGATATTAGGTGAAGTGCCTTCTAATTATAATTGTAGCCATCTTCCCAGATTTATCACGGTGCTTCCCACTCCCAAGTGCAGCAGCCTCTCAGGATGGTCCGTGACAGCGATGTGGTTGTACGGCAAAATAAATAAGAACAACCTGCTCACCGTTTATATTAAAGCAGCATTTTTTACAGCAGTGGCTGGGACATCTTGCAGTAGTGCTGCTGTAATGCTCTAGGTCACTGCTGTAGAACAGTGGCATTTTTATAAGCTTGATGGAAAGATTAGGTGTCAAATTTAATAAACCCTTTGGCTCTTTTTCTATTATTCTATGCCACGGGTCCTCTCTCTGCTTTGAAGTAGCATATTTTTTTCATTTGGCGGTGGCAATAATTCAAATATATAAGCCACCACGTATCATTTAATATAATTTGCATTGACTGGCAGGTTTAAAGCTAACCTGTATTAATGAATTTTTGCATACATAATATAAGTGATCCAGACAGAATAGGGCAAAAACCTTATTAGAAAAGTATAGGGAAAACTGCATTTGGATGAACAAAAATTTCATTTCTTCTGTGCTGGAAGATTCTAAAAATTGGGTATGACTGCAGGTTTAAAGAAAACAATTCATATATTCTTACTAATAATCAAAAGTAGTTTTTAAGCTGACTAGCCAGAGCCTGTACAGGGTCTCTGAGAGCAGTCTCTTTCCTTGGCTCGCACAAGCCCTTCAGATTTGATTGCATTCAAGAGGAGCTGCACAGGAATCCTGTGTCACAGTGGTGAGACTGGCTCCTATATAATGTTTATTTATCCAAGACTAAAATACCTGACTGGGCATGTGCTGTCACTGACTGAACTACCAGAGAGAACGATCTGGGAGAGGTTTCTGTACGACTTTATGATCAGGGAGTAATTAATTATTTGGCAGCTGGAGCGTCACATGGGCTGTATGAAACTGTATCAAAAATATCACGGGGCATTTCTTTAAGATTTGGAAGAAAACATCATAACGCACTGAAAAACCCTCCAGAAGGACACTTCAGCCTAGCGGGGTGTAGGCACTGTTCTGAACCTTTCAACAGAGCCATGTTTGAGGACTAAAACACTGCAATAAGCCCAGTGAAAGGAGAAATATCCCGAGGGTAAGAAACAAGAGGAAAATTGAAAGAAATGAATACCCTCCAGGAAGAACATTAAAACAGTCTTTAGGGTCTGAACAGCCGATTGGAAGAAAACCTGGTTGGAAAACATCTAATGGGAGGACGACGAGGCACAAATGAAAATGCTTCGGCCTCTTAAGCATCTCTACAACTGTTTAGAAAATAAGGTGGAATAAGGGGAAAGTTGACAGTTCTTGCTAAATAATTCCTTGTTAAAATTGAAAATATCAACTTTCTATATTTCAAAACTTCTAGGATAAATATGACCTGCTCAAAGAGGGAGCCATGCTCAGCCCTTGGGGTTCCTGTCTTTATCTTCAGTGACTTCTTTCACTGTCCTCAGATTTTTTTTTAAGGAATCAAAGGAAATTAATCAGTTTCTCATGAAACAAAAGAGACAAAGTATTTTTGTTTCCTGGCAAAACCTTGAATATTGAGCTTAGAAAAGTCTCTGCAGCCAGAGAGCTGAGCAAGGTCAGGAGACGCTCGACGACAAAAGTGCCTCTGACCCTATTACTTATAATGATGCAGTATTTCATGTACGGCTTTTTTAATCCTGTTACGTGTTTCATCCACCGAGCTAAACCTTAATTTAAGCTGGCCCGTCTCACAGCGTTGCCCACAGTTTCACAGACTCTATTCTAGGTAAGGTGAAATTTTCCTACACTTTAAAAAAAACAAAGGAACAAAGCTGCTATAATGGAGCGCAGGTGGAGCTCGTTTGGGGTAACGAGGTTCTAAATGGGTGTTTCGCAAACAAAACACTCTTTGTGAGCTGACAGCTCCCCGATTCACATGCTGTTCCTAAACGGCTTATTTTGTTTCGTCGGAACTCAAGTGGAAATGAAGATTTCTGCCGGCGATGGCGGTGCTGCGGCAAGGGAGGTACAAATTACTGAGCTGCGATTCAAAGGGGAAGATTCCCCTTTGGTTTCCCCTTTTTTGTGCTTGAGCTGCTCTTGCTTCCTGCCTACCCCTCCAGCCAGAGGGACGAACAAACGGTTGTGGAATTCTGGAATTGTTTTAGGCACAAAAATAATAGTTCTGCCATGGCCACGGTGGCTGCTCACAGGTGTTAAACACAGGATTCAGGGAGCTAAAGCTCAGAGTTCACCTTGGACTGGCTGTTACTTAAATGCATGGTTTGTATCCTTCTAGGTAAGAAATTCATTGTGAGGAGAGGAGCACAGATATTGTGACAGCTCCTGGGTACAGAAATTTAACCTTAAACCACCCAGGACACAGAGTGCTCTACACAGGCACTCCAGAGGGGCTGCTTTTTCCAGCAAATCCTGCCAACTACTTTTTGGGCTGGTAAATACATAGTGGACTTCTGGCCTCTGGCACTACTTGGTCTAATGAGGCCTTCTTTGAGCTATAAAATTCTGTATTTTCTATCACTGGATACAGAATAGATTCCCAAACATCTCTAGCCGCTTGAATTCCAGTGCATCAGCTGGAGTGACTCATTGTATTTCCCCGAATGCAAAAAAAGAGTGGAGACAGAATGGGAAGGTGACAGAAGTGCAGAAACAGCTGTAAGGAAACAACGATCCTGCAAAGCATCCCTGTGCCGTGGTCCTAAATTCCAGTGTGATTCAATGGGAGGTGGTTATGCCCTCCTGAAAGGAAAAGGGGAGATGGAGACCAGAAGTACATGATGCAAATTTTACAGCGCAAATGAAAATATTAATCTACAAAACTGAGTAGTAACAAGAGCTGGGGTTGGTTAAAGATCAGTGTGCACAATGTCTGCTGGCAGCAAGAAGGTAAACAATGTCTTGGCATCTATTATGTCTCTAGAAGTGAGATATATCAGTGAAAAGGTAAATACTCACATACAGAGCAAGAGCGAAGCCTCATTTGCTTTTCTTTTCTAGGACATTACATAAAGGCTATGAGAAGCTGGAAAAGATTAAAAAAAAAATCTTAGACTAACATTGGAAACAAGGAAGTGCCTCGTATGGAACGAGAAACCAGGCTCTGCCAGCATGCTCAAAGGAAACTGAGATCTTGGAGGAAAATATAGGTTCAAAAATACCCTAAAAAGAAAAGCCAGATGCCAGTGTAAGGTGTTTAAATACAGTAACAGCTAACAGAAAAACAAAAATATAAGAGCTTAAATTATGGTAGAAATTAGCAACTTGAAGTAATTTGGATGGAGTAAGGACATAGATGAATAGCTGGTGCATGCTGCATAGTAGAAAAGGTTGTGCATCAGCTCAAAGGAGCACTTAGCTACTGAACACAGGCAGGTTGTGCCATAAAAGAACTTTAGTAAGTAAATAATTTTATCATCCCATCTTGCAGATAGCCTATCCATGCTAACAAGTTCAAAAAGCGTTCTCTGCAATGGCTTTGATTTAGCTTTGGTGATGCAGAGAATACACGTGATAAAATCTGCAGTTCAACAGCAAACCCCATCCCTAATGAAAATTTTAGGACCTGCTTTAAAAGATACCCTTACAGTAAAACTTATCAAAGGAGATGGTGAAGATGGGGAAGAATAGCTGGACTTCATACAGTGGGATAAAAAAGGAAACTTCACCTGAAACCTCTCTGCACAGGTTTATGGCACAGAGATAGTCCCGAAGCAAAGCATCTTCATTATACAGAGACTACTTTTCTCTGCCTGCTGCAGCACATAACCAAACAGTCCTGATGAAGAAAGAATACGTTTTTTTTTTTTAAGGAGAGCTCAGAGGCATTAGAGATTCTGAGAGGGAAACAGGTGGACATCTGCCCTCTTTTTTAAGAAGAATTAATGCCCAAAAGGAGTACTTTCTTAGCTTTCTTCTCAGGTCTTACAGTTTCTAATCCAAGATCAGCAACTAGTAAAACAGAGGTGAAGGAAAAAGGATGAAATAAAGGCTTCCTGGTTTTAGTAATAATAAACACTTTGAGAAAAAGCAATGGTACAGTGCAGTTTTCCTCTGGCAGAGCTTATCTGGGCAGAGCTGATTCACAGCTTTGCCGAGCTGCTTGTGAGTTCTGCAGGGATAGAAGAAAGTCCTGGAGGGGGTGGGAGAAGCAGAAGGGAGAACTTTCCCTTTTCTTTATATAACAACTGCCCCTTTGACTCATAGAATCACAGAATGGTTTGGGTGGGAAGGGACCTTAAAGCCCATCCAGAGCCACCCCTGCCATGGGCAGGGACACCTTCCACTAGCCCAGGTTGCTCCAAGCTCTGTCCAGCCTGGCCTTGGACACTGCCAGGGATCCAGGGGCAGCCACAGCTGCTCTGGGCACCCTGTGCCAGTGCTTCACCACCAACCACTGTAAAAAATTTCTTCCTGATATCTCTCCTGAGTCTACTCTTCTTTGCTTTAAAGCCAGAATGGCTTTAAAAGTCTGTCTCATCTTTCTAAAGACCCCCTTTAATAAGGTCTCCCCGAAGCTTCTCCTCTCCAGGCTGAACAATCCCAGCTCTCCCAGCCTTTCCTCCCAGCAGAGCTGCTCCATCCCTCTGATCATCCTGGTGCCTCCCCTGGGCTCTCTCCAGCAGCTCCAGGTCCTTCCTGTGCTGGGCCCCAGGGCTGGAGCAGCTCTGCAGGCGGGGTCTCACCTGAGCGGGGCAGAGGGGCAGAATCCCCATCCCTTCCCTGCTGCCCACGCTGGGGGACCAGCCCAGGATACAATTTTGGCTTTCTGGGTTGTGAGTTTGCATTGCTGACTCATGTCCAGCCTTTCATCCACCAGCATCCCCAAGTCCATTTCCCTAGGGCTGTTCCATCTGCTCATCCCCTCTGGGGTCACAGGGCAGGACCCCCCCTGCAAAACACAGAGGAAGCAGCAGAGGAAGTGTTTAATCTACAACAGCTGATCCCTGGCACCAGGGAGTATTGTCACCTGAATTCCCTTTTCACAGGCAAATTGGTACTCTCTGGACTTGGCCTGGCATCTTGAATGAAAACTGTTATCTTCTGGTTTTTGTGAAGTTTTGATTTATCCCTTCTTCTTCTTGTACGTGAGTTTGAAATACCTAAACGCAGGCACAGCCCACAGAGGACAGCTTCCTGGTTAGGGGAAGCCTCTGGACTTGAGATGCTGCCCATGCAAGTGGAAAAAGAAAAGTTTGACCTCTAATTAGATTTATAGAATAACTACACCATTTAAGGGGGTGGGGGGAAGATTTGAAGGAAAAGGTGGAACACCCAAAGTGGTTCTGTCTGACAGCTTGCCTTTGCAAAGGCATTGTGGGGGAAGGAAGAGTTGAGATTTTAAAGTGAAAGCCATGATTAAACATTTTTGGCAATATAACTGTAAAAAAAAAAAGGACGTCTGAGATTGTACCTTGTCAGACAAAGCCAGGTCTCCTGGGGCTTTAACATCCCTACACAGAATCCAGGAATTGATTTTATTTTCACATATTAAATTTGGTTTTATGTCAATAGTGTTGCACTTCCTACTAGAAAACAAATGTGACCAACATCAGTAACAAAAGCACCATCTGCTACAAAAATGAGCTGTAAGACCATAAAGTAGTCTTTTAATAAGTGGGATCTATTTATGTATCAACAGATGTCAATATATGCTAATAGGGTGAGGGAGAGACCCAGGCCATGAGTTCTTATGATCTGCACTACTCATTGGTCACGATAGGACCCTCAGTCATTAGACTATGCATACAAATTTTCTCTTCACTTTAGAAGTGGAATTAAGTTTCTACCTAAATCAATAGCAAATAATGTTTCCCTGCCAAAGCTGTAGTGATCATCTCCAGATAAATATTGAGGCTTGGAAAATCTTCCATCCCTATTCCCATTCAGCAGTCAGAAGGAGGGTTGTGTCTGAGGAGTGTCAGGCTGGAAGGCTGCAGAGGTTTGGAGAGGCTGGCACAGGAACTGCTCACTGCCTCCTGCCTCTGTCATCCCGGAGATGCAACGCACACAGGGCTTGGAGACACAGCAGTGCTTCTTCCACTGGCAACACATCCCACCAAGATGTTACATTTGGCAGTGGGAAAACTGGAATAGGGAACAAAATAGTCCTCTTTGTGCTGGCAAAAAGTTGTATTTGGATAAAACATCGTGTGTTAGTTATCCACATTCTGATGGTTGCTCTTAGCCAGTGACAGAACTTGGACCTTCGCAGCTGGCCAGCTAAACAATGTGTGTGTCATGGTAACCCTGTCTTTGACTCGGGCTGGAATTTGTGGGTTAAATAAAAGGGGATCTCCTGCCATTCTGCGGGCTTGGTTTGAAATAGGCAGTTCCATTTCTCGGCATTTCATTTCTCAAGCCGTGACAACTGGACGATAAGAAGAGGTGAAGTGGACAGCGATTGTCCACTTTTGTAGCCTTAATATCCCATCAATGAACTTACTGTAAAAAATTAATGGATCAAATTTTAATGGGCTTGGCCCTTTCTGAGGGGGAGGAAGAGGCTGTTGAAGGAAAAAAGTGTTTACCTACTCCTTAAAGGACAAAAAATTCAGGGAAGTTTTCGGGATGGCTCAGCAGAAAATGTAATTAAGTCCTCGCAGGCGTAACTTCATTGAAGCCACAAAATTGGGGACTGAATTTGCTTAATACATCTCAAGTTAACTTTCTTCAGGGCTAATAAATCTGAGGCAAGGCACTCTGACGCCGTGTGTTGCTGTGCTTTGCAATTTGCCTCTTTTCTGGAATTTTAATAAGAATCAAACAACAATTTTATTTAGAAAATCTAACAGTTTGACATTCTGTGTCTTGTCCTGCTTACTTTCCTGAGTTGAAAAGCACAGTTAAACACAACTAAAACAGAGAAAAAGAATACACTTATAATCTTTACTGAAAATCATTTAGAGTTTTTTTTGCTTTTGCATCCTTGTAGGACCTATACTTTTGAAATTTGAAAGGAAACACAATCCTTCCATCAGTGACAGAAAATAATTCAAGAGCATGATGAGATTAATTGGATTCTATGATGATCAAACAATATTTAAACTTCTTTCTGATTTTTTTTTTTTAAATTTAGCTGAAGAGTATATGAAAATTCTGTGTAGTAAACAGTAATGACTCATTTTTTTCGGTTGCTGTCTGCAAGGTCTGCAGAGAAATAGAGTTGCAGCTAGAGATCTATTTCTATGCCCATTTAAACTCATTCATGGACACTCAGACAATGCCATAACTGTCCAACTCGTACTAATTTCAGAGGGATTAAAGCTCCCTTATTTATTACACAAACAAGATGCAGAAAATGTGATCATTACTGGACTTGGATCAGCTCTTAAAGCCAAAAATCACTGGCAGTCTTTATAACAACATCCACGGGCTTTACATTAAAAAGCCCAAAGCAGACCCTGAGGGCCTGTTAATCTTGGACAGCATCAAGTCCTGAGACCCTACAAACCTCCCAGACGTTGCCATGGATGAAGCAGCTCTCTCCAAGTCACACACTTGGTGTGTGGAACATGAAGCTTCTGGACAGCAAAGGGAAAGAATTCAACTGAGAAACTGTGGTTGTTTCGGCTTCTTTGACAATCTTGACCATCAGTGAGGTATCAGGATCAAAAAGCCAAGGAATTGCTAAAGCACTTGTTCTCAGATGTGAGACAAGGCTGAAAAACTGATAACACGGCAAATGCACACGGCAAAATTAATCAATTAATCAATTCAGAGATGTTGTACAATTTAAGCAGTAGCTGGGCATAGTCCCGAGTCACTTTTCAGATGGTAACAGCACTTACTTCTGGTAACGTACAGATACAATTTGCATCTTGTTACTGGAAGTTTGCAGGAGGGTGAAAGGTGTCCCAGTCTGTTCCGCTCATCTAGAGGAACCTCTGGACTGCTTTGGGAAAGAAACAGGATGAGCTGGAAGCTACCGTGCAGTTGGAAAATTGTGATCTGATCACTCTCAGTGGGACTTGGTGGGATGGAGTCCTGCTTTCAATGGCTATAAGCTGCTCAGGAGGGAAGGAAGGAAGGAATCGGGGAGGGAGCTGCCCTGTAAGTAAAAAAAAAAAAAAAGGGATTGATTGCACAAAGCTGTCCTTGAGAAACNTGGGGGAGGGGGCTGCCCTGTAAGAAAAAAAAAAAAAAAGGGATTGATTGCACAAAGCTGTCCTTGAGAAACAGCAGTGCAGAGGTTGAGAGTTTATGGGTAAAGAGTAGAGACCAAGCCAACACAAACTTCGTGGCTGATGCTTCCTTCAGGTCATCCGAAGGCGGGGAGCCTGGAGACGAAGGGGTCCCACTGCAACTGCAGGAAGCATCCCACTCACAGACCCTGATCCTAGCAGGGGATTTCACCCACCCCAACGTCTGCCGGAACTGGGAGGCACCAAGGTGAAAGCAGTCTTGGAGTCTCCTGGAGTGCATCAAGGGTAATCCAGAGGGTGCAGAAACCCCAGTGAAGGAGATGCCTTACTGAGTCTGCATCACACCCACACAGAGGAACTTATTGAAGTGGAAGCTGATGGTGACCTCGGTTGCAGGGATCGTGTCCTGGTGGAATTCATGATCTTGAGGGCTATAGCCCAGGAGACCGAGACCCAAAACCCTAGCTAAGTGAATTTTTAGTTAAAAAAGTGATGGATGGCATTTCCTGGGAAGCTCTCCTCAGGGATGAAGGAGCTGGGCAGAGCTGACAGCCCTTTAAAACATTTTGCTTACAGCACAACAATCCTTGATTCCCATGTGCAAGTAAGCAAGAAAGAAAAGCAGAAAACCAGCACGACTGAGTAAGAAACACCTGGTCACACTGAATCACAAGAGGGGAATGTATAGGCAGTGGAAGCAGGGACAAAAATCCTGGAAAGAATATAGGAATATGGCACAAGAGTGTAGAGAAGGGGTCAGGAAAAGTAAAGCATGTTTGCAGCTAAGTTTGACAAAGAGTGTGAATAATAATTAAAAATAATAATGTCTTCTACTAGTAAGTAGGGCAGAAAAGGAAGATTAACAAAGATGTACCCCTGCCTTGCCCCCTCAATAAATAACACAGGAGGGCTGGTAACAATTGGCATGGAGAAGCCTGAGGTGCTCAAAAGCTGTTCTTGCCTCAGTTTTCAATGGTGACCCTTCTCCTCACACTTCTCAAATCCTTTAAAGTCGAGTCAGAAACTGAGGGGAAGAAATCTCTCCCATCATAACTGAAGATCGAGTTTGAGCTCATCTGGAGAACATGAGCACAGACAGATCTCTGGGGCCCAATTATATGCATCACTGGGTCCTGGGGGAAGTGGCAGATGTAATTTCTAAGCAGCTCTCTCCATCACATTTGAAAAGTCCTGGCCTGGTTCTGGTCAGGACAGGGTTGATTTTTTGCCAGGAGGGGCACAGCAAAGACCCTGAAGTTATTCTATACCGACTCACATCGTTGCCAGGTGTAGGGGGAAGGGACTCTCTCCCAGGGCATAGGGATTCCTCCTGGTGGAGAAAACATGGCTGAGGGAGCCATCTGGTATCGTCTGTTTTCAGGGAGCTTTTCTGTGTGAATCATTTCTTTTACCATCTGTCATTAGTGTTGCTCTTAGCCTTCCTTTTCTTACCTCATCACTGTTTCCAGTACCTTGTTCTGATCTCAGCCCACGATCTGCACTTTTCTGCCTCCAGTTCTCCTCTCCAGCTGGCAGGTGAGTGGTTTGGAGAATCTTGGTGAAGGCATTGACTTGGGGAGCACCATTCTTACTCGTGGACATCACACCAGTCACGTGAAGTCTGCAGTTACAGGAAGAAGGGAAACAGCACTAACCTTTTGTCTCTTTTGCTGCTTATATTGAGAGATTTTTAATCTTATTTTGATGTGAAGCTTCTGTTTTCTGCTGGGTTTCTGTGTGGAAGAGGACTGTGGTAAAATACTTACTCACACTTTGTAAATTCCTGCACAAAGAAATTCCAAGCGCAGTCTCTTCAGGGTGCAGGTTTTAGACAACGCAAAGTAACTGTGTAGATTTAGAAATGAGAAAATACTGCTGTTGTAGTTTGAAGTCTACTGTCTTAGCAAAGTTATGGAGGAAGAAAAACATGACTCTATGAATGTACATGCTGCAGTTTGGTCAGACAAAATGTAATTTTGATATAAACTTCAGGATTGAGTCTTTCTGTGGAGACTGAAATTATGAGCTAATCAGAGACGGAACAGAAAAAGCATCTGTGTACAAGACAGTATAACATTTCAGTAGAAGCTCTAGCATCTCTAGAAGTCCAGGCCTTAGCTGGGATTAATTCAGAAATCTTTAAATTTTCAATTGCTCTCAGTATGTCAGACAGTATATATTACACCTGGATATAACTACAGCCACTGCTTTCTTTGTTCTTTTAAACACATTTTTGTAGAGCAACAGAATATGGCAGAGTGCTGAAGGAGAGGATAAAAGAGATACTCGAGGTTATCATTTGCACACACTGCAGTAAAAGATCTAGTCCTAAAGGGCAATCTTTAGCCCTGTCAGTGGTACTGGTAACCTTATTAACCACGAATGCTATTCAAATGCAGCAATGTTAAATGACATTTTGCTCCTTATATACTGATAGGCCTGGGAATGCTGGAAATAAATATCATCTTTAAGGCTGGGTTCCAATATCTTATATTTGCTCTGCAAGCTGTAAAAGTCTATTAGTTTTCTTTGACCAAAAAAGGATACAAAAGGACACATGTACCAGTTCTGCTGTTTGTTGACACATTGAAAAAGAACAATACACTCTTTTTTTTACTTCCCCCAAGAAGATTTAAAGAGTCACTGACATTAGTAAACAAATAAAAGAGAGCCATAAAGATCTTCATAGTTTTTTTGTCTAGAACTTGTATAGAAGAAAAATAATTAGCATTGAAATTTCTCTGCCAAATTATGTAGGTTGTGATTTGTTTCTCTTACAGATAAAAGTGGCTGTGAGGAAATGGATGTTATGTATTTCTAAGTTCTTTTTAAGGCTACTACTCTTGCCATTTGTGAGAACTTTGGTTCTCTCTTTCCATTTATTACATTATCTACTAGGTCCTCATTTCTCGCACCTTCTCTCTCTTTTGAAGGTTTATAAGAATTCTCAGATTTCTGTGTGGACTAAAGGCCTTTTCTTTTTCACGTGAACGTTTCAAATGAAAACTTTTTGCTTTTCTGTGGCACCTAATTTCCTGAGTTTCTTTTTCTGAAGATTTAAGGTAACTACAAGGATGGGGAAGGGTCTGGAGGGGAAGACTTACAGGGAGGGGCTGAGGGCACTAGGTTTGTTCAGCCTGGAGAAGAGATTGAGGTCAGACCTCTTTGGGTTCTTCAGTATCCTTGTGAGGGTAAGAGGAAGGGGAGACACTGATCTCTTCTCTGTCATGATCACTAGACCGGACCAAAGGGAACATCTGGAAATGTGTCAGGGGAGGGTCAGGCTGGACATCAAGAAAAGGTTCTTCCTCCAGAGGGTGTTGGGGCACTGCCCAGGCTCCCCAGGGAACGGTCATGGCCTCAAGGCCGCCAGAGCTCCAGGAGTGTCTGGACAACACCCTCAGGGATCCACAGGGTGGGGTTGTTGGGGTGTCTGTGCAGGGCCAGGAGTTGGACTGAATAATCCTTTTGGCTCCCTTCCAGCTCAGGGTATTCTGTGCTTCTATGGTTCTATAATTCTGTGGTTCTAGGGTTCTGTGACACTACTACTACAAATTCCTGCTGCTACAGAGGTAACTACTTTTCTTACTATTGTTAAAAAAAGATCTGCCTCACTTGAAGGGAGGAAGAAATGGACACATCAGGCTTAGCCCGAAGATGAGGTGGTCAGCAGTAAGTTAAAATATGTGCTCTGGGTTTCCCAGGTGCCAGCTCTGGGGCGTGTGCATGTACTCTGCTGCTGGGGGCTGCTGGGGTGGGGCAGCCCCTGAAACAACAGCCCATGATAGGGACCTTCAAGCAGAAGGCTGGAAGGTCTCACTGTCCGTGGTATCACACAACAAACAAGGCTGGAAAGGCCCACAGTGTCTGATCCCACCTCCCTGCTCCAGCAGGGCCATCCCAGAGCACATGGCACAGCATTGTCCAGATGGTTCTGGAGTATCCCCAATGAGGAAGACTTCACACCCTCCCTGGTCTCTTTCAGTGCTCGGTCACTGCAGCGGAAAGTTCTTCCTCATGTCCAGGTGAAAATTCCTGGGCATCAGTTTCTGTCCGTTCCTCTTGCGCCATTGCTGGGCCCCACGGAGCAGAGCCTGGTCCATCCTCTTGACAATGACACCAAAGACCCTCAACTCTCCCTCTTACTTTCAGTGTGTGCACCTCTCCTGTGCTTCAGTGGACTTGTCAATTAATGGATTCTGCAGGGAAGGCAACGCTGAGTGAAGCATCTCAGAGCTGAGTGCTTTGAGGGGTGTGTGAATGCCTGCAAATTTATTTCTCAGGTTTCTCAGTGTAATGGGCTATAACTCAGTGCAGGTATGGTATCAAAGTCTGTTTCTCTTGGAGAAAGTGGGAATAAAATCTGGGAGACTAATGGAACATAAAGTGCTTGTTTATGTCCCTGACACAGCTGTCTGTGGTGCTCTCCATGTCTGAAGTACATGCAGATATACATCACCCATCTGACCTGCACTATCTGGGGCAGGCATTTGCTGTTCCATGCAAGTAGGCCATAAGGAAACAAGGAGATTTTATTCATGTATTAATAAGGTCTCAGTTCTTTGCTTACCTAATTTAGCAAGACAGGAAACAGGAACAACAAACTCTTAGAGCCTCGGCACATTCCCTGGACTGACCTTTGCATCTTTGTCCTTGGACCAAGTACATGGCAGGTGGCTGATGAAAACAATAAAAAACAACAATAATACTGTTGTGAACTGAAATTTAGCTTGAAAATTCTTCATTTAATTTGAAATTAAAATTTCATCTTTTTTTTTTTTCTTGGAGGAGAAAAATCATGATACTTCATAACAGTTTGTATTTTCAAACTTTTATGGGTGTCTTTGCAGGTAAGAGCCTTGAAACAATTTGCATTAACATTTTTGTGAACTCTGGACTCTCTTCCTGAAATCTGGACAGACATTTTCTGGAATACTTGTAGTCACAGTTCAATGTGACGTGGAATGACAGAATCAGGGAATGGTTTGGGTTGGAAGGGACCTTAAAGCCCACCCAGTCCCATGGTCCACACTCCACTATCCCAGGTTGCTCCAAGCCCCATCCAGCCTGGTCTTGGACAATTCCAGGGATCCAGGGGCAGCCACAGCTTCTCTGGGCACCCTGTGCCAGGGTCCCCCCACCCTTCCATCTAACCCCACCCTCTGCAGTGTGAAGCCAATCCCCTCGTCCTGGCACTACAAGCTCTTAAAACAGGCTCTCTTCATCTTCCTTGCAGACCCCTTCCAGGTACTGATGAAGGTTGATTAATGCATTTTGACAAAATATTTACTAGTGAAAACCTTAAGAAATGCTAAAACCGGACTGTTGGGTGGAGGACCAAGACAAGAATTGTGAATCTGTGTGTCTTACTGTGGTCCCCTCGACACAGCACGGCAGCGTAACACATTCCATAAGGAATTGCTTGTCTTTCTTTCGTAGCTCTTTTTATAGTGCGAGAATGAGCGAGGGAGCCACCTTATTTTGGAAATAACCACTAATTGTACTTGTTTCTTGTCACGGTATGACAAAATCTGCTGATAATGCTCTCCAAATTTACACATTACCAAAGAAATAATGAAGTCCACGCAGTTTTTCTCAGCGGCATCTCTTAATGAGACTGCTTTAAAATAGGCAGAAGAGCCATCTGCTGCTACTCACAAGAATCCCCCTCTCTCTCACCCCTGGGTAAAAGGGACTCGTGATGAAGCACCAGCATCTGTGTTTGCAGCAAAACAGTAAATTCAGTTTCTAGTTCCTAAAAACGTTAAGTGTAGCCCACTGGTTGGATTTGCCTTTGTTAGGAATTTAGCCACACGCATGTGTGGATTCTCCTCTGCTTCTAGCATCATCCAATTTGCTGACAAGAGTTCACAATAGACATAAAAATGGAAAAGCTCTACCATGTTACTCCCAGGCTCTCCTGCAGAGAGGTTTTTTCATGTAACATATTTGGTGAGAAACAGAACTAACCCGAAAAAGGTCCTTTATAACCTTCTGTGAAGGCATCCAAGAACCGAAGGGACTGGTGAGTACAGAAAAAAAAGAAAAATGCACAGTACACACAGCAGATTTGGAAAGACTAGATTTTACTACAGTACTTCCAGCAGCTCCAAAGGAAGAGGAATATAACTTTATTTTTTCTCTTGAGCA
Source organism: Eulacestoma nigropectus (assembly GCA_013397775.1). Taxonomy (NCBI): domain Eukaryota; kingdom Metazoa; phylum Chordata; class Aves; order Passeriformes; genus Eulacestoma; species Eulacestoma nigropectus. The sequence continues at coordinate 210,683 of VZTE01001508.1, forward strand.
ACCTGCTGAATTTTGTAAAAACTTTACTTAGCCATTTTCCTAAATTTACCATGATAAACTCAAAACACATCTCTAGGAAGGGAGATCAGTTATCAGACAAATCTAGGGGAAAATCCAACCAGCCAGCTAAAATAATTTCAATGAGATATCCATGGAATCAATCAATCTTGCAGTAAGAGAATGACAACACTGAGTACCTAAGCCCAGCTGCTCAGCTCCTCTATTGCTGCCGGTTCTGTTTTATTCATGGGAACTCCTACACCTGCTGCCATCTCATCTGTGATCTCGCTGGAGTCTCTTCTCAGAGCACAGCCACAAAATCCCAGCCTTACTGGCAGATAAAGTGTTTGCCTACATACTGTGCAGTAATCACCCAGTTAGGCAAGCTCCTGTCTTCTGGCGCCTTCTCGTTTTCAAAAGACAGACTGTTCAGAGTTGTTGGCTGAACTCGCAGGTAGAAGTTGCATTCCCTTTTCCTTACCTAAAATTTCCTTACTGAAAAATAAGCTTTCCAGTACCATAAACAGTGAATAATGATGTCAGTTTTACTTAGCCTCAGTCAGAGAATAGTATTGATTTAAGATTTGGGTACAAGGACAAGTGGTTTACCTGTAAGAACTTATTTTTCACTAGCAAATTAATTGATTTTGCAACTTGAAAGCAGAACATATGTTTTGCTGAACACATGAAAATTTCATATATCAACTAATATACCACAAGAAAAAACAAAATTGCTGGTAAAGAACTAGATTGAGTTGGATGGTTTGAAGACACAGCAGTATTAATCTAGGCCTACTTTCAGAAGAGATTTTGAGAAGGCATGCACCTTGGTGAAGATGAAGAAGCCACCTGCACCTGTTAATTCTTCCGTCTCTCTGTTAAGTCAGCGCTGTGGTCCTTGATCTCTCACTCACATGCAAAGCAAAACTAAGGACAAGGAAACAGAATGCAGAGGGACGTAGTAATATTGGGAGGCAGGAAAGAGCAACACAATGAAACTGATCTTGGAAAATGTCAAGTTAATACACCTACAGAAGAATTATTTCTAAACTTCGGAGATTCACTGTTGATGTGGGAGATATGAAAGAAAAGTTGAACTCATAAAAGGCAAGAAATGAAACCTGCGTCAGTAAGGCTGAATGCCAGATGAAAGACAAATTGCAAGTAGGGTTTCTGTGCTGCATTTGTTAAAGTCACATCATGATATATACGCAGAAATAATGCCAGGTTGCACCATGGTTGCGCAACCCACCTGGAACATCATATTTGACTTTATGGCTGTAAGAAGATGCCAGAAATAACAAGATACACCACACAAATAAAGTGAAGTTGATCTAGCTCTGCCAGACCAAGAACTCTAAACTCTCTTCATTCAGGTGAACATTTTGAAAAGGTGCTGTCATCCATTTTTGTAAAGCTAAAAAAGTCTTTAATAAAATCTCTACCTTTTCCTTATGTCTCTGTTTTCCAGTTTTTAGTAATCTGCACGGCCTCCTGAGTTGGACTGACCTTGGCTGGACATCTGGTGCCCACCAAGCTGTTTTACCATTCCCCCTTTCTCAAGGTGACAGGGGAGAGAAACTATGATTGAAGGCTGGTGGGTGAGGTAAGGACAGAAAGATCCCTTGCAGATCACCAGCACGGGCAAGATAGACTCAGCTCTGGGGAATTAATTTATCACCAAATAACAAAGCAGTAGGATAATGAGAAATAACAACAACGTTAAACCAAACCTTCTCCTACCCTTCCTTCTTCCTGAGCTCAGCTTCACTCCCGACTTGTGTAGCTCCTAAACCTGGGCAGCACAGGGGACAGGAAAAGGGGTTGTGATCTGTGCATCCCACGGTATATCTGCTGCTCCTTCCTCAGCACGTGCTTCCCCTGCTCCAGCATGGGGTCACACCCATGGGAGACCATCCTTCATGAATTTCTCCAGATTAAGTTCTTCCCACGGGCTGCTGCTCTTCACAAACTGCTCCAGCACAGGTCCCTTCCACAGGGTCAGTCCTTCAGGAAAAGGCTGCCCCAGCCTTGGTCACAAGTCCTGCCAGAAGACTTGTTCCACTCTGGCCACCTCTCCAGAAGACAGCTGTGAAGGGTCTGCCAAGGGTAGGTGAGGGTCAACAACTTCTTCCACTCAGGCGTGGCCAGCAGCAGGTTCATCTCAGAGCTGCCTGGAACTGACTGTGTTGAGCATGAGGGAGCTTCTGGCATTTTCTCACAGAAGCCACCCCTAAGAGGCCCCCCTGTACCAAGACCCTGCCTCAGACACCCAGTACACCTCTGGAGAACGTGACCTGGCTAACTCAGGGAGTGTGAATACAAGAGTGTGACCAGAATTCCCAAAACTCTCTCCTCTGAGAAGTTGCTTGCCCAAACACTGATGATTATGATCCAAGAGCAAATTAAAAATAACAATGTTTCCTTATGATGATGATCAGCCAAATTCAGATCTATCCAGAGCATGACCAAGAGACTTTGGATGAAAGAGGGAGTCAGCTTGAAAAGGCGTAAAATTAAGGATGGGAAATATGTGACGCAGGGATTGAGAAGAAGGTAACAGCAGTAAGCCTGGGCTTGGCACCCCAGGAGTCACCTTTCCAACAGCCCTCCCAGGCAGTGTTTATGTGTCACAAACGCTGATCCAAACACAAATCCCTGCCAGACTGGGAAGCGCACAGGGCCCCACCTTGGCTGTGCAGCTGCGGCTCTCCGTGGTGTTGGTGGCTCAGCGGGGTGTGAGGAGCAGCAGGAGGACACTCGGAGCTGGACCACCGGCAGCTCCCACGGAGGATGTGCAAGAAGGGGAACCCTCAGAGCCAGGAGAGGGGATGTGTGATGGCAGCACACACGGTGTGGGGGTGGATCAACGTGAGTGTGTGAACCACGCTGTGTGGGAGCGCATACTTGGAACACTTTGCAAAAAGGTATTAAAGAAGGGTTCTAGAAATTTGTAGGGTTTTATTAACAGCTGTTCAGTGTGTAGTAATGCCATTTAGGTGTCATATTCCTGCTACTGATTACAAATGTGTAGCTCTGAGATTGCCATTTCATTACTTGTTGATCAAATAAAAATCGATAAACAATTTTGATCCTGATTTGAGTTAAAATATGTAACCAGAGCAGCCTTTTCTTGTGTCATTCTATAAGTCCCATATCATGTCTGCCTGTGTGGCTGGCATGGTCACCAATTCCATCCTGGTAGCATTCCAGAAAGCTCAGTGATGAATCATTTACTTTATTTCTTTTAACTTCTGGTTTTATACGTACATTACTCCTGTCTCTGATTTCACTTCTTCATTGTGAAGTAGTGACGTCAATATTCCCAAATTCCCCAAAATTGGTTTGAAGTATTTACCACTGAACTTCTGCCTGTTGGAGAAAAATAATCCAAAAATCCACATTTTGTTTTTTCTCCTGGTGCAGAAAGTGAGTTTGATCGGACTCTTCCACAGGCCAGAAGTGGCCCCATTCTTTCTGTCAGGATATATAATTCAAATTACTTTCTTAATAGGTATGACACGTGATGTTTTTATTACTTCAAACTTGAGTGTGGACACAGGCACAACATATCAAGCTACACCATGATGGTAACTATGACACAAACCTGAATTTCACCGTTGCACTTACAAAATGAATTCCTTAGGACGTGGCTTTCAATTCCTCCCCAGATGCTGGGTACCTCTGTGTCTCTCTGTGGTTCCTTCACAGGAGTGACTGAGCTTGTGGCCATGACAGATCATGGAATCATGGAATCCCAGACCATTTGGCTTGGAAGGAACCTTAATTATCACCCAGTCCCCTCCAGTGCCATGGGCAGGGACACCTCCCACTATCCCGGGGTGCTCCAAGCCCCGTCCAGCCTGGCCTTGGACACTTCCAGGGATCCAGGGGCAGCCACAGCTTCTCTGGGCACCCTGTGCCAGGGCCTCACCACTCTCCCAGGGAAGAATTGCTTCCTGATATCTGATCTAAACATACCCTCTCTCAGTTTAATGTCCTGTGGTTCAGGAACAGGAAGAGAAAGTATGTCAGCAAAATTTAATTATCTGAACCAGGGGATTCTGCGGAACCATCATGGCCCTGAAGACAGAAGCTACAATGTCCCCAAATGCTTTTACCTCTGGAAGCTTGCAGAAGTTTTTGCATAAGCAAAGGGCTACATGGATGCTCCCTGGATTTTGTTCAATGTATCTAGACCTAGAGAAGAATAAACCAATTAAATTTAAATCCATGGGCTGTTTAATTCAAATCAACTATGTCTAAATCATTTATTGCTTTTGTGTTCATCATTAAGTAATGTATTATCATTAAAAAACTCCACCAAACACACATCCAGAACTCCCATTAAAAGCATAACTTGTAGGATGACTTTCCTTTGCCTAGATGCAGCTCCACGTGTTCCACAAGCATTCATGTCTCAGTTTTCCATCATTTGAGTCCCTTGGGGGCTTGGGTAAAAACAGGACCAACAGGTTACTGCCAGCTGCCTTTTTCAGAGCAGGGAGCATGGAAGGACGGCTTCAAGTGCAAGAAGACACATTTTAGGGCCATTAAGAAGGAGCCCACTTGAGTGGTCCTCTGGGTACAGGTCTGCCTCTTTTAAACTTCTTCAGGGTGGTGATTGCTGTGATTTACCTGTGGAATGAAGGGAAAAGAAAAGGAGACACAAAACTAAACCGAGCTTCCTTTAACACAGTGAGCAGCCAGCAGATTTGCCTTTTGTTTCCTTATTTTCCCATGAATTCTTTGATTACAGGTCTTCTATGTTAATTTAAAATGAATAAATAAAAGAGGTTATATATTCTGTGCTGGGTGTACTTTTTTTGCTTCAGTAGTGGGTAAATAGAGACCAGTTAATTGCTTCAGTTGTTTTTTATGAAAATAGACTGGTTTTCAAATGAGTCACATTAGTGAAGCATAAGAAACGGTGTTAGAAGATTGTTGAGGTTTATTTCTAATTAGGGCCACTGAGAATAATATTGTATTTATTACTGTGTTGAATTAACATTTCATATTTAGCTGCAGGTGTCCATTTCAGTGATTTATTCTGGCTTAACCATTGAAAAAATATAGAAAGGAAATCCCTCCTTCTCAGAGACACACCACAGGATTTTTTTTCCAAAAATCTTTTTCCTGCAGAACGAGATATCACATGCACTGATTTTCATAACTAATTAGAATGAAAAAAAATTCCAAATATGTCTAAGAAAAGTCTAATTTTTTAAACAGCTTTTGTTCAGAGTCATTGAGAGACGCAGAGTTTCTCTCCAACCTGGGAATCCAAAGATGAAAAGGATAAATTTGGCAGTCAATTTTTAAGGATAATTTAAAATTCAGTGGAGATTATCAACTTCATGGAAGTCAATTTCAAGAGATTTTATGCTGTAAATAATATATTTTTGGTTGTGTTTTGTCTTAAATTGAGTGCCTTGGGCTGGAGAAATGCTTATCTCTGAGGTATTTTTCAGAGATCCTGTATCCCTGCATGACACAAGTAGGATTTAGGCAGTTGTTCTTTTCCTATGCACATGGTTTTGGTGTCTCTTTCCCACTCTTGCTCTTGCCCATAGCTCTCACTTCCTCTTTTCTCCTCCTTCCTTCCTCCTCATGACACTCAGATCAGGCAACAGCAGGATGCACACCTAGGAAAATATTTCTTATTTAAACTAATGAAAAATATACACAATCTAGTCCCAGGTAGCGTTTTTATGCTTATGAATCGTAGAATCATGGAGTTCCAGACAGTTTTGGGTGGGAAGGGACTTTAAGCCCATCCAGTGTCACCCCCTGCCATGGGCAGGGACACCTTCCACTGTCCCAGGCTGCTCCAAGCCCCATCCAGCCTGGCCTTGGACACTTCCAGAGATCCAGGGGCAGCCACAGCTTCTCTGGGCACCCTGTGCCAGGGCCTCCCCACCCTCACAGAGAACAATTCCTTCCCAATATCCCATTTAACCCTGCCCTCCATCAGCCTAAAGCTGTTCCCCTTTCTCCTGTCAGTCTGTGCCCTCTCAAAAAGTCCCTGAAAAATTTGCCTTTGAGCTATCAGAATGCTTCCTTCACCATCCGTTGGGAATTGTTTGGTATTCAATGTTATGGTTTTTTGTGTGGGTCAGGAGGATTAATTCTTCCCATAAGAGCAGCCTGAAGAAGTACTTTGGTGGTGTGATTTGCTTAATTTTAAAGAATAACAAGCAACTGTTATGTGAACTCTTTCTAGATGGCAAAGAAAGTATTTTTTTTAGGGTGAGTATTTACAACATTTTCAAATCCAAGACCGTTCAGATGAAAGCTAATGTAAATTAAATTTTCTGTTAAAATTTTGAGACTTGGTAATAAAAATATTGGTAATACTCAAATCTAATAAATATACTACAGTCTCTTTAAGATAATGGCAGTATTTTTTACTTGGGTCCATAGGGCAAAACTGCGCTTACAGCCACACAGGACTGCACAGAAACTGACTCAGGTAGATGGATGGATGCCTTGAAGAGCTAGAATAGTTTTCTGAAAAACATACAAAATTGGATCTTTTTTTTTTTTTTCCAGCCATGAAATTGATATTGTTATTGGCTGTGGGAAGCTTTTCTTTTTTTAATGAAGTTTAAGTTGCTTTTAAATGTTGTCACTACCTAATACTTCACCATTTTTCCTTGCTCCTTTCCCATTCCAGATACCAAAAGACTGGAGTTAAATCTAAAATCGGCCTTTGAACATGCAAGAATAACTTGTTTTCTATCCTTGTGCTCCTTAAGCAGGCTGAACAGAAATTTAAAACCTAGAAAAGCTCTATGCACGTGCACCCATTTGGAGCTGAGTGCATTGTTTGATGGAGTTCTCCCCTCGTGCTCTGTATTTGCTTTGTACAAACTCACACAGGTAATATCATCCTCATTTTGATGAGCTCCAAGAACTAGTGAAATGCATTCTGAAATGAAAGAATATATGGATATCCTACTATAATGTGTTCTTAAAAACAAGAAATCTGAGCTCCAGATTTTGTTCTGAGAAAATATTGTGAAAATCTCCTTTTTCCCTGAAAAAAACCACCCTAATCAAAAATTTGTCACATTTCACTGTCACATCACAGCAGTATTGTGCCATTTCCAAAAAAATGGCATTTTCTGGTTTATTTTATAGTAATGGATAATTTAAAAAAAATTCTTTGTGTCCTGGTTCTGGCCAGGACAGGGTTAATTTCTGCAGTATCTGGGAGGGGCATGGCCAGGACCCAGATATTCTACACCCACTCACAGCACTGCTGGAGGTGCAGAGAGGGAGAAGGGGTTCCTTCTGGTCTAGAAAACGTGGCTTAGAGAACAGAAATTATACCTTGCAATTGCAGTGCAAATCAGGATATATGGACTGATAAATCTGCATATTTCTAACCAATGAATTATTCTATGAATCACAATTCAGATCCTCAGCAGGCACAAACCGAAGTAGTTTCTGGTCAGATCATCTTGAATTTCGTGTCTCATAAAAACATGAAATGTAACGTTTTTCTTATAAGGAGTCAGTGTTGTGTATTCCCCTCAATGCCTTTTGGTGATTGTTAAAAACCTTCAGCAAAAGTATTCATTTCAAGAGTTAAAAATCAAGGTAAACATTCAGCATTAAAATAGAACATTTCTGATGAAATTCAGATTACTGCGTCTTGAAAATTGGAAGTCTTCTATCATATGATCTTAAGTCAGGAGGAAAATGTAACAGTCTTCACTCATCTGTGTAAATGCACCCTATTAATAGCCTGTAAAATGTCCTGTCTGCGTTGTTCACACTTCTTTCCCTCTGTGTGCTTTGCACCATCAATCAACTTGTTGGTACAGTAGATCTATACCAGACTGGTACAAAACAATTCTGCACATGCCTGCACAGTTTCTCTCAGTTAAGGTTTGCAGTACAAATATTCATAGTGGCGTGAAGACATTTTGAATGAGAGTTTCTGTGTGTGAAAACACCAGTTCCTTCTAGCAAGGACAAGACATATATGGACAGCAGATGTTGGTGGCACCTAATTAGCAGGTTAGCAAGATTAGAGCACACTAGTAGACATTCTCAAGTCATCTGGACAGTGAAGGCCTTAGACATCTTAAAAGACAGATTAGACTTGACTAAAACTGTATGGCTTTGGAAATATTCTGCCAGCACAGCAGCACTTTCAGGTAAGAAAACTTTAAGTATTATGCAGGGTAATTTCAAAACACAGTACACCATTGGATTATTTACTTAATTTGAGATTAATGAGGTCAGATGAGGACAGGTTATGAGCAGATTCTTGTACACCAGTGTGCAATTCCTATCTTTTTTGTGCAATCTGTGTCTGATCCCTTTATGCACAACAATATTCTTGCACTTTGCATCTTGCATTTTTACTAAGAAATAAACTCAGCTGATAGAAACTAGCGTGATTTCCCTGCTCTATGCCAGCTCTGTGGCATTTGATGGTCTGGTCTATGTTGGATATAAAATGGATTAGGGTTTGGGGTATTTGATCCCAGGTGGTTTCAGCAGGGACTCAGCTTGGCCTGCATCCAGTAGAGGTGTAGGTGGGTGTTTGGGGGCTTGCAAACGGGTATTTCCCCAGATTGGACAAATTTAACTCCCCTGCTTCAATTGCTGCTCTCAACAAGAACTTTTTATTAAAATTTAAAACCAAGGCAGCGGGAAGGTAGAGAAAGCAACAAGGTTTCACTTCTTTTTTCTTCAGACATTTCCCTTGATTGCCTAGGTCAGCTTAAATTTGCCTCAGAAGTCAACTCTGACTCTCCTTGTCTTCCTCAGGAGCTCTCAAAGTCTGCTGTCTGTCGTCCTCCTGTGACACGACCTTCATCAGCCACAGCTCGAGGTGGGTCACATTCCTCCTACACATGGGCTCCTCCAGAAAATCAAAATGCTCTTAAACTCCCAGTGCTTTCCCTAGGCCTTAAGGACTATAATAAGCAAATCAAGTAAGATGATGTTGTCTGACACTAAATTACACTCTTCAAATGCAGAATCATAAAATCACAGGTCGGTTTAGTCTGGTAGCTCTACTTGTCAAATCCCCTGCTAGAAGCAAGTCTGATTGTGGCATTAGCTCAGGTTGCTCAGACCTTTGTTCTGTTGAATAATCAACGTGTAAAAACATGGGGATGCCACGGTGATTTCTAATTTATAGTTTTATATTCCCCCCCCCCCAAAAAAAGCTTTGAAAGAAATGTTTGCAGCTCATCTTCCTAGGTTTCTGCGGGGGGATTGATGTTTTATGTGAATATGGTATATTATAGAGACATTTTAAAAAATGAAGAGTAAGGGTGAAGGGATTTTCATCCATATTTTCTTTAAATGTTTTGCTTGATCAGTCTTATGTTTTTGGAAAAGGACAACTCCCTCACTCTAAAGAAAGGAAGTTCTTTTCCCAGTCTGCTCTAAGTAGGATTGCACTTGATACTAAAATGTCAGTGGCTTAGAGAACAGAGTGACTGGAGTAATTAGTGCCAGCAGGATGAAGCTTCCTAAGTGGGAAAAATCAAATATAAAGAGACCTGCATGAGAGCTCATTTCTTTCTTCAGAAGTGGAAATTGGTGAGGAAGGAAGACTGGGCTGCACTGTGTGTTTGGCATTGAACTGCTCAGCCTACAGAGACCTCAAAATAATAAGGGAAGGACTAGTTCAGCCTGAAATATTTAATAGGATTGATTGGATTATTTTGTTCAAAATTATTTCACCACAAGATAGATTTAACTTTCCTTTTTTGCTGAACCTATGAGATAGAATCTTTGTCATCCCTGTAGAAAAAACAGTCCGTGTGCTTTATTATTTTTCCACATCATGAAGCATTACTACACCAGTGTTTCCTTCTTCTCTCATAATCTTTGCATTTAAAAAGGGAAAATAATTTTTAAGCACTTGACTAGTGTTGCTGGAATGGTTCCATATGAGTGTGTATGTGGAGTGTGCGACTGAAGAATCCCCCAGGTTTCCTGTCAGGCACCATTTATTCGATTTGAAGGAGTTAACATCTAATTCCTTTAAATTGCTCTGAAAATCTAGTTTCCTAACTCCTTTTTCTCTTGAGTAAGGAGAACTCCTAAAACAGTGGACAATTACACCATAATTATGTACTCATAAAATTGCATAACTCCATAAGCATGTAATTATATGAGCATCTAATTTTAATATATTCCAGACCTGGTAAAATTGAGGAAGTCAGTTCACAGCGGCTTTGCAGTGCCCATCTGCAATGTAAGAATCCTTTACAGGACATCATTTGGGATAGAAGGTCTTGGAGAGAGGAGACAGAAGGAGTGAAAAAGGACAAGTGTCAGCACACCAAGAGTTCATGTAGCCCACCCTGTTTTGGTAGGGTGTTGGGGATGGGCTTTCTGTACCCTCATTTGTCCCTCTTTGAATTAAAAACCTGAACTTTGGGATAAAGAATTTTCCAACAAGTCAAGGCAAGTCTTTCCAAGTTTACCTTTTGCCAGGATTAGAATTTGGGGGTTACAGGTAAAAAGAGGACTATCTCATCCTTATGCATTTCATTACTTTTTTCTAATTTCTTCTCCTTTGCTCACTAAAACAGCATGATGCTTTTGTTTACTTTTGAACTCAGAGCTGATGTGCTTTTCTGAATGCATCTTCCACTGATTCATGGGAAGCATGTAAGAGGAGTGTTTAACTACACAGTATAGTGACATCTTTTAACAACACATCTAATACAGACAGATCTTTGAACACGGTTCAATTTGTCTTTTCGCAAGAAAATTTCAGCTTTTTCTTAATTCCTTGCAATGAGCTGTTAATGAGCTGTATTATGCAATATTTTACCTAGATAAAGGCTTTATACATTAAAATTAGGCAGTATTTACTCATTTTTCCACCACTTAGTAGATATCAGTGCTCTTTCCCAGGCAAAACTAAATTTAAAAACAGAAGAGCCTGATCCTGTTCCATCGAAGGCACTGGGAGATTTTCAATTGCCTCTAGTAGGATGTGGATCAAAACTGAAAGAATAGTTACAACATTGGCATACTTTTATGAACAAACCTAATTTTATTTAAAAAAAAACTATTTAGTGGATAAAGTAAGTGTAGTATATTTATTATATTTGAATATTAGCAATGCTTTTATTACCAGTTCTCACAGTCTTAATTGAAAAGTTAATTTAAATTAGCTGTCATCTGAATTACTGGCTAGACATTTGAAAATGTGCTAAGTAGCTACCTTCATTTCTAAATTCTGCTTTTTCTCAGAAACCTCTATCAGTGTTTAGAGAGCACTAGAAACCCATATGAAGGGCGCTGTGCTGAGCTCTGCCATGAAAGTATGGTGTAGTCAGGGATTTGCTGCTTAACTGCATATCATTGTGCAGCAAATTCATTTATTTTCACTTGTCTGCAAGCATGTGAACATGTGTCACTTTTCCATAAACTTCATTAGTTTTCATTACACAGAGGTCTGATAAAACCTGATGGTCATTCTTACCTCTGTATTGATCAGTAATGCTACATCATTTTGAAATACTGACAGTTAAGGGTCTGTCTGTGAGAGTATTGAGTTAGAATGTTTTCCATTAATTTTTTCCAGTAATAACCTTGGTCCATTTGAGACATTGTTTAATAGTCCATAACTCCTACTTTAATGGGAAACAATAATTGATTTCTACTTGTACTTGAATACTGTAGGCTATAAATTTTAACACATTTAATACCCAGTTAATGATACATCTTTGGAAATAGTAATGGAAGGAAAGTCTGGGCCGTCATTGTTTGCATATGCAACCTTGAAGATTTACAGGGTGTTTACTCAAATCACGTGGAGCACAAAGGAACTCATCATTTTTCTACAGGGGAAAAACCCCCAGACACAACAAAAGGAACCAAAGCCAAGGAAACAGCACAACCAACAACAGCACATTGTGCCGTTGTGGCTTTGCTAACAGCATGTACATCATCAAGCGTTTTGTAACACAGCCAGCCACAAATGTATAAATACAAAGGAATTCACTGGGATGTGTAAGAAGCTGGTACTCCAGATGATTGAAATGAGTGGAGAACTGAGCTCCTAAGATATTGATTCTGTATTTTTCTGCTGATTGACTAATGACACATAAGCTTAAAAGTTCTGTTATTCTCTTTCTTAAGGATCCAAGTGATAGATTTGAATACTACAGAAAAGCTCAAGCCTCACTCTTTCTTAATTGAAAGAAAATTTACTGCAACATAATCTTGTAATTCTGCTTGGTCCGTGGCAGGCAAAGAGAAGAGATTAAAAATACTGCATGTGTAGTGTTAATTTGCAGTCATCCTTTCCCTAGGAGACAGCCACTTGTATGAGTTTTCTGGTCTAAATGCCTGACAGAAGATACAGTTCCTAACACCACTATTTTCTGAAACTTATTTGCTTTTTATTTCATTAAAATCACTCTCAGGAGCGAGGGGGAAGGAGGGCAAAGAAGAGAGAGACGGAGAGAGGAAGAAAAGAACGAATGAACAAACATCCCTAACAGTTTGCGATTTAGTAATTATGTATAATTGAACATCCATGGTCATAGAAATTACTGATTGCATGTGAATCTGCAGCTCAGTGCTTGTTTTTAAATCAGATTTGAGGAAGCACCAGGCCAGCAGGCAGAATGGAAACGATTCACCTTCTCTGCTAGAAATCCAAATCAATAGGCTGAGATCAAGACATGAGAGTCAATCCAGTGCTCTGGTGAGGGGTGGGTGGTGGAACACGCAGAAGACATTGCTTATGTTATTTTTTCCTTAGCTTTATGTATGCTTCAGATTTGGAATGTGCCCACTTTTAATGTGCATCGACAGTCTCGTCACAATGTAAATAGAATTAATGGCATGGTATCTCTGCCACTAAACATTTCAGGTGAATGGAACGGGACGCAGTGGAGAAGGCAGAGATAGCTGAGAGATTTATAATAAAAACAGCAACAAGTGCCTGTAGAATTCTCAAGAGTTCAACTTTGCACCCTAACAATTCACATATATCTGGAGCGGATATTTTAGTAAAGTTTGGGTAAGCCCATGGCATTAGAGCCATAGAAATAAATCTTTACAGAAATAATATCCATTGCTGTGCAAGAGTTTTGGAATTGGCATTCTGTTCAGCTTTTGATAAGATACTGCTCAAACCCCCAGAAAACTCCTGGGAAATTTAATATTTTAGTGGTTTTGTCATTATATTAATTTTAGGATTGGGTTTTCTACTTTGTTTTTGATATATTATAGCACTGAATTATTAAATAGATGAAAAATTATGTGCTACTCTAGGGTGGCAGACTTTATTGATTAGCCCTTTTTTACTACTTGAAAAATTTTTGATAGAATTTTTGATCTCTTTTTGCATTAAATAGGGACAAAAAATTATTAACTGCATTTTATATACAAGTCCTACTCTGGGACAAGGATGCAGCATAATAATTTTTTTTGAGATCTCTCCCCAATTCATTTTATACCTCTTTTTCTTTCAGCCAATTTTAGTTACCTCAGTTTTTCTGGATGTCTATAAAATCAGACCTACCCTTTGATTTTTTTAAATGTGTTTTTGTGTTGAATTTAAATTGTGCTCTTTAACGATGCTTGACATTATTGGTGCTGACAATGGCAGCTTAAAGAACCAGCAGCACATCTCCAGTCACGAGGTGCTTTTGCTGACATCACCTTGGAACATGGTACAATTGCAAAAAATAGAATTTTTTAAGAATCATGGCATTATGTAACTGAGGAAATAAATAGCTGTAATCCTGAGTATCTGCTGTTTGTTTCACAGCTGCATTTTAATGATCTTCAGAAGTTTACAAGGGAGAAGTACATTATCTTTACACTAGGAGTTAATGGCTAATTAATAGGTTTTGTGTCACACGTGATGATTGCAGCCCCTGAACTGCAGAGAGATTTGTTGCTTGTGAAAAAAAATACATAACAAACCTTTGTGGAGGTTCACCATCGAAACACATAATTTCCTCTCCTTCTGAGTATGATTTACATTTATTTTTTTAACTAAACTGAAAAACTAAAGCCATCCAGAGATGATGACAGTTGGTTTGGCTTTATTTCATTTCAAATTTGATACCATTCAATTAATATTGTTGCTTATTTCAACTCTGAAGTGTAAAAAAAAAAGTCATTATGGGATCTCGGATGATTAAAGTTAAAATTAAGCAACAACGGCCAGAAATGTTGGGAGAAAAAAGGATTATGAAACATAACGAATGGACTGTGTGTTATTTGATGCAAAATCAACTTTATTAGACTTATTTTTCAGACTTTTTTTTAAGATGTTCTGAGATAAGGCACAAATGATGGTAATTAAAAGGGAAGGGGGGAATAGGAAAGGTAAGAACTGAAAGATACTGAAAAAATTTCATTCTATTATCTTGCTGTTTCCCTCTGAAATATAAATACTACATAGAATAAAGCTGGACTCTGCTAAGAACACTGTATTTGATAACAAAGGCATTATTACCCTTTCTCAGCCACCATGAAAAAAGCTGAAACACTTGATTCCCTAGGCTCCAGGACCTCTCCTCTATGGACGACATTTTTCTGCTTCTGAATTATTGTATCAAATGTCTCTCGGTCAAGAACAAACAAACAAACACGTTGCTCTAATACAGGGTGGGTAGAATAATTTACTGGCTTTAACAGTGCATTTTTTATTTCTTGGCTGGCCTGAAAACTGCAGTGGAAAACCTGCAACAAGGTAGTTGCAGACAGACAGGTTTGAAAGAGCCCTTTGTACATTTTTCAGTTTTACTAAGAGACAGGACAAAGTTCAGGTATGTCAGCAGTTAAGCTTAATGAAGTTTAGTTTGTTTATTCACTCCCAAAAAAAGCAAAGGAAATTGAATTCTGTAGAGAAGTTCTTTGCCAGCCGTGGTTACCATGGCTTTTCCCTGCTATTAGAGGGAAATAGGCAAATCTAGAAATGACATGTGCTGAAGTATGGGTAGATCTCACAGTATTTACCATCTCTTGTTTCCAGCATCTTCTCCCGAAAGGGAAGAGGGAGGAGGGGGAGAATATAGAGAAATTCCTGTGATGTTTTAGGTCAAATCTTATTTCAGGCCAAGGCCCTGAGCAACCTGGTCAATTGAAGACATTGAACTGGATGATCTCCGAAAAAGGTTTTGTCTGTTCTCAACCATTCCATGAAAAACATGATTTTGTTTGTAAGATAAGAACAGAGGAAGTTGCAAACTGGGCTAGAGGAAGAAAGGAAGCAGTGACACTTGGAACCAAGATGTGGGGTTAACAAAAGGCTATACAGCACTATTACTATGGCTCCATCCTTTGAAAGTACCACACAATTAATACAGAAAGGAACTCAAACAGGCTGAAAATCAGTTGGTTTTTATGCAGATTTAGCACTTAATCCTCTGGACATTTTTCAGTTTGTTAGAACATGTTTGTTAATAGCTAATAGTGTTCCAAGCAAAAGTAATGCTTTTATAATACTTGCCTGTAAGTTTTCCTATTTACTTGGCACTCGTTATTCTTTCTGTGAATAAATAGATTTACCACTCTAATTGTGTATTACATGTGGGAGCTGTAAATAATGTCCTCTATATGGAAACAGGAAATAGCTTTCCTGGAAGCTGTCCATGTTTGATTTGGTGTCTAGTTAGAGCTAACATTAATTCTAAAAATACAGAGTGAGTGCAGATTTGTCCAAGGGATGCACTGCAGATGGTTAGGCTGAGATCATAATACCAGCGGCTAAACACCAAAACACCAAAAGTCTCAGGAAAGGTAACTGCAGCTGCTTTGTACTAACTTCATTATGAGGGTGGGGAGGCCCTGGCACAGGGTGCCCAGAGAAGCTGTGGCTGCCCCTGGATCCCTGGGAGTGTCCAAGGCCAGGTTGGACGGGGCTTGGAGCACCCTGGGATATTGGAAGGTGTTCCTGTCCAGGGCAGGGAGATTAGAACGAGATAATATTTAAAGGTCCTTTCCAACCTGAAGTATTCTGTGATTCTATGATTCTTGTTGCAAATGAGCAGAGACAAAGCAAGGAAAAATAACTTCCACAAGAGTTTGTTTTCATACTTATAGTGGCCAAAAACATGGCTTTAATTTTGTTCTGTTTCCAGATTATGGTCATTATTGAAGTAGACGAGAAAAGGGACTGAATGAGAGAGAAGAGACAAATAAAAATAATACTCTATCTGTTGTGCAGGAGATATTGACAAGTAGATTAACAGCCCAAATGACCAATCAGTCAATAAATAGTTCTCATGGAATCACAGAATATGCTGAGTTGGAAGGGAATCATAAAGAACATGCACTCAACTCCTGGCCCTCCACAGGACACCCCAACAATCCCACCCTGTGCCCGAGAGCATTGGCGAAACACTCCTGGAACCCTGGCAGCCTTGAGGCCCTGCCCATTGCCTGGGGAGCCTGGTCAGTGCCCCACCACCCTCTGGGGGAAGAATTTTTTCCTGATATCCAACTTAACCCTTCCCTGACACAGCCCCAGGCATTTCCTTGGGTCCTGTCCCTGGCCACAGAGAGCAGAGATCAGAGCTGTCCCTCTGCTGCCCCTTGGGAGGATGACGAAGAGCTCAATGAGGTCTCAGTCTCTTCTGTCCAGCTGAACAGACAAAGTGCCCTCAACTGCTCTTCATATGACTCCTCCAGACCCTTCCCCCTCCTCGTGGCCCATCTCTAGTAGTTTGGTATTTTTTTTATCTTGTGGCACCCAAAACTACTCCCAGCACCCGAGGTGAGGCTGCCCTAGCCCAGAGCAGAGCAGGACAATCCCCTCCCTGGCCCGACCGGCGGTGCTGGGCCTGGTGCCCCCAGGACAGGGATGTCCTCCTGGCTGAGGAGGGCACTGCTGACTCAGATCCAGCTGGCCATGGACCAAAATCCCCAGGGCTCTTCCCACAGCTGCTCTCCAGCCTCTTGCTCCCCAGTCCATACGCACAGCCAAGGTTGCCCCGTTCCAGGGGCAGAATCCGGCCCTTTCCCTTGTTAAACTCCATACAATCGGTGATTGCTCATCTCTCTAATTTGTTGAGATCTCTGCAGGGCCTCTCTGCCCTCGAGGATATTCTCTCAGAATATAAGTGTAGGAACTTCCACTGTTTAATGAGTTCAAGAACAAATAAAACGAAAATGAAACAAGCATCTAGGGTAGGTACCTCTTACTTCATTTATGTGCCTGCATACACAGGGTATCATGACTTCCTTCATGTGAGACATCCAAATATTGCAGGCACTTTGGAAAACTTCATCTGCTTCTTGGATCATGAAGAATTCTTTGAAATGTATTGGCCAGAACTTTCTCAGTCTGAGATGTACTTAAGTATATTTATGTTTTTAAAATCACACCCAGACGTGCTACAGAGGCCTACATTTTGTGTCTAAATTGAATTTAAGAAATAGCTTTCAATAGGTACCATTCCCACAATGTAATGGTGAAGAGAAATATTCCTAAGCCAGTTCAACATCTTTGTTATTTCCTTTGAGAAAAGTCCTGAGACAAAAACATACAGTGATCATGAGACTGATGCAATCCCAAAAATACATCAGAAAATTGCATCAGAGATGTTAATCTTGTTCTAAACAGAAATAATTTACTGCATCCCCAAATGTGGCTTAGCAACATATGTTTATATAATAGTAGATATAAATATTGAAAAAACCAAAACCTGTAATAAGATTAGACTAGGAGGATTGTGAAATTGTGAGGCAAATCAGATTAATTTTCTCAAGATGATCACTGTGTCTGCTAAATATGAGATCAGTGTCACAGGTGATTTTGTGATAATTTGTATTATGGACATACACTTTTGAACATTTTTAACTTTTGTTTATTGTTGTGTTTTGGGTAGAAGCCACTAAAAATGGGAACTGGTTGTTGTTGGATTAAATTTTGAACTCTGTTAAAAAAGAAATGGCTCAAGACCAAAAGTTCCTAATGTTTTCCCAAAGTTGAGATAGTGTTTTTAACCTGAAGTTAGACGAATAAAGAGCTAATTTTTGATTATCAGTCGGTTTACTGGTGGCCCCTTTAAAGTTAAAAGAATGTTCCTAATTGTCAGTTTAGATGTGCCTGTACAATTTATATAACTGAGGCCTTTGTAGCCGACTTTGACTTCAGAAATAAAACTAAAAACAGCAAAGGTTTCAACACCTGCATGAAGGTCCCAATGTAGATGTTGGTTTTATAGCTGAGGCCTTCATGCACTTGAAAGATATATTTTATTATCTATTCTACTTCTAAATTTTTAGATAAATTATTCTTTCCTTTGGCTATATTAAAGGTTATGGAAAATGACAGAGACTTGAATAGTGATTTATTTTTAAATGCTGTTTTTATTGTAGCTTTAAAGAACTCCAAATCACAAGGCATCCAGTAATTGTATTAAAAACTTTATGATGTCCCCTTATTCCACTGCTTGAAATATAAATTTTCCTTTGAGAAAACTATAGCTACTTTTCAATAAGAATATATCAACCTATGGTGCAATATGTCAGTGCTTTCAGACCTGTTTGGGTCACTTTACTTTATATAGATCAGCCTGAGGGGTTTTATAAGGATATTTTAAAATTTGAACTTGTTCATCCAATAACATATCGGAGACAGAAAGTTTAGATCCAGACGTGACTTTTTAAAAATTCTTCTGGTGTTCTGTTTCAGGATTATAGAGAGAAATATTCATGTTAAAAATGTTGAGGGAATCTCTGCCTTCCTGTGAACAAGGAAAACCTCTAATTCTATGAATGTGTCCATGCTAGAAGGAAGAAATGGCTTCTTCTCTATTACTGTTAATTTTGTCCTCTCCCTCTCAGTGCAAGAGCTGCATCATCCCTTTACTCACCCATTAGGTATCAAATTTAAGTATTTGTGGCTGAAAACATCTAGAATGGAACCATAGCCCTCTAGGATGTCCCTCAATGCTCCTTCCTCTGACAGAGGGTTTTTTTCCTTTTGGAGTGTGATCACAAAATGACTCAGAGATAAAGTATTAGCACTACCATTCTATTGATTATTTTTTAAAAATATTGTGCAGAAAAGTGATTTTCTGAAAACCACATGGCCCAGCTAAAGGAATATGAGTGTTGTACATTGAGTAGATGGCTTATTTTCTGCTTTTCATGGGCTGAATTTATAAACTGTTACTTCTTCCACACAGAACTAAAGTGTAAATATTTTTTCTAGACCAGTATACGGCAGTGCTGCTCATCACTGGCATCTTTTCTTGATGGTGCATAGATGGGATTTTAACAAATCTTGTATTTATATGACCTGTAGAATTCTTATTCTACCCTCATCTCCAACTTTCATGTCATGTGTCGCCACCTTCTAGAATACAGGACCTAACCACACAAAAATACACCTGCAAGAGCTGAAACTGCTGATTCTTTTCTATTGCAACTGACATATTGAAGGCTGAACAGTACATTTTTCAAGTTATAAATTTGGAATTGCTTTCTCTACCCACCTTCCATTTAAGATGCTCTTTTCTTTATCCAAAACAGTGAACAAAAGTAAATCAGGCAGTATATTAAGTGGCTGAAGACTGAGTATCATCTACTATGCAGTACTGAAGAATTATGGCCAGAATTTGGCATAAGGCTTACCTCTAATTCCCGTATACAATATTTTGTTCACATATATATATATATACACTACTCTCAGCATAATTCATTTTGAATGAGAAAAGTGAAGGAAACTTATCCAAAACTAAATGGGAAGAGTAGCAAGTCAGAAGGGAATCGTCTGGATTGCTGACAACCTGGGACAAGTAATGACTGTGGCATGGTCACTAATGCAGGCTGAAATAAGTTGCTTGTCCTCTCTTTATGGGAGAGGGGCAATTAATGATTAGATCTGGAGCCAAGACAGTCTGTGCATCTGTTCAGTGGTTCAAATGCAGAAGAAACTGATTACAGAACTATATATTCTTCAAAGGAGAAAAGGCCCTGAGGCAACTCAGTGAATCCTCAAAATAAGCCTGGCAACAGATGACATTGCACCTCAAATTTAAGCCAGAGGGTCTACTTCTAGTGGATAATGGTTCTGGTGGGTTTCTTGTCCAGTTCAGCCTGTCATGCCCTCACTGAAATCCTTTAGAAAAGAACCCAAGAGCTAAAATATGGACAGTTTCTACCTAATAGCCAAAACCTACATGTTTTTCAATGCTCTTCTACTCACCCGTGTCCAGGGTCTGCTGTTGACCTCAGATTGCTTTTATTGCTACCCGAAGTTAAACCCGAAATAGTAACAACAGGACGAGAAAAGAGAACACTGAGGATAATTGGGTGGTGTGACTTGAGCTACATCCAAGACCACAGCAAAGAGTGGAGATTTGGGGTTGTTATTCCCAAAGCAAATCTGTAGAGATTTGAGTGGAGCCAGACATCACACCTCAGGGTATAGACTATTTGTGCTGGGCGGAGTCAGAACTCACAGAATAAGCTGTTGCATTAAAGCCGGTATCAGCTTTCCACTAGACCAGGTTAGTCCAAGCTCCATCCAATCTGGCCTTGAACACTTCTGGGGATGGGGCAGCCACAGCTTCTCTGGGAAGAATTGGTTCTCAGACCAAACTTCTGGGTGGCCCTGGCTATTACAAAAGAAAGCCATAAATAAATGTACAATGCCATCACTATAACACCATTTTCCTAATCACAAAGCTTCATTCCAGCTGCTTTTTATTGCTATTATTATAAATTATTCAGAGCTTGAAAGCATCAATTAATCGTGAAGAACTAGAAATTAAAAAATGCTTATTTTTAAACTTTGGATTTTTACAAGCTCTCATCTTCTCCATGAACTTTAGAGTTTGTCTTTCCAAAAAGGAAATTGAAAAATATCTGAAACATTAGGGCTTTCCAAGTATTCTCAGTCATACTTAGACATGCTGTAAATTAAAATTCACCCATGGCTTACTGGAATTAGACAATGCTGTAGCTAATTTAGGCATGCAGTCTCTTATTCCTTGTGACTTATAAAGAGGTCAGACTCGTCTGTTTGCACTGCATATCCAATGTCTTGATATTTTTCTAGTACTTTCTTTTGTTTTTGGTACTGGATTATCATTATTAATTCGAAGGATTAAAGACATCAAAGCTGTATTCCTCCATTTTTGCATTTTGCTTATACTTTGCCTTATCTACCTTTTCTACGCTGCAGAGAACATCACTACAGCTCAAAAATTGACATATTTAAACTACTTTTCCTTTTAAAAAATATAGCAACATTTGTACATTTAATGAAAGGTTTTGAGAGGTCCCTGGCTGTTGCATTTCAGTGACATGGAGACATAGGTACAGACAATGTGCAGAAGACTGGGAGGGGGCAAAGCACTCTTTCCAGCCAAAATGCTGAAAAATTATTATCTGCCAACCACATGGAGATTTTTGAAACGTATTTTAAAACTTATCTCTTACTTTCCACTGTCCCTGTGCACGTAAGTTTATTGTGGCACTCCCAGACTCACCTTGACAAACCTTGCCTTTATTCTCAACACGCATTTGCCGACATCTTCTTTATCACTTTTGTAGTCTGCAACCCATATCTATAGGACTGTCGTGAAATGTTTCTCATCCTTCTATCCAGATCCTGGGCTAATTGTCTTTCTGCTCTTGGATCTGGCAAGAAAATGGAAGAAAATATCCATCTCTTGACGATGCAGAATCCACATGTTGGTTGTGCAAGGCAGGAACTGCTTCTTTACTATGAGTGGGACTGGTTTTCTGTGGACTATTGAAGATGTTGCTGCTTTTATTTACAGCCACTAGACACAGATAAAATGGACAAGTGGGCAACTGACTGTAGGCAGAGGTTTCTGTTTCAAAGGGGGCTGCAAGTGCATGGGAATGTGCAAGATAGGTTTGTGTTAGCCAACACCATGGCATTCACGTGCCAAGAAATTGGCAGGATGGGCAAAGCAATCAAAACAAGAAACGCCATTACCGATAGATCAGCCCTCTCAATGTCTTACCCAATAACTCTACAACCTGTAGGGAGGCTTCTTTCTCCTCCTCCTCATTCTTCACTTTACCATCTCATGGCCACTGCAGCCAATAATGCCTTTGGCCTTCACAAGAAGGTTGTCATTGTTGGTGAGTATGAGGTCCCACAAAGCGTATCTCCTTGTTGTCTCCTCTCCATTGGGGTGAGAAAATTGTCTTTGATGGTCTCCAGGAATCTTCCGGATTGCTTACGCCCTGCTTATGTCCCTCCAATGGATATCAGGGTGGTCGAAAAACCCCAAAAGGACCAGAGCTATTCCAGAATCCAGCTGCTGGACCAGAATCTGTCTATAGAGGTCCTCATCCACTTGTTCTTTCCAGTCAGGCAGCCTAGAGCAGACCTTTACCTGCCTCTAATCCTGACCCATAAACTCCCAGTTGTCTCCTCATCCATGCCTTGGCACAGCTTCATGCACCCCAGACATTTTCTCACATGAAGGGCAAGGCCCATTCCCCCTCTTTCCATCCTACAGAGCCTGTATCTCTTCATTGCAGCACTCTGACCATGGTGGCCATTTCACCTTGTCTCCATGATCCCAAGACTAGATCCCTACAATTGCACAGGTTGAAAAAGCAGGGAGAGTAGTTTACCTGGTTTTGTTTCTGCACACCCATTTGGCCTCCAATCAGACATATTGAATAATTCCTTCTGTTTTTTATTTCATCCCGCTATATTTTAGCACAAATCATCTCAGTGCTGTCATTGAGACATATAACACACCTTTGATTTAATCTCACTCTTCTGTCTCCTTCTTAGTACTTTTTTCTACTAGATTCATGCCCATAACTGTGACATTTTATGCATCTTCATCCACTTATCAACCCTTAAATGTGCCACTGGGGTGGGCCACATAGACCCGAATTGTAACAAAAGGCATATACATTCCAGTTCCTCAAATGGCACGATGCTGTGGCAGGGGAGGCTCAGGCTGGAGATCAGGGAAAAGTTCTTCCCCCAGAGGGTGCTGGGCACTGCCCAGGCTCCCCAGGGAATGGGCACGGCCCCAAGGCTGCCAGAGCTCCAGGAGTGTTTTGGCAACGCTCTCAGGGATGCACAGGGTGGGATTGTTGGGGTGTCTGTGCAGGGCCAGGGGTTGGACTGGATGATCCCAGTGGGTCACTCCAACTCAGGATGTTCTGTGATTCTATGGTTCCTTTTTCTATTTTACTGAATTGTTACATTTGTCTTGTAAAAGCATATTTGATGAAGATTCAGTTTCCTGCATGTGAATTGAGGGAAAATCTATTGAAATACCCCTAAATTTGTGTGCTTGCTATTGATCTAAGATATCACAGCTTCACAACAAACAGCTGAAAAAAACCCACATTAATCTCTTCTGGGGTAAAGAAAACCGTCATCTTCCCAACGCAACTAAGCAGTGACAGATTTGGGTTGTTTGGCTCATCTTCTCTGTTTACCATACAGTTTAAGATATTGAGCTAGGTAATAAATGATTTGCTAAAATATAATCTCCTTGGATTACCTTTCATTGTCAGTGCAGCAGAAAACATGATCATTCCTCTTAAGGGCTTACTAAGAGAATTATCTCTACTTTAAAGAGAGTTAAATTCATAGCTTCCTGAAAAGAATTTTATTTTCCTAATTACCTTTTATCCTTCTGCAGTTTTCCTTTAGAAGGTAAAATAACATCATCTGTCTCTGTTAGGCACTGCAGTCCAGAAAAATATTGCTGAACCTTGGATGTCATTAGGACTAAATATTCTTTCTCTTCTCTTCTTGTTTCAGGAAAACTGATACTTACTTTTGAAAATATGGATACAAGCTGGGTGCCACTTTGATTAATTAGACCCTGACCTCTTCTCTTTCCTGTCTTATAAAGAAATCTGAATTAACATTTTAAACAAGGATTATCAAAATTAATCCAATGCACAGTTTCAGAGAGAGAAAGCTGAGATGATGGTTAATAACTTAACAATGCAGAAATCAAATTATAAAGCAAGTTTTCCCTCCTAGTATTAGTGTAAACACTAGCCAGCCAGGGATTTGTGTTTTTTAAAGATGGGATAAAAGTGATTTGTCCTGTTTTCTCTTCTGGCACAAGCCTATGTGCACTAGGTGGTAAAGCTGAGAGCACCAACCCAGAGGCACCTTTACAAATCATTTGGCTCAACAAAGAGGTTTAAAAGGATTCTTTCAGGATGTAGAATTCCATAGCAACAAGTCCTCATCACCTTCAGTAGATTCTGGCTGCACGACAAGCTGAGTTTTATGTCTGTATATATGCTGTATGACTATGTAGATTACACAATGTGTACATACATGTGTCAGCTCTCTTCCTCACTGCGATGCAGCGAAGGCTTTGAAGCTCCAAAATGTCAGAAGACATTGTTATAATAACTGGCATAATTTTGCACCCCTTTGACATAATGGCACAGTAGTTCAGTTGGTCAGCAGGGTGCTGACAGCATCAACGTTGTGGAGTCAAATCCCCACATGGGCCATTCACTTAAGGGTTGGACTCGAAGATCCTTGTGGGTCCCTCGCAGCTCAGAATATTCTGTGATTCTGTGATTCTTCAGAGGTCTCAAATTCTCATCTCTGTCCAAAAGAGAAGTCCCTTTCCCTCAGCTAATGCCAGTAAATTGTGTCCTGTCTATCCACAGAGTGCAGTTATTTAGCAGAACACCTAGAGATCCCTTGAGAGCCAGTGTAGCAGTCTTCCTTAAATTATGTGTGCCAGGATTTTATCATGGCTGGTTTCCAATAGCTTTAGTACCAGACTTTTGTTAGTTCCCTTGAGAAGTGGTTCAGCAGTTAAAATCTCTCTATTAGGAAACTTTCTCTGATAACTCCAATCTGAACTAAGGGAGAGAAACAGAAGTGTCTAAGCCATTAAGTCTGCAGTTCAGGATATGAAGGCTAGAGTTCAGCACATCTTCCCAGCCTTTTTTAAAAGTTTCCCCAAAGTCTGTGTACGTGGCACAGGTTTTGTGCTCTTCTGAATGTAGGTGGCCTTGAAAGTGGCAGCCTGAAGAGAGATTTCATTTTTGGCTGGGGAAAGGAAACCTATATTCTTTTAAAAACAGACCTTTGTGTGATGAACAAAATTTTTTTGTCTGTTGTATAAAAATACATCCACACATTTTTGCTTATGTTCTCAATGAAGGTTTACACATCTTATATAATATACAATATTAGGGATGCAATGCACTGAGATAGCTTAGAGCCCTACACAAGCTATACATCAACTGGTACTAATTAATTAATTCTGCTGTCTCAGGTTGTGTAGTTCAAGCTCTGTCTAGCATATTTCTCAGTATTTCCAAATGTGATATGCTTTCACATAACTATTGACATTCTTAGCAGGCAAGTCAAAACAGTTCTCCAGTCACACTCAATTTTGCATTTTTCAAGGTTGCAATGGTTTTAGAAATATTTATTAGAAAGGAAAATACACAGTTAATGTGAAATTCACAGCAAGCAGTTATTTAGTTGTTTTCAAAATCCGAGCTGTCTCTGTTAATCTCGCAGAAAGTAAACAGCTTGAGATATAGATATATTTATCATATTATACTACTGTATTTGGTATAAATATATATATATTAAAATTTTAAATGCATGTATATAAAAAGATTCTTTGAGCTTCTTTTTCAAATTGCCTCCAGTTCATTTTTTCCCACTGCAAAAGTACACAACTTATAGATTGTGTACTTCTAAAGCTTCAAGAAGTCAGATTCAGGATTTCTAAGTAAAATAAAGTTGAAATTCTTCTAAGACCCATTACCAAGCAACATTAACTCATTATTTATTTATTAACTTACTTCTTTAAAAGTATTTCTGTGATAGCAAAAAACATTAATGCTTCTGTATCTGTGGTACAAGCTACTATAAGATTTATGCCAAATCCTAATAATACATGGAGCTTGTCCTGGACAGAAAAGCCACTGAGTTAAATAG
Source organism: Eulacestoma nigropectus (assembly GCA_013397775.1). NCBI lineage: Eukaryota > Metazoa > Chordata > Aves > Passeriformes > Eulacestoma > Eulacestoma nigropectus. Next base: position 236,598 of record VZTE01001508.1, read on the forward strand.
CAGCAGCACATGACTAAATATTTTGCTAGCACAGAGATGTTGTATAATTAAATATCTCTGGTCCAGCACACAAGTTTTGTTGCATCTTGTGTGAAATTCATACATGTTAAATCAGTGCTGATTCATTTCCCCATGTATGAATGAGCAAGCGGGCACAGGAAGCTCAGTCAACTTTAATCAATTTTTAAAAACCATTTAACCTCTCCAGTAAAGCATATTGCACAGAGGAGTTATGGCAGGCAATATGCAAACAGGGAATATGTTAGGAGGCAGCAATTAGAGGTTGTCTTGGACACAGAATTTTTGAAATTGCCATGTAATGTGTTTTAAAATAGTTGGGGTGGGTTCCATTAAAGCCATGCCTTGACTTTCTGTAGCTCAGAGGGGTGTTTCTTGTTGTTCTGTCCTCGAAATGTGTTATAAAAATGTAAATCATTGGGAAAAGCAGGAAAAACAGGCATTTAAAGAGATTCTGTTTCCCTCTCTAGTCATTTTCAACAAAAATACGAAATTCCCTTTGTATTTCCATAGATAAATTTCTGCAAATTTTATGCGTGATTATTTTGCCCTTAAATTCTTCCACTGCTGCTTTGTTATAATTTCTGTGCATCCTGAAAGCAGCAGCTTTGGGTTTTTTCAGAGGCACAGTGCTTGAAAATAGGACAGGCAAACAGCAGAACAGATTGCACAGAGTCTGTGCTGTCTCCATCCTTGGAGGTTTTTGAGACCTGACTGGACAAAACCTTGAGCAACCTGATTTGAACTGCACCAGAGACCTTCTGTGGCCCCTTCCAACCTCAGTGATTGTACGATTATCTGAAACAAAGGAGAGAAGTGATGCAGAGAAGGGTGCTCTAATGAAATGGGACAATCACCATGTCAAATATGGCTGTTGGGAGCAGGGGTGTTTTGGGTGGTTTGTGTAATGACATCTCTCAGTTGGCATGTTCCTCCCTGATATGTAAGCGTGGCATACCAGAATGACTGAAATTAAATCATAGAAGATGTAGGAAGGTAGAAACAGGTAGCAGAGAATAATTGCCCCGATGGAATGAATACAAAAAGGTCGTTAGAAATGCTTCCGGCTTGAGACCTGATATTTTGGAAACATTTATAAGGAATCAATCTAAAGACCTGGGATTTGATGCCCAAAGGGAGCTTTGGAGATAATTGTCAAAGCTTGGCAGTGAGTAGAGGTAGAGGATGAGTAGTTGATGTTGCAGTTGAGCACCATGGACTTTGAGACAAGGAAAGTGCCTCAACAGTGCAGGCCATTGCTCCCACCCCAGAGATCGAGGTTAACAGGTTAATAAACCTCATCAGTAAAGACAAAGGAGAAATATACAGAAACTGATTTTCCCCCCCCCCAGTACATTTCTCTAGCTCATTTTGTGCCTTTTTGGATGAAAGAATAAAAATAATCCAGGTTGTAGAAAATGTCTGTTAATCACTTTAAGCAGCTCACTGTCTACCAACTCTGAAAAAATAATTCCTGTAGAGTTAAGCTCACAGAGCCTGTTGCCTCGTGATAGTTGTAGACAGAGGTAGCTTGTACTCGGGAAAATCTAAGACTGATTGTAAGACTGTGTCTGCACTTGAGGAAGGTGAGATCAGCTACCCAAGTAGCTCTTTGAGACAATGGAGAGTTTTATCTTGTAGTAGTGTAAATTATTAGCATTCCAGCTAGACTGATTTTACGGAGACACTCTTTCAGAGCTGTAGTTGTAGCTCTTCTAGTATTGTGTCTTATTGAACAACAAAATATATTCACAAGTCCTCAGGCAAGGTGAGATAAACCTGACAGGTAGCTGAGGTGAGAGATTTAACATCAAATGATTGACATGACCTCCGAACGCCTAAGCTGTAACGTGTTGACTCCCCTTGGGTGATGCTTTCCTTAGAACTGAAAAACACCCTTGTATAGATCCACCAGGATGAAAAACAACCTATCATTTCTGGAAGCACTTCTGTATTCCAGCTGAACATTTGCAGGATATTTTTAAAGGGGAAGAGGGCAAAACCAAAAAGGAATCAGGTTTAATGCAAGAAATATTGCTTTTTCTGTTTTGCATTTGTGAAATTGTCTTTAATTCAAAATAGTTTTGTAGTTGTCCTGCAGAGGAGATCCTGCCATTAAGAAATCTTACTGGGAATTTATTCTACTTGTCAAATTATGCTGAACTTCAAAGAATGAATAACGCTCTCTATTACCCATCTTCTTGGGAATGGGTTGCCTGGGACTGCCAGGACCGTGTCAAGGGCTTGTTAGAAGAATTGGAAAAGAGAATTCTAAGTTTTAGCATGGTGGATTTGGACCATACGCTGAGAAAGGAACTGAAGAAGAGACCAGCAGATGCACTTCTCCTGTTGCTGAGGAAGATGGCACTTCTTGCTGTTCTCTTCTACATCCTTATGCCTCACGGGTTAGCAGATGGAGCCTTGTTCAGGCCAGGGCACCTGCCTGAGAGGGGCACTGCCTGGAACCCTTTTGAGAAGGTGGTGGACTGTACAACATTCTAGAGTTCTTTTCCGACCTGTTTTAGAAGACCTTTTCATATTGAAGAAGGATTGAGCCTTCAGCTCTTTTAAACAATATAAAACTCAACCAGAGGTAAGCAAGGAAATTCATCATTTTTTCCCTCCAAAAGGAAACAGCTGTCTTTAACGCAGACTTTCAGGGTTCTACTTCCTTTCTAAAGTTCCTTGGTTCCATAGTGTTGAGTTGGGAAAAATATTAGGGAACCAGAAGACCTTAATAATATTCAGGTGATTCCTCTGAAATCTGCGTTGTCCAAAACTCACATTTTGTTCTTTGTCACTACGTGTGCTTTAGCACTCAGATGATCTGATCAGTTTGTCAGACTGAAAGGTAGAGACAGTTTGAAATGTTTCCTTTGATACCCCACATGTGCAATAGGCGTCTATAGAAATGGAATAATCCTACTTCTACAATTGTCACAGAATCACACAAACACAGAATATCCTGAGCTGAAAGGGAACCACAAGGATCATTGAAGCCCAAGTCCCTGCCCTGCATAGCACCATCCCCAAGAGTCCCACCCTGTGCCTGAGAGCATTGTCCAAACGCTCCTGGAGCTCTGGCAGCCTTGACGCTGTGCCCATTCCCTGGGGAGCCTGTTCAGTGCTCCAGCACCCTCTGGGGGAAGAACCTTTTCCTGATATCCAACATAAACCTCCCTGACACAGCTCCAGCCGTTCCCTCAGGTCCCATCCATGGTCATGAGAGAGAAGAGATTGATGCCTGCCCCTCCTCTTCTCCTCGGGTAAAGTTGTAACTGCAGGGAGGTCTCCCCTCAGTGTCCTCTTCCCCAGGCTGAACAGAACAAGTGCCCTCAACTTCTCCTCATACGGCTTCACCTCAAGGCCCTTCACCATCCTTGTGGACTCCTTTGGATGCTCTCTAATAGTTCAATGCCTTTCTTATCTTGTGGCACCCAAAACTGCCCCCAGCACTCGAGGTGAGGCCACCCCAGTGCAGAGCAGAGCAGGACAATCCCCTCCCCGACCCGACCAGCAATGCTGGGCCTGGTGCCCCCCAGGACAGGGATGTCCTCCGGCCTGCCAGGGCACTGCTGACTCAGATCCAACTGGCCATGGACCAGGAACTCCAGGTCCCTCTCCTTGGCACTGCTTTCCAGGATCTCATTCCCCAGTCTGTCTGTACTCACAGGGTTGTCCCACCCCAGGTGTGGAATACAACACTTTCCCTTGTTAAACTTTATATGGTTGGTGATAGCCCAGTCCTCTCGTATGTCAAGGTCTCTCAGCAGGGAGAGAGCTAACTCCAGTACTTTATACATTACATGGATATATGTGTGTGTGTGTGTGTATATACATGTGTGTATACACATATATATATATATATGGATATAAATATACAGCAAGAGTCTACAGAGCTACAAATATATATGAAGGAAACATAAAAGCAAAAATCATTCTGGCATCACACTTACGCCAATGATGTCGAATCTCTGGCCCTGGGCCAAAGCCTCGAGCTCCTCTTGTTTGTTCCTCGTGCCGAGTGTGCTGATATAGAAACATTTCGGGTGAGGCTCATTGTAGCCAATGCCTCATGGAGCAGATTGGGGGATCCCATTAGTGCTCATTTCCTCAAGTTTTGGCACTCTATCCCATTGCTCATCCCACTGGCCAGCATGGCTTTGTCCCCTTCCCCCTTCCAAGCTACTTTAAAGCTCTGTCAACGAGCCCTGCTGGCTCCCGTGCTAGAGCTCTTTTTCCCCTCTGAGAAAGGCGCATCCCATCAGGTGTCAGTACACGGGGTGTTGAGGAGCTCTTCCCATGGTCAACAAACCCAAAATTTGCATGGTTTTAGATCTTAAAATTATTAGGACATTGTTGCATTTTCAGACATCTATGCAGAGCTGCTGGAACACTGAAACCCTGGTCTGGCCTAAACAAATAAGCATGAAATAATGATTTATTTTAATGTGATGTAAAAATTGTCCCTAGAATTCATTTTTCAGTGAATGGATGTTTTTTTCTGTGATGGAATTTGAGTCTTAAATTCTATTGCACAATCTACTTTTTAAACTAATTCACACAAAAACCAGAAAAACTTTATTACTAGTAAAGCCCAACTATTTTTGCATAATATGAGAAACAGATTTTAAGTCGTTTCTAGTACTTTTCTTCTCATTTTTAGAGTGAAAAAGACAAAGTTTTAATTAAATAAGAAATTTGGCTGGCAATTCTTTAGTCATTAATCTGGTCTGGTGCCTTCTGCTATTTGTATAAAAAATGGATTTGTACAATTTTGAAATTCATTCCTAATAAATGACCAATACTTATGTAGGTTTAATAGACTCAAGCCTCTAGTGCATGGAAAGCAGTCAAAGGCTTTTGAATTAATTGTATTCTTCACTGCATTAAAATAAGTTACAGTATGGTAACAGATGAGCATCCTAACCCTGGCATTTTTATGGTTATTCATCCAGACTTTTTCCATAGCCCACTATAAATCAGGTTAGTTCTGTCACAGAACACTGCAATGTGGGGAACTAAACACCTTGTAATCTCAGACATTCAACACCCTTAAGATAATGCTTTATGAAAACGAGATGAAGCCAATGAAGTTTAACAGCTAACCAGCAGGATTCTGAAGGAGGAAAACTACCTTCCAAGAAGTTTTTAAGATGCTTTATGAATACAAAGTCACAGCCATACTGCAGCCTACCCGCTGGGTTTGCAAGCATTACTCCAGAGCATGGATCTCAGCATGAACTAATTTGCTATTTTTTTCTATTTTAATACATACCAGTGCTTATGGCAGTTCAACAGACTGATGGAGGAGAACATGCATATTAGTCTTCTGAACTCCATGCTCGACACATAAACTGCTCCTGTTACCTAAAATAACTCTAATAAATCGCGTTCAGCATTTCCCTACAACGCAGCATTTGATGCTGTAGTTTTATGCTAAGTAGTCTGAGCTTTACGGAACAGGTTTGTTGTTCTGTCATGGTGCTAGAGTCTTTCCACAAAATCACCTCAAAATATTAGTGTAGCCACAATTATTCTCATAAAAACACGACAAACAAGGAATGAGGTACCTGCGTTTCTGATGGGTATAAATCTAATTTCAAATTGCTCTTCCCTATGTCAAGGCTTACAACAAGTGCTATTCTTCTACTCTGTGCAGGATCATAGAAATAATAGAATAGAATGGTATTCTATTAAAAAAAATCTGGTGCAACAAAATAGCAACTGTAACATAGAGCATGTTACTGCTTTGGTAACAGAAGTTATGAATTACCTAATGATGCACTGAGACCTCAACTGTTACATCTCTCACCATGACTAGAGTCAGGATTTCTCCTCTCTTTTTTACTGGGACAAGAATGAGTAAGAATCAGGGGCAAGGTCATCAAGACAGAGTACAGTGGAGGGAGTCTGTTATAGATGACCCAACTAGGGTGAGCAGGTGGACAAAATACTGTGTGAGGGTCAACAAGGACAAGTGCTGGCTCCTGCCCTTGGGTCACCCCAACGCCCTGCAGCTCCAGGCTGGGGCAGAGAGGCTGGAAAGTTGGAAGAGGCCCTGGGGGTGCTGGGGACAGAGGCTGGACAGGAGCCCAGGTGTGCCCAGGTGGGCAAGAGGCCAATGGCCCCTGGGCTGTGCCAGCCACGGTGTGGGCACAGGCCCAGGGCAGTGACTGTCCCCTGTGCTGGCACTGCTGAGGGACCTCCAGTGCTGTGTCCAGTTCTGGGCCCTCACGGCCAGAGAGACCTTGAGGGGCTGGAGCGTGTCCAGGGAAGGGAACGGAGCTGGGGAAGGGGCTGGAGCACCAGGAGCGGCTGAGGGAGCTGGGAAAGGGGCTCAGCCTGGAGAAAAGGAGGCTCAGGGGGGACCTTGTGGCTCTGCACAACTCCCTGACAGGAGGGGGCAGCCAGGGGGGGTCGGGCTCTGCTCCCAGGGAACAGGGACAGGATGAGAGGGAACGGCCTCAAGCTGTGCCAGGGGAGGTTCAGGTTGGATATCAGGACACATTTCATCAGGGAAAGGGTAGTCAAGCCCTGGAACAGGCTGCCCAAGGCAATGGTGGAGGGATTCCCTGGGGGGATTTAAAAGCCATGCAGATGTGGCACCTGGGGACACAGGTCAGTGGTGGCCTTGGCAGAGTTGGGGGAGCGGCTGGACTTGATGGTCTTAAAGGTCTTTTTCAACCTAAACAATTCTAGTATTTACTGGCTACACTCTCTCTAAATAAGTATTTCTGGACATCTTAAGAGGATGGATCCTTGCCTATGCATTCAGCACAGCAGAGCCATGATCTTTTTCCAGTAGTTAAGGCAGCAGATATTTCCAATGCAGGAAGTGCACAGATATCACACATGGGGGTACGTTAGAGTGTTTCTCTATCTATGGCTCCTTTCAGAATTGCAAGGTCTTTCTAGAAAATTGAAGCGACAAAAGTTTTTCTTTGTGTTCAAGAAAAATTAATAAAAACTGGGTGATAGATGAAGGGATGTTGTGTATAAACCACACTGGAGTTTTTATTCAGAAACTGAGCTCTAATCCATGAGGTAAATACAGATAATAGCATTGCCAGACATGGCTCTGCTGACTACCATAGGTGTTAACATTTTTATACCTATTAAACCCTTGCAGGATAAAAATATACATTCATCACCTATGGAGATGTTTTAAACATATGTAACTTTCTTTTCTGAGTGTTGGAAATCTGTTTCTGCTGTTTTACTCTTTTTTTCCCCAACGGAAAAAAATCTGTGTTAGAAGAAACACTGAATGAGTAATTCACTTCAGCTAAAGTCTGAAGGTTTGGCTTGATGGAGCATCTCAAAAAGGTGAAAACCCAAAGGACAAACTCCTTGAAACCCTCTAGTTAATGTTTGCCCCCAGGTCTAATTGATCATTAACCTTTCAGATTACTTTACAGTATGATTTTCAACTGCCTGGGAAAGTAAATTCTTCAGGGAACTCAATATCCATTATGCTGTAAGCGCCTTTAAGAACCTCTGGTACATTTTTTCTAGCCTGGGGTTCTCTGGTCCATGGGAGATTCCCTCCAGCTTTTGGCCACAGAGTTGTGCATTTGTTAAAGACAGGTGGTAAGGACTGACAACAAGAAGAAAATCTGGTTTATTGACATAATTGTTTTTTCTTATGTGTAATAAAAAATGATAGATTTTGGTAGACAGTATATTTAGCTTTTGTTTTGTGATTTACGTTGTGTTCTGTCAAGTAGGGTGACTGGATCAGGTGAAAGAGCAACTGAGCATGAAAAATTGCAGCAAATGTGGTGGAGTGGTGGAGTCACCATTCCTGGGAGTGTTTAAGAAATGACTGAACATGGTACTTAGTGCTATGGTTTAGTTGACAATGTGGTGTTCAGTCACAGGGTGGACTCAATGATCTTGGAGGTCTTTTCCAACCTTAATGATTCTGGGATTCTATGAGAAGAGATGGTATCATATTGCCATCAAGTGTCATCCAGGCCTTGGGGGCAATGGAAAGGAGTTCCCAAGGCTCAGCAAGGAATGGGAATCATTCATTAGCACCCAGAAGATAGCTGAGTGATGGAAATTAAATCTGGAAGCAAGAACTCACCTGCAATTCAGCCTGGAGGCCAGAAGAGCAAGGAGAGAGCTGACTGTTGAGAAGCAGATTTTTGAGTAATACTAGTGTTCTGATTTTCTTAGAATATGTACAACGAAACTCAATAAAATTTCCCATGTCTGTAAACCTTACAGACGTAGCTTCCCCTTGTTTCCACATGACTGGGCATGCAGGAATGGTCACAAGTGGAGGCTTCAGAAGGGTTGCTCAGGGAGACTTGATAGTGCTTTTTGTCTTGAGAAAGAAAAGGAGCCAGAGCTACAAGAGGTCTGACAGTGAGGATAAAGGACTGGCAGCTCCTCTTCCCGTGTTTTCTGTTAGGTGCTTCTGAAAAAAAAACCTTTTTCATGTATTAACAAATTCTTTCTCATGCCAACTGTGTCATAATTTCAGTCAATATTAAGACTTTCATATTGCTGCAGGCAAAAGCTGCTTGGTTCACATAGTTTGCTCTAAAACAGAATTAAAGTGGTTTATCGATTTGGGAGCAACATATCATTAACCAGCAGCAAGGAACTCTGCAAACGTGGCCACTCTTAGCAATACAACAGATAAACAAAAAGTCTAGACACACAATGTCAATGAACACCTACAGAGCTCCCAATATCCTTCTGTAAGTAGTACCTAAAAGCAGTACCAGTTTCCCCTCCCACTTACACATACTCCTCTTCCTCGTAAATGAGATCGTTTTTGGAACCTCTGCAGACTTCTCTGTGTTTTCAATTCACACACTGCTGACACTGACATTCTCATCTGACACGTTGTTATCCAGCCCTTTTGCCAAGGCTGTGCCATGGGACTGACCACCTCACAGGTGTTAATAACCCCATAGGAGTTAATTAACCAGAAATGGGTTAATTCATCTCCATCCCTTGTTTTTCCCTGCAGGCTCTTTTCCTTTAATAACAAGGCTTTATAAACATACATTTTTTCCTTTAATAACAAGGCTTTATAAAAACAACAAGTTATTTTTGCAGGTTTTTTGTTGATATTCTCCAAATTCTATGTGTCTTTTCCTGTCAGTCTGTCCCTTCTGATATTTCTAATCTATTTTCTCAGATAATTCTCAGCGCAACAGCAGCAGTGCACTCAAGGAGTTGGCCTTCAATGAGATACTGTTCAAAACAAAGGAAAAAAATGTATTATTTATTGTTGTATAGGCTTCTTTGTCCATCCCACACATTATGTGAGGGATGGAAGATTGAGAGGAAGAGAAAGAGAGTCTCTGAGGTGCTGAGTTTTCACACAGGGCAATGGAGAAATAGAGTGTTCCTGTAGACATATTGGCAGATCAGCAGAGGCAGTGCAGTGAAGTATTGAGTGTTAAAGACAAATTCTATTGATATATAATTAGTACTAAACTCACACATGCAACCTATTAGGCTATTGGACACATCTCTAATATAAAAATAAAGCTCGTGTTGCTGTGCAAAATCCCAAGTGTTCAGAGATTAACAGCATGTTGTGCTCAAAATTTGGTCAGTCTTGTCCCCACAGCTCAGAGCTGAGATGTATTTCAAAGCAATAAATCTCTTCTGGAATACTTGTGGATGGTTTTTTTCACTCCTGATGCTAAGAAAGAGATTTATCAGGCCTCAAAACTCATTTTCTCCTCAAGAAGAAAAAAAAAAGAGCCTTTTTAAATGTCCTTCTAATTGATCCTTCTGAGGGTTAAGGGCAAATTAGTGAAGTAATTCTGCATTCATTCGTGCAAGGTTACAAAGTGAAGTCATTGTTATCCATCAAAATAGTGGTTGAGGAAGAGAACGGGATTAAATTGCTGATATTGGGAGGCATTCCTGGATATTATCAGGTCCCATGCTCCTGCTCAAGCAGGATCAGTTAGGGCTGGGTGTCCAGAATTTTGTCCATTTGGGGTTTGTTTCAATATCTCTCAGAATGGAGACTCTAAAACCTGCTGGGCAACCTGTTTCTGTGTTTGATTGCTTTTACAGTAAAAATGTGCTTTCTTATGTTGAGGCAAAATTTCGTGGGTTTAAATCCAATCGGGTATTTATATACTCAAAAAATTTTCCTCTGAGCCTTCTGTTCTCCAGACTAAACAGTCCCAGGCCATGTAACCTCTCCTTGTGGGAGAGATGCTCCAGCCCTTTAGTCATCTATTTGGCCCTAAACAAGGTAAATAATTTTCAAGAGCCTACTATAAAATTTGTTTACTGATGGCCAAATTTTATGTATAAATTAGATAGATTTTTTTTTTCTGTCTTTTTTCTTTCAGTGCTAAACTTGACTTCATTGGAGGCTCTAGGAGCTTTTGGTTTTCCTTTAAGTGGTGCTATAGAAGGAACAAATATTATTCCATTTTTCTTACCATTAGAACTGGACCACAGGGGAGATTGACTCCGTGGTTTGCTGTGCATCACCATGCAGGCCTGTTTTCCTAATGGTTCACATCACAGGGAGTCTCCATACTGGCCATGAATTCTCACTGATCCATGCAGCCAGGTATCTTGAATTAAATGCCAAATTTTCCACAGGCTTTGCTCTTACCCTTGTGTGAGGCTGGATTGTGGATGGGATATGAAAGGTATATTAGTGTATGAATTTGTGTGTAACCAGAAATGCAGGAATTCATCACAGGGAAAGCTGGGAAAAAAATCTTCAGTACCTCTAAGAGGAAAAATTAAACTCTTTAAAAAAAAAACCTTCTAATGTAACCTCTGAATATGAGCTGTGGACCATGTCATTTTCTTATTTCATACCATTCACTTCCAGATGCATGTTCATGTTCTACATTACATTATCTTTCTCTAAATATTTTAAAACTGTAACGTGCATCTTCCTTCACCTGTACCTCCTTTTGGCTGAGAATTATTATTCATGATTGGTTTTAAGTATTATTTACAATATTTGCAACCTCTACTATTATTTCTCTTACTCCAAAGACGACTGATAGCATACTAGTCCTTCTCCCTTATCTCTTCATAAGGTACAGCTTTTCCATGAAGAGTTTAAGTAAAAGTACAAATAGTGCTCTTCTGCAGAAGGATGTATTTATTGTGTTTATTGATCAGTTTTTCCTCAAATCTTGATGATCATCTAAATATTTTGGTTGCATTCTTTATTTCCTTTGGGAGTTGATGGAAGGTGAAAGAAATATAATTTAGTCTTTTATTAGCAAGTGACATAATGATGACTTCATAGATCTTTTGTGTAAAGTGAGGTTCAGAGGGCAGATCTTTGTATTTCTTTAGATCCTGGAAATCTGCGAAAATTGGCCTGTTCTACAATGTTAAGAAGCCTCCACTCAAATATATTGTTTTATCCCTGAAATTTTAGCCATCAGAAGCCATAAGCATAAAAGAAATTCTCATAATTTCCTTTTCCCCATTCCTCTTAAACATACAGCTAATCTGGAAGTATAAAGACATCTTTGTTTTCCTTCAAGAGATCTTTATTCCAGCAGGATCCGCTAGTAGTCTGATCACATAAAAAACCCCCACAATTTTCCCCCAAGCACTATCAGGCATTCTATAATACTCTCTATAACACTGAAGCCTTGAGTAACTTTAATAATTTGAAGATAATGCTGTTAAAACTTTCATTGGTCTCATTGGTTTACTGGAGAGTCTTTTAGATTGATCCAGGTGCTCTTGGATATGTGAATATGTGGAACAGGAACACAGCAGCTCCATGAAGATGTCTCTGCTGGTTGTACAGCCATTCAGAGATGGTAAATCTCTTTCTTAACATTTAACGGTCTTTAATAACTTGAAAGGAAACATTTCCATATTTTCCACAAAATGAACAGCATTCAGCTACAAATATATATAAATACTTGGAAAAATCTTGATAAATAAAATTTTAGAAATTAGAAAATGCATTTTTTTTTTTAATAGAATTTTTTAGAAAATAGAAATTTTTTTTCTGACTGGGAAGAAGTTGATTTAACTTAACCTTATTTCTGGTTTTATTGAAATGGACTCACTTTCACACAATTCTAAAAGGGAAAAGAAAGAATTTTTTCTAGTTCTAAACATTTTAAATTCTCTACAATAAACTAAGCTACTGTGTTTAAAGGTCTTTGTATTATCCTAACGACACTATTATGTGGATCTACTACTGTAATGTCCTAATATGGGAGTTGAAATATTTTATTTTCTTTTCATTTGTAAAGTGCTTCCACAATATCAGTAAACTCAATAGATTCTCCACCCTGATTTAAAAGTCTTATTTGTTTTCTTTTCAGTGTCTTTGCAGACTGGAACCTGTAATGAATAGGTTTGAAATTTTGACATTGATGTGTAAAATGTGTCAAACGGTTCATGTGCTTGGACTGCTGACATGACGTGCCATAATGGAAAAAATACTAAAATGACAAATCATATTTTGAATGAAGATTTACATTATCAAATGAAGTTCTTTTAACTGTCATCTTTGCAAAATTAAAAAAGCCAATACGAAAGTAAAACAAATGTAAAAATATTGATCGCCCATAAAACAGAAAGTGATTTTCAACCTGTTGTTCCTTATATATCAATCAATAGGATGGGACTAAATGGCTATGTGTCTGTCAGGGGTTTCCGGGATAATTATTGTTATTATTTATGAATTTGTGTTTTCCTTTTTTTCTTTTTTTCAAGAAAAGACATGCAAGAGATACAAATCTATTTCTCATACCAGTTACGTCACTGCCATAACCCACTGGTATACGTGAAAAATACATCTTTCTAAACTCACAGCTGGAAAGGATGTGACCATCATCGGTGCAGGGGGACCTGTGGAGGATGGGGAAGATTCCAGATTATGCAAAGATGGTGAAACCGTGTGGGCAAGATCTACTTGTGGCTGGTGAATTTGCTGTCCTGGAGAAAGAGGGGAAAGCATAAGGATGGAGTGTATTTTACGGGAAGCTGTAAAGGGATTTTTTTATCACGTGCTTTTTAATTACAGGTTGCTTCTCCGTGCCCAGGAAAGGCTGAGGGAGCTGGGGCTGCTCAGCCTGGAGAGGAGCCCCAGCTGAGAGGGGCCCTCAGCCCTGGCTGGCCCTGGCTGCAGGGAGGGCTCCGAGCAGGGCCCGGGCTCTGCTCCGGGGCCCAGCAATGGCACCAGAGCAACGGGCAGGGCCTGAGCCCAGCAATTCCCCCTGCACAGGAGGCAGAACTTCTGCCCTGGGCAGGGCCCCGCCCTGAACAGATTGTCCAGAGAGGCTGTGGAGTCTCCTCCCTGGGGATATTCCAGAGCCACGTGGACACACTCCTGTGCCCTGAGCTCTGGGATGGCCCTGCTGGAGCAGGGAGGTGGCACCAGAGGAGCCACTGAGGGCCCTTCCAGCCTGACCCACTCTCTGACTCTGATTCTGCTGTGTGATCTTACAAAAGGCAGCCTTAATCGGGCTGTGGCCTCTCCGAGATGATTTTCTGGGGGGAGGCAATGATGGGTGCGGAGCAAAAACTGCATCCAGAGAAGAGAATTTTTCTTTCTATCCCTTCTCTCTACCCCCATTACGGACAAATAGTAAGAAAGCAGAATGATATATTTTTGTGTGAGGGAGGAGCTGGGCTTGCTGTGCCCTGGTAAGGACGGTGTGTTGGGAAGGCAGAGACCTCCTGGAGTCGTGTCTGCTGACAGGTCTGTCCTGGTCACTGTGCCAGCAGCTAAGGCAGCTCGACTATATCCTCTCCACTGGCTCTGCACCATGGCCCTGCCTGGGGACAGGTTTGCGACTCACAGGCACAGAAGCCAGCCAGTTTTCTCCTGCATTTCATGTGTGAAGCACCAGATGTCACGGACAAATAAAGACAGGCAATGGGGGGGATGGGACACAGACACCTCAGCAATTTTTAGGAAGCTCTGCCTGGTTTTGCTTCAAACTGCCAGAAAGTAGGTTTAGATTGGCTATTAGGAAGAAATTTTTCCCTGTGAGGGTGAGGCCCCAGCACAGGTTGCCCAGCGAAGCTGTGGCTGCCCCGTCCTTGGAAGTGTTCAAGGCCAGACCAGATGGGGCTTGGAGCAACCTGGGCTAGTGGAAAATGCTCCTGCTTGGGGCCAGGGTGTTGGAATGAGATGAGACTTAAGGTCGCTGCCAACCCAAACCATTCTGGGTTTCTATGGTTCTATGTCCCAGAAAGTGGATGTCAAAGGTCAGAAAAAGTGCAGAGCCTGTGTGTGCTGAGGCTGTCCTGGTGTGTGTGCATTGATATGAGGTCATCAGCGAGACCCTGGAGTATGGTCAGTGACACTTTTCCTGACTGTAGCATGCCTGGAAATAAATATTAAAAAGTCTGGTGTCAGAGCTGGTCATGGTGTGTGTCCCTAGAGGCTCAGACCTGTAGTGGAAACCCTGCAGGCTAAGATGAATACGGCAGGTAGCTGGGACAAAGCAGTGCAGATCTCTGTGGTGATCACAGTGAAGTGTCTTGTAACTGCTGCCTGAAATAACTTAGAAAGATTTGCTTTATTTGCTAGTTTATTTCTTATGTTTGTTTGTGCTCTGTTCTGGCTGTACACTGTAATAAAAAAAAAGTATTTTTACCAGCTTGGCAATCCCAGAATGAAACGTTCTGAAATTTTAGACTAGTTGAAAATATTAATTGCAATTCTGACAATGAGCACATTCATGATTTACAGATACAGCAAACGAAAAGCTACTGAACATCTTTCTTTGTTAAAACCTGATTTGATGTTCATAACTAGAAGCTTTTAAAAGCTTTTAAAGTACCTCTGTTGATTTTTGACCCAAATCTACAGAAAAAAATGTTGAAGTGTCATGCTGAATGTAGAATTTTGCATTCCATAAAGAGTATAAATTTAGGGAGGCAATAATCTGTTGTGGGGTTTTTTTCAATATTAAGATAAAATTCACTCTTATATTCTTTATGGCAGACAGACCATAAAGAGTTTCTTATTCAGCCCTAGGCTAGATGTATTTTGATCCAGTCTTGAGTCCAGTTTAGAGACTCTTTTGCCTTTCCTTCATTCTGCAGATTTTGGTATCAAACTGAAATTGAGCTGATCCAGTCAAGTGAAAACACTACTACCATAACCTCCTTTTCTTTTACCTAAAATAACACAAATATGTGACATGAGGGACCATGTTGCTGTATTTGAGTATCTCCCTCATCCTCCAAACAAGCAGATGAAATGTGTTTGGGACCAAACGCTGGAGTATCACTGAGCAAAGGTTACAAGTGAGCTTTCTGTTGTGAAATGCTGATCCTTTTTTTTGCTTGTCTGTTTTTATCACAAAGTCTTTCACTGAGTGAAAAATTCAAATTCCAGATGATGTCATTCTCTGTGGTGGGCAGTTATCTACTTTTATTGCGCTCTCCTGAAGTAAAACCAAAGGGGGAGAAATTGTCTCAATAACATTGTCAATTTGCTGCTCCTTTGCTTTTATGGTAGCTACATACTTAAAATATTTCCTGAACTCATGTAAAATTGTGTATTTGATCTCATTGGGGTAGAATCATAGACTGTTTGGGAGGGAAGTTCATCTTGTTCCAATCCCCTGCCACGTGCAGGGACACCTTCCACTAGACCAGGTTGCTCTAAACTCTGACCAGAATATCTGGCCTTGGACACTTCCAGGAATGTTGATAATGTTTGGTTTTCTAGGGAATTTCCAGATGTTTCTAGGCAATGGAGAGCACTCAAGGATTAAGAAACCTAGTTTAATGAGATACCTAACCATTTTTTTCCCTGCCAGCATCTTATTTTAAACAGGTAGGTATGTCTATGAATGAAAGCAATTAAATTACACGCTTGCTTAAGTAGCTCATTGAACCCGGTTGTAATGAATAAGCGGAGTGAAATTGTGCTGCTTTTGTTTCACAGAGCAGGCGGCTGTCACTGCTCTGCTTATCTCCATTTTTATACTCATTTTTATGACCTGCATTTGTGAATGCATCTCCTGCTCTCAAATCTTCATCAGTAATTCTTGAAGTAAACAAATCTGGGCAGACAATGATCATTTTGTCACACTTGTTAAAGACTTTACATATCACTTTTCTGGTTTGAAAGACACATTTTAATCCATGTGCTTGTCATTTTGTGAACAGTCTAAAAATAAAGCACAGAATCCTATAAACACATTTCTCGTGGCATAGTTCATGTAGCAATAATTTTAACAAAAGAATGCCTTCCTACAGGCCACAAACGAATTTTAAATTATTCATAAATAACGTCAGGAGATCATTTAGCCCCTCTGAATGCATTGGCAAATGTGAGGCAGAGAGGGAGAAACAGAAACTACTAGAAAAAGGGAGAGTCAGGGGGAGAGAGACAGTGGGACAGAGAGATAGATTAAGTAGAAAATATCATCACTCCGTAGATCCTGACAGCATCCCATTGGTCCTCTTCCTCTGGTCTTCTCAGTGCTGAGGGTACCAGCCTTGTCCAAGTGATGGCTGCAGTCTGGATCTGGTGGGAGAACCCCAGGAAACAGAGTCAAGGTTCAGGTGGGCACGCTCAGGTACCTCGCCTGGGGCAGGGTTTTACCCCGGATAATGTAATCACAGGACACTTATGACACCTTCTAAGACCTCACAGCTGCCTCTACATCAGTGAGGCTGAGTTAATTATGGCCCATGAGCAGGGATGGATCCTTCATGCTGTGACTATCCTGGTGCTTCTCCAGAGGGCAGTTTTCACAGCTGAGCCACTCGTGTAAGGGACGTTGGCACGAGAAGAAGCATTATCCCACCTTGCAGGATTTGCCCTTATCTTGTTCCACACCTGGCCGCAGCCCTGGGTGATGAGTGCACAGGCCTTTACACCTGGGCGGTCAAGTGGTCAATTATTTGAGTCATTAACCATTAACAGTCCTGTCCCTCATGTATCCCACCATGATCCTCCACACCCACAGTCTGCAACCACAGCACCTGCTAAGGGGGATGGAACGCGGGGTGGAGCAGAGCGGAGACACCGTGGCCAGGCTCTGCTGGAATCCTCGCAGGAAGAGGAACTCGGTGGCACTTTGCAGCTGAGAGAGGAGAAGATGTCCTGCTGATGACTGGGCCAAAATCACTCTCATCCAAGGAACTTGGCTCATTATTACCTAATTGCAATATTAATACACACCTCCATCTCAATGTATACCCACCTGCAAGGTCCAACCACCCCTCACTGGGCATGCGCTCTAGATTTTTCTGACTGCATCTTTAAAAGAAAAGTGAGGCAGTTTTACACCAATCAGTAACAAAGGTATGTATGACGAGGGTTGCTCAAGCTCCTCCTAAGCATAAAGACACCCAATAAAAGTAAGTAGAGGATGGGGAAAATTTAGGGAAGACTCCATCATAACTGCTGGGATCAGCTGACTGGCTGAACCAGTCTTCTCCCCCCTAGGATGCCTGTTGAGTGAGCATCATACTGTCTGTGCTGAATACTTTTACTGGGGATTAGAGCTTGTCTGGGTATTGCTTTGAATACATTTTTGCAGTCAGACACTATCACCGACAATCCTCGAAACTTAACCTGTCACAATTTGATATTAATAAAGAATGTTATTCTGTAAACTGTCAGTGCGAATCCTTCCTGGGCACTGGCAGTCACTGGCAGCAGGGAACACACTCAAATAAAAGGGGAGAGCTGCTGAGGGCTCTCCCTTGTGCTGCTGGGGTTTTTCCCTGACCAAGTCAGCCAAATACCCTCCGATCCAGCAGGACTGCTCAGCGCAGGGTCCCTCGAAGGGAACACTGACGGACTGGTCAGGCACAAGGGGCTCAGCTTTCCTGGAGCACCAACACACAAATTAAACACTACGAGCTGAGGAAATCTCCCCTTTTCACATGACAGCATGTATATGGTGGGACATGCAGAAAATTGTCCAGAAGATATATTTTTGACCACATTAGTATTTAACATTGATTAGTCCATTAGACCGATGACACAAAGAAATTCATTGGCACTGCCAGGGCCCCTCATTAAACTGGTATACAGTTAATGATATATATGATAAATATATCTCATGATAATAAAACAGTCTTTCTACAATATATTCAGAAAAAATTTCTAAGTAAAAATACATTTTGATGATCACTGTTAATTAAATATTAGCAATGCTTTAGCATTCTCTGCACTGGTTTAAATATGCACATTCAATTCTATTTTTATCGGTTCTGCAAAATGTTGTAGTTGCTTTTATTTTCCATGATTTAATTTCAACTTCTGTGTCCTCTCTTAATATTTCTATGGCATAGTGCCATCTTGGGGATGCTGTGAGCATCTGAAAGGACATGAAACAGACTGAAAGAAAATCAAAATATTTTTGCTGCACTATGTTGTTGTTGGATGCTAGGATGCTAAAAATAAATGTGACTGAAATCTAGGACTCTCTAAAGTACCAAGAGTATCACAGCTAATGCCATGTCTATAGAAACTACCACAAATTCTTGAATGCAGCATGTTAGCTGGTATTTAAAACTTGTGAATCCTAGTGTATGTGACAATAGAGAATCTCAGCTTTTCCTTTAAAAGTACATTTCTCCTCTAATTAAAGAGAAACACTGATGTAATCCTAAAAGATTTGGAAGCTGGAAGAGAAACTGTATCCTGTTAAACACAATGACACTATTTTGGAGAATCTTTGTCCTAATTTCCAGTAACTGGTAGATTTAGAAAGAGACCGTTTCTTCCTAGTGTGTAAAGGAGGAGCAAAAATACAGCAACGTTGTTTTAGTCACGTTCTTGTCATTTTTAGCTTGACCTTTATTAGTAGCTGGCAGAAGTTCAGAGCATAATTTGAGCTTTCAGGACTGCCTCTGCCTCCTTCATTCCCCAAAGCAAAACCAGACAGATCTGCTGACAGGGCTACTATTGTCCTCAAAATATTTCAGGGCTCTGTGTCCTATGGTGCAACCATAGCAAGGGACTACTGCTCCATCATCCACATTAAACACCGGATTTTCCTGGACATTTGTTTGCATATCATTAAGAAATTAACGGAGACTGCTTGAAAGTTCTCTGGAGAGACCTTTCCCAACACAGCTACCCGCAGCCCAACACGGAGCCATATCCTGCAGCTCAAGAGGTGGTTGAGAGATTCCAGCCTGAAATCGTGTTGCTGCTGGTGAGTTTGCTGTTGAGTGAAGGGCTGGGATATGTACAGGAGATGGTTCTCTTTTCAGGAATTAGCCCTTTAATCAGCAGCTTTGGAGAATATTCTCATGCCCTCTCCAGGTGCAGCTGCTGCTTTTTCCTCTTAGCAGCTCAGCAATGTGGACTTTGCCAGAAGGTGCTACGGTGGGTCCAAGTTCACCACCTCACCCGCAAGTCCTTCTCTGTTTGCAAAGAATGGCCCAGCAAGGCACCTTCCCTCACCAGCTGTGTCAGGAAGTTCTCTTTCACACACTCCAGGAACCTCCTGGGTTGTTTCCTCTGCACTGTGTTATGTTTCCAGCAGACGCCTGGTAAGTCGAAGCCCCCCATGAGAACAAGGGCCAGCGAGAGCAAGACTTCTTCCAGCAGCCTCGTAGAGCATTTTGCCTGTCCCTTCATCCTGGTTTGGTGGTCTTTTACAAACTCCCACCAGGATCTTTGCCTTGATGGATTCTCACCCATAAGCACAACCCTCTCCTCATCATCATCAAGCTCCAGACCATCAAAACCCTCCCTCACACACAAGGCTGCACGACCGCCTCTCCTTGCTCACGTGTCTCTTCTGGAGAGTTTGCAGCCATCCCTTGTACCACTCCAGTTGTGCCAATCATCGCACCATGTCTTGGTGACAACGACTGCATCCCAGCTTTCCTGACGAAGGAAAGCACTGGTTAGAAATACACGTGCTCCAGGGAAAATGTATGAGAGAATTGACTGTGCTTTAACTGCTGATTTATGATGAGTGACTTGGGGAAGAGTTGCAACAAAACCCACGTGCTAAAATGGCAAAGGTAATGAGCAGCAGCTGTATGTTTAGAAACAGGAGAGGATACCTCACTGCATGACCTGTCACAGGTGAACAAAAAGAGGCTCAATCTGTTAAAAAGTGTGTTGGTTCATTAGCCACATAAGGTTAATGGTGAGGATGCACAGGCATTTTTTGTTCCTTAGAGATGGAACAATGACAATTAACCATTTAGCTTATATATAAATGTAAATGCAAGTACAAATAAATATAAATATAAATATAAATATAAATATAAATATAAATATAAATATAAATATAAATATAAATATAAATATAAATATAAATATAAATATAAACATGGGTGTGTGTATATAAATGTATATAT